>CM048916.1:39744634-39867134 GCA_026686955.1 Epinephelus cyanopodus
AATTTGTGGGATATATTGGCAGAAATGGAATATATTCATAACAATAAGTCCTCAGTGATGTTCCTACAGTAGCCCAGAGAGGACAAATAAAACATTTGCTCTAGATAGGGTCATTTGGGTTTTTGCATTGGCCACCGTAATTCTCGTACATGCATGACACACGGAGGAAGTTTCTCTTGGTTGAAATCTGCAATTTCACCACTAGATGCCACTAAACCCTACACACTAGACCTTTAAGAGTTAAAAAAGCTACGTAATTTTTTTTTTTGGAACGAGGTCAACTTTTCTGAGCTTTTGCGCAGCAAATAAAGACATCAACCAACCATGTTGTACAGAACAAGCGTCACATCAAAATGAGAATGGAGGACCTGTTGCAACTGCATCACTGCTGGAATTAATAGTTTTGATGTAGAGGAATATTTTGGATTTTTGTGTCCTTTAATCGTTATGTCCTCGTGTGTAAAGGCCTTAAACATGAAGTTTTGTAAACTGAGGTATATAATGTTATATTTTGTACGATGTAGCCTAATCTAAAATCTTCCAGGTTTACGTAATTATGGTAGCATTATGATCAAGTGTCGGGTATATTTTGACTAGCCTATATTTTTTATTACCTGTTCCACTCTTCCCTCTATGCAGCTTGCTCATTAGCAAGCTGATGCTGGTTTTGTTGGTTAGCTTAGATTGCTAACAGTTAGGTGCACCTGGCAGGTGGCCTTGGGAATAGTGGCAGTGTGGCCGGAGTAATATTTAGTGCCAAATAATCTATGCAAAAATTTGTGTGCTTGACTGGGCTGGTTGCACCTGTAGAGTTGAATTCACAGTCTGCCAACCTGTACTGCTCTGTCTGGGAAAGCAGCCAAAAGGTAAATGAAAAGAAGAATACACACAGACACCCTCTGAGCACTCTCACATTTATCTCCTACTTTATGCAATTATTTTTTTTTTCCAAGTTAGCTTGTCAGGAATGGCCAAATGCCCAGGAGGTATAGAGTTCATTTTTCTTCCACAGGAGAGTTTATTTTCTAATTACAGTACGTTCCTTGGGGAGGTATAGTTATCACGTTTATCTGATGGCAATAGATCTCCCTTTAAACAGATTTGTATTCAGTTTGGTGAACATGTTGGCATTGGACCAAGACCAATTAAGTGAACAGGTTTTAGTGTTGATCTGGGATTTTTTTTAATCCCATAGCTGTTTTTTCAGTCACTAAAGTAAACAGAAATAGATATTTATAGTAATTCAAAATTCTAAAGGTATGTTTGGGGTTAGTAAAGCAATTTGATGTTTAAATTGAAGTGAGGGAATGTCTTTGGGATAACAGCAAGTTGTTGATTGCTGGCAGGGATTTTCACTTTCTGAATACCTTTTAATGTGGAAACAGCTCGCTTGCCACTTTTAATAGTTGTACAATAACAATGGGGAAGTTTTTACTTAGGCTGCAAATAGTTTAGAAACAGATGTGAGAAACAGAAGTCATGTAAACAGAGAGGCAAAGATGCCATTTTATGTTAAAAAATGAAAGGTAAAAAGTCACAAAAAATATGTTGACCTGCTGACCTGCTCCCTCTTCTGCTTAACCACTTTCACTAGATCTACTAGTGAGGTCTGAGCATTGATGTGTTACTGAACGAGGATACCGGTCCCAGGCCAAAGGGCCCGAGGACTCAGGGGGCCCCTAAGCCGGAGCTTCTGCATGAAGCCACTGTTACTAACCTTGCATTTCTTGTCAAAGGGCTTAGTCATCATGTCAAAAACAGAGCCCCAAATTATCACATTGCCTTTTTTCTAGGTATTGTATTTAAGCTAGAAATTCCAGTTCAGTGAAAATGCCATTATTAGTCATTAGCGTCAAGCTTCCTGTTGTGGCTCTGTATCATAGCTCATTAAGTTCAGGTTGTCAACAAGAGATAAATCAATTACAAGCTGACCTTTATGATGACATGATCGACTCCTCCCTGTTTTTTTTTTAACCACAGTGTGAACAACAGCTTCTTTTCATGCGTGTGTTCTGTGTGCACAATTACATTCTCTATTAGGGCGGATTGATTTCCCTTCAGGTTGGCTTTGTGTCTCAGTTAGTAATATTTTAAATGGCGCCACAAGGCAAACTTACTGTCAATGACAAGCCAGACGCACACACTTGCACAATCTGCTCTGATTCTCCCAATACATCTATACTGGGAAAATTGAGAGCAGAAGAGTTTTAACGTGAACAATTACAGTGTTTGTTCTTACAGTGTTATGTGTGTGATTATGCCATACTGCCTGTGGTGAATATGGAGACAGAGATGTGATTGTTCCCCAGGGGAGACGTTAGTGTACTAAAGCATAGCTCAGAGTGAGTCACCTGTCTTTATTACACAAACACTCACAGTATTCATCTAATGTAACTTTGGAAAACACTGATCATACTGAAGGGAGATCATAATCTCACTCACATATATTAAATTGCAGCCATTTTGATGGTAGCCAGGGCTCCACATAGCTGTCTCTCAGCTGTCAGACATCTGGAAATCATCCAGAGATCATATTCTGACAGTCTCCCAAATTCATTATCTCTAGTATCACTCAATCTGTTTAAGAGGGTTTATGACAGTATCAAGAGACACACACACTTGCAGATATCTTGCACAATGCTTTGTTTCTGTTTTTGAGCTTCTTTTCATTTTTCTGATATTTTGGCAGCCTGTCCTCGTTGCATATCCACCGGCAGGTGGCATTGATACAGACTTGTCATGCTTAAGATTCATCATAATCATCCTTATCAGTCTGGATGTAAATATAAATGAATTATATAAAGACTGTTGGAACAAATAGAGACAGGTGTGTCTCCTGTCTGCAGTTTTATGTGTTTTGTTATTGTGAAGTGGAAGATTTACATAATGAGCAAATATGTGATATTTAAACAGAGTATGAGGAAAAGTGACACTATCTTCTTGTCATTCTGTCAGTGTTGCAATGACACTGACTCTACAGTCATGAACAAATAAACTAATGTGAACATGTATGAGTGTGCATACAAAACAATAAGCAGTGGAAACTGTAAGGGAGTGACAGGGAGGTTCAGTTACCTGTCCAAACCACAGCTGACAACACTAAATCATTGTGCAGTGTGCCAGAACATCTGTTATATAGAGATAGTAATTCTGTCAGTTGTACCTGTGTGTGTGTGTGTGTGTGTGTGTGTGTGTGTGTGTGTGTGTGTGTGTGTGTGTGTGTGTGTGTGTGTGTGTGTGGCATCAACATTTTACAGACATTCGTTGTCCCCAGAGGATGAATCCTACTGACTATAGTTATCCCTGGACCTTTCCTCTACAGCCACCATGACTTTCACATTTGTGGGTTTTAGTGGAATATCATGATAACTATAAGAAGGAATTGTCATTAAATTAGGTTCAGACATTCCTGTCTTCCTGACGATGAAGTGTCCTAACTTTGGTAACCGTTTAAAGTTTCAGCAGGTGAAAATTTCATTTCCAAACCTTTTTTATGACCAAATCTCTGCAAAATAACATTCCCATCAGCCTTAGCGGTTCTTTGTATTTAGTGCTAATTAGCAGATGTTAGCATGCTAACATGCTAAACCAAGATGGTCAGTTGTACATTATCCTGCTTAACACCAGCATGTTAGTCTCATCATTGTGCTGACATTAGCATTTAGCTCAGAGCATCGCTATGCCTAGGCACAGCCTCACAGAGCTGCTAGCACGGCTGTAGACTCTTTGTCTTGTGTCACTGATGACAACAATGGAGTCTCACAGACATATTACCAAAGTCAATGTGAGGTCATGAGATAGCCGGCATCTTTGTTTGGGGGAAAGGGGGTGTGTATTCTCTGGTCTGGTCTGTCCACTACAAAATCTTGAGTAAGCTTCAGTTTTCCATCAAATTCTGGTGAATTTCACAACCTTCATTTACATTTTGATTGAAGAATATTACACCAAATTGTTGTGATTTTGAAATCTTTTGTGGTGATTCTGAGGCAAGAAGACAAAGAAGAAGAAGAAGAAGAAGAAGAAGAAGAGGAGGAGGAGGAGGAAGAAGAAGAAGATATACTTAAAAATTCAATTTTACATATACATACAGGCCCAAAATACACACACATGCAAAAGCAGGACCTATCCACACATTTAAATGGAGATGTAAGGGAGATGGGGCTGCTTTGAACAGGCGCCCCGAGCACCCACCACTCCCAGAAAGCGAACTGGCACCTCTCTAGCTACCAGTCTGTGCTCCATACTTAGTCTGCACTGGGACTTGAACCAGTGATTCTCCAAGTCCCTATAGATTAAGCTACTGCCGCCCAAAACCCACTCTCATGCTCCGTTAGAATGACATGGTTGGTACTACTGACTTCTTTGACTTGTCTAGTTTTACATGATACAACTATCTTTACAAAGTAAGAGTAAAGTCCTTTAAAATGGCCAACCCTGGGCCTCACCTATAAAATGTATAGAGCAGCCATAAGTGTGATTTGACTTGGGGAACCAGGATCTATTTCAGTTGATACCCCCGTCAGTGCTTACGTGAGCCCTCTTCATGGCTGTCAACCACTTTTTCCTTCATAATTCCTCAACTGGTATGATGTTAAACTGGATACTCAGATTTGTCTCATCAGTTGCACAACCATGACATGAAGAAAACAATCCTAATTCATGATGTGGTTATATTCACTTATATAATGGGTGAAAAATCACTCTAAAAATGCCTGTTGTTTGTGTGATGTACACACACTGCCGTTTGTTATTCCACTGCTGAAAAAGATATGGCCCATTATTGAATCAAAACTACATTAGCCGTGACGAAAATTGACAGCTCAATTAATCTGTCTACAAACAACTTACTGAAGGAGGTGTGCCAGTGGTACCGGGCGGCCTCGCTGCATTTGGTTTGTAACCTTAGATCAGGGGAAAACCTGTTGTTACCAATCATGCATTGAGAGTTAGCAGTCAGTGGAGAGCAACAACAGTGAGATTATTGTTGCCCATGTCAGGGTGGGGCCACAGTAAGACGGGAACAAACCAGACAATAAAATAAACCAACATGCAGTGTGTGGTGATCATGGGTGACTGACTGTGCAGGTTAATCCCAAACAAGCATATTGACAGAATAACGTGATATTTAAAGAATCTTATCAATGATTGGGTTACAGAACATGGAAGAGAAAAACTAAATGAGGAGAGTTTTGACACTGTGGAAAAACAGAAATGATTGAAAAGCTGGAAAGTTCTGGTTTTATCACGTCTGCCTCACTTGTGCATACTGCTGCTCATTCTGCCTCTCTGTCCCTCCCTCCAGCCACACTGCCACTATTCCCAAGGCCACTTAAATGCCATTTTCCATCTATCCATCCACCAGATGCCAACGGACTTTCCCTCTTTTCCCCATCACTTGACTGCCACCCATCTACACAACTGTTCCCTCTTCCTCTGCCTTCTCTGCTGCTCTGCCTGTGGACGTCCCCGCCCACCTCCTCACCTGCATCTCATTCCCTGATCCTTTGTTCCTTTCTCAGACTGTCATAGTTTCAGTGTGGTTTCTGTTACCCTTCTGCCAGTTACCATGCTGCCACACCTTACTGCTTAATTTGGACTCTTAATGTCTGTAAGCTATCCACAATAAATCACTGAAATCATCCTGCTTCCCTGGCTGTCAGGCCCTCTCCTTGTTGCCACCAAGGAACAGATTTTGGTGTCAGTTCTATTGCAGTCAATGTGGTGGGCAAATCGCAGTATAACCCGTCATATCTATGTTGTTTCACCTTTGGCTGAAAAATCCTTCCATGAGATTAAAAAACACACATTACATGATGATCACTGACATTTTCTCTAAATGTGTGATTTGGTTTTCCTACTTTTGGTGTCCAAACAGATCATGACTCTGTCCGTCAACTTCATATAGCTCGACTAAAGCCCCCGTTTGCTCTAAGCTACATCATGATGCGTGACCAAATACGGCAGGTCTAACCTGTTATCACTGACTAGACTGCAATTATAACCAGATCAAAACTTAATTAGAAGGCTACCAGTTACTTACCGATAACTTAAGTGATAAATAATACATTTTTATAGAGGTGTATAGAATTTAGCAATCAGCGCCACCTTCTGACAACAATACTAAACATTATCAAAAGAGCTGGCTAACATTAGCCCCTCTTAGTATTTTTAAATATCATATGTCAAAATATCAGTCAACAGTTTAACTGTTGGTTAGTTTCTTATAATCAAATACCTGTGCATGTAACATTACAAGGTGAGAAATAAGGAGAAGTAAAGCCACTTCACAATGGTGTAAGGGAGTTACGACAGGCCCTACTACACACTATTGTGGTGGGCCCTAAGAGCATGCTTGTCACCCTTACTTTCTTACAACCGCTTTTATGTTTGAAAGGTGTGGCTGCTAGGTTTGCAGATGTGCTCAGCTTGTCAGATTTTGTGCCTGAATTGGCTACTGGGTTGTGTTGTCTTTCCACATAAGACTTCAGTAGGCATCATCAACATACATGTCACCCAACAATCATCATACCAGTATATGATAAAAATATTCAAGAAAATAAGAAAATATTCATTTAATTGAATAGATTTTTTAAGCAGTTTTTTCATAGTTTTTATAGTTTCTGTAGAATAAGCATATAACAACATATAGGAGCTATCAAAGGAAATATGCATCAATCAATACATCAAGGGATGGTGATTCAATTCTTCTCCTGTAATGACGGAGATAGCCATGATCTATTTGGAGACCAATAACAAGGGAAACAAATGTCAGTCAACATCATGTAATGGGTGTTTTTTAATCCTGTGGAAGGATTTTTCAGTCAAAGGTAAAACAACAAAGATGTGAAAGGTTATAGTGTGATTTTCTGTGCTCGCCCCATTGACTTTAATGGAACTGCCCACTAAGTTTGGCTTCAATGCAAAACTCAAACGCTGTCTCTGACGTCATGACCTTTTCCTCTTTTAAAGTTTTCATAGTTTCCTTGGTTGCCACTCACCCTCACTGTTTGGACAGAATCAAGATTAGAGTGCCAACCAGAAGATCAAGAAGAAGGTGAGACATTTACTCTTGCAACAGTTGCTGCTGCTTTTGTGCAGATGAATTAAAGTATGGTCATGTTTCATTTAACCTGAGTCTTCTGGGAGGCCTGTGCTTCCAGTGAAATCTCATCTGTTACCTGCCATCTGTCAATCTGTCTGCCTTCCACAGAACTATGTTTCATATTGGTTATTGTTATCTTTCAACCACCATCACTCTCATACCAGTGCTGTTGTACTGTGTGTATTGTATTATGCCTGGTTAGACAGGTAATGCCAAGATGAAACCATAGAAATGCCTAAAAACACACCTCTTCATCTGTCTTTCTGTCTTTTAAGATCAGTGTTTTTCATAGTAAAATACAGATTTACTTTGCTGCTGATCTGATGTGTTATTCTAGTGCTAACACTTGGATAATCTGGACTTTGAATTCCGACAATTTATGTTTCCCTTAACATCCATAAACTGAGAGGAACCACTGAAAGACTTCAGTCTGTGCAAACAGAATATAATCCAGGAGATGCAAGAGTGCATGTGATGCTTTTTTACACAGGGTGTGACCTACCCTGGTGCAGTCAGGCAGTCTCTGAGTTTGGCCCAGCCCAGTGGTGGTATGTTCTTTGTGCCTTTAGGAGAAAAATGTTTCATGTATGAGCAAACTTCTCTTCTCTTCCTTGCATTAAGTTCATTTTAATGTTCAATGAATTTTGTCAAATATGACCACAAAGTTCATTTATTCTTTATTAATGATAACAACAACTCAATATAGCACTTTGGAGGCAATGATTCAAAGTGATTCACAGTGAAGCAAAATATGTGCAAAAACAATGAGACTACAAGGCTGGATACACACAATGACAGTGTGAAACAGTAAAACAAATATGATCATAAAGTTCCCCAGTTTTTGGAAATTATTTAAAAGATATTACCGATTTGGATTGCCTGAGATGCTCAGGCGGGAAAGTCCAAAGCTGAAGAGGTCACCACATAACAAAGCAAGTGGTTGGAACAACCGGGAGATGTCTGCCCGATTACGTCAGGCTGCACTGTGACTCAGAATTCAACAATATAACTGGGGGCCCGACCGCACAAAGCCTTCAAAGTTATTGACAAAATTGTAAAACCAATTCTAAACAGTGCATGCATTTTGAGCAAGAGACAAGTATTTCAATCAATCAGTCATTTATTTGTCACAATGAATTATACCAGGTCCAGTGAAAATGTGATCCTATCAGCCTCTTTTAACTTGTCGCGCTTTTCCGTTCTCTCACATAGTTGGCTGCTGCTTCATAATTGACCATGTTTCCAAATGCTTCTGGTAATACGTGATTTCTGGTTGTGGGATGCTATAACTGTCCAAACATCCCCACGCCAACAAGACAGTGGCATGGTTGCTCCTCATGAGCAAGGGCAGCAACTCCATGCTGCAGCCACCTCTGAACGGTTTATAGCAGTGATCCACAGCAGGAACAGGACAGCAGCTCACAATCCCACCATCACACCAGTCCTTAGTCACTATAAAGCACATGCCTCCTCTTCTTCTCTCACCAGAGTCATCTGCTCTGTCAGATTGGCATATAAAAGAGCCTACTGAATGGCACTGTCCAGGATTTAGCCACGTTTTTGGTGGATCAAAGGATATTACAGTTCCTAATATCCCTTGCACACTGCTACAGTGTTAAGGTCATCCAGTTTATTTTTAAACTCCTGTACAATGGCTAGCACAAAGCTAGTTCAGCTGCTGCCCATGTCTTCTCCATGATTCCTCGATGTTTACTGATGTTTACGTTTGAAAACCTCAACCTGGTTAGCTAGCAGCGAGCTAGCAAGAAGTCAGCAAAAGGTCAGCCCACAGCCTGGTGAACTGATTTCCTCATCATGATGGATGACTTGCAGCCACACGGCACCAACATCCAAAGAGAACCACAAAAAGCACCACCAAGACTTACAAAATAGACACAATGGCTTACATTTAGCACACATTTAGCACACATTTAGCAGAGCTGACAGAGGGGCAACTGGAAACATCCACGCCCATGTGATATTTATTACTTAGGCTGGAGTAAATACTACAAGCAGGCTGATGGATCACTTACAATCTGAGACTGTAAAAAAAATGAGGCCATGTCATTAGCTACTTGGCAAAAATGTTAACTGAAGAAAGGATGGATAATCTGTCATCAGTCGTTAGGTTGGTGTCAAAAAAAGCCTTCATATTACATGCTCCTTTATACTGCAATGTACATATGAATTATTAGAATCGCACCATTATATCTTTTACCACATGTGGGGACTTTTGAATGCTTCTATTGATGATTACCAACATAACATTGATACTCTAAAACAATTGTGATTTGCCCAGTCATCACTGACCCGTAAATGTTAATAATAACAATCTTTGTAGATCACTCTTTCAAACCTGTTACAATGTGCATCACATAAGGCAGCAAACAAATTTTAAAATCAAATATATAATCTGATCAAATGGATACATTTTTTTTTAAATGCAATAAATAAAGCAGTTATTGTGATTTAATATATATGTATATATATATATATATATATATATATATATATATATAAAGACAAGGCAAGTTGCAGCAACTATTCCTACACTGAAACTAATAAAACATCATCATCACCATCATCACAAATCAGCCAGCTTTTATTGTGCGCACCACAGTAATATAGTTGAAATATAACTTTTTTCAATTTTTTCAACTCAATTTTACATTTTTTTTACAAAGCAGAAGAAGCTAAATTCACTTCATGTTGAAGAAAACATCTTGAATTGGCTTTATTTCAGCTAGAACAGCTTTCATACTCCGGAACATTTAATATGATGACAGAGATAGATGCGGCCCATTGGTTTGAAGATATTATCTCTGGTTCCACAGAGTTAGCTATGAGCCAATTTTCATCTGTAGTCCCTGGGCAGGAAACAGAGAATAATTTTTCTGCTAAAAGACATCATTGTATTAAAAAACCACAATTGCAAATGAGAACATGACACAACAGTTTCAGCAACGACAACAGCAAGTCAACACAACAATAAATTACAACATGAAGATAAGTCCAGGGTGCTAACACTAAAGATCAATTAAATGTTGGACATGTTTTACATTAGAATCAGAATTGCTTATAGTGTGATATGTAGATTCATATGATCAGTAGTATCACAGGTTTAAAAACAAGTACAATGAATTGAGCATGAATGGATACTCTGGAAATTAATTTACTCAAAAGTCACGCTGCAGTCAGTATGTACTTCATCCAGGAACACAGATGTTATCAGTTCATGCCCATTTGTCACTTTGGCTGTGACAACTACACAAGCAGGAAGTTCCATTATCTCTGCTGCAGTTTATTTCATCTTTTGACGAGGTGATAGCAGGTTAAACGGTAGAAATACATCACATAGGAATGTGCATGTGCACTCATTTAATTGGCCAATGCAGTGCCTTGGTGGATGATGACTGAGTCATTACCATAAAAGATAAGTGGGCGTCACTGTAGGACCTGGCCAGTGACAAATGGATAGCCAGGGTCCTAATTATGGGGATGGGTGTCATTTTGGCTGACATAGTCTACAGTTGCCAAACTGTAGGCGGTATAGTGAATTTATTAGGGTCGTGGTTTATGGATTTCGAGGCAACTGTTTGGCTAACTGGTTAATTGCTGTTTCTTAAGCGAAAATTGGGGGAAAAAATTCAAAACCAGCTTCTGAATGGTGAGGTTTTTTGCTGCTTATCTTAGTCTTTTATGATAGTAAACTGATTATCATTGCCTTTTGGACTGATGCTGTATTTTTCTTCATCTAGTTTATTCATTGAAATAATCTTAAAATTTAGAATTTTTATGATTCATGACTGTCTTTCTCTCACCCACACCTCCTCTCCATCACCTCCTCTCCCCTCAGGGACAGATTTTAGTATTTGCATTGTGTCTGAACAGAAAGTTGTCTGTGTGCGTGTGTCTGCCTGTCTCCATGTGTTTGTGTCTGTGTGTGAATGCCACCGCCTTCACCTGCAGCTAAACTTGACATTTACAAACTGTGCTCCTCCCTCCTACCACCACACACACACACACGCACACACACACACACACACACACACACACACACACACACACACACACATGCACACATGCGCAGACGTTCCTGCATTACCAACAGTGGACTATCATTCTTACCCCATTTCTAGAAATGAGCCACCATTTCTAGTCCTTTTAACAAATACATATATATATATATATATATATATATATATATATATATAAATGAAATGGGATATTTGTATTTATTTTCACAAGTGTTTCACAAGTTTTTTTTAATTGCTAAGAGAGGACAGTAACCTTTGCTGATGTCTGTCTATTAAGGATGGGACCTCCATAATCTGCAATGGAGCTGTTTGTGGTGAACACAGACTGGAAAGGGAAATGAAGAGATTTAAAGGCTTTCACACTGAACAGACATTTTAATGCAACACTTCTGTTATTGCATCCATTCTTTACAGGTTTAAGTTAAAGATCTAAGACTTTTTACATGCACTCAACAGATATATTTCTTTCAAATTTTGGTCACAAATTAGTTCAAATCAGTGTTAGTGATCAGTCCTTTTCCATCCACCTGACAGGTGTGGCATATCGGTATGCTGATTAAACCACATCATTGCTATATAGGTGTGCCTTGGGATGGTCACAATAAAAGGACACTCTAAAATGTCCCATGTCACTGCAGGAATGTCTGCCAGAGCTGTTGCTTGTGAACTGAATATTCTTTCACTCCAACTTGCGCAGATAGTTGGCAGCACTTAGTGTCCAGGGTAAAGTGTATACATGTGATAGTGTCCTGGTTTCTTTTGGAGTACTCCAGGTAGCATAATTAGGTTTCTCATAAACAGGACTCATGTCTATGTGAACACTCTCCGTGACTATAGCCATGACAGTTAGACACTTTCTTTTCTAATTCACTGGAAGGAGTTGCTGTTTTGGCTAACCGAGTATTACAACATAATAGCTCCGTGAATCAAGATGAACAGCCATTAACTAAATACAATACAAACTATACCAATGGTAATAATAACAATAAAGAATAACTATTCATTCATTTATTTGAGGTGTGCTGGAGCCTATCCCAGCTAACATTGGGTGAGAGGACCCAGGACAGGTCACCAGACTATCACAGGGCTGACACATAGAGACAGACAACCATTAACACTCACATTCACACCTTTAAGGGGCAGTTTAGAGTCACCAGTTAACATAACCTGCAGGTCTTTGGACTGTGGGAGGAAGCTGGAGTACCTGCAAAACCCACGCTGACACAAGGAGAACATGCAAACCGACCCTCTTGCTGTGAGGCGACAATGCTATTACATAATAGTTCAGTGAATCAAGATGAACAACCATGAACAAAATTTATTTTAGAAATATATTACAAACAATACCAATGGTGATAATAGCAATGAAAAATAACCAATTGCGAAATGGTAACTACTACAGACTAATAACTACATATGCTGTTTAATTAATGATTAATTATTTAGTCAGCTAGTATTTTATCCCTTTTATCTCATTAAAGTCTAACTTGTCATAATTAAAAAATGAGTAAAAGTGAAAATTGTACAGTTTTAACTTTATATCATATGACTGACTCAGTAATAGTGTTAGCATCATGAATGTGCTTTATAACTCATCTTTACAGCAGTGAGGCATCACATACCCTGGTTCAGTGCCAAGGATTGTGTGTGTGGTTCCACAGAAAGAAATCCTATCTAGCATTTCAACAGAAATCAGCATCATGACATTCCATCTTACAACACATAAACACATGACAACTGTAAAGGTGAACACACACACACACACACACACACACACACACACACACACACACACACGCATGCACGCAAGCACGCACGCACGCATGCACACACACACACACACACACACACACACACACACACACACACACACACACACATGGGAAAGACAACCTGATGGACCAGCTAAACTCTGAAACTCAATCTTCCTCAGTAAGCGTGAGTTTGCTGAAACTGTAACTGTGTGAGCACAGTAAGAGGTCAGCACTCAGCCTGTATACTCAGAGGTCTTTATTTTCCTCTGACGCAAAGCCAGCTGTCCCAAATCCATACGATGTACTGATCCTAAGCAAGTTTTTAGTATATACTGTGTTCACTCTGGAAAAAAATACAAATTGAAGTACACTCAAACAAGACAACATGCATACTAAATATGGTTAAATTTTTAAGCATGCGGTCAATGGACACTATTCTGCTATATTGCAATACACAAAGGAAATGAAAGAGTGCTGAGAAAAATACAAATAAATTGTAGTTGGTGAAGAAACACTTCCAACTAGATGTGTGCACACAGCAGAGTGCAGATTCTCGGCTAGGAGGCTGCCGGAGCAGATCATGGCTACTGTAGATAATACATGCGGCACAGCTGCACTCAGTCCCTTACAGTTAAGATGGCAGCAAAGTTATCAAAACAGGTTTTTCATCTCATATCTTGCCTAACTTAAGGGGATCATACCATCAGATATGGAATTAATCTGCAGATACCCTGGTTCAAAATGAGACCAAACCTTTCTACAGATGTCACACCAAAGGCCAAAATGTGACCTGTAACAGATGGCAAGACTGTTCTTAGCTGAGCTGATTGTGGGATAGGCCTTTTGTTCTATGTTCTATCCTTTTGAGTCAGCAGCCAATGATGTCATACAACAGTTAATACAAACAGATTTTTCAACAATTGTGAACCACTGCAACCACAAGAGGTCCTTGAAAATACAGTCATAAATGTGCACACGCAATTTTAGGCTGATTGGTCCAGTAGTATGTGAGATCAGTTGTGGACAGATGGATACATGCACGCACACACACACACACACACACACACACACACACACACACACACACACACACACACACACACACACACACACACACACACACACACAGGTTTATGCCTACCAGAGAAAAACAAAAGAAGCCCAAGTTCGTTTGAAAGTAGTTTTCCAAAGAAACAGTTTGACTGACATCTGAGAATCATGTGTAGGCTACTGCATTGTTTCATGCTTGGTATAAAATGGTGAAGTATGCTGATATTTTTGGATACTATTTAATCTAATTCAATCATTTATTCATTTGTCACATGGAATTACACAACATACAACTCCAGTGAAACGTGATCCCATCAGCTCCTTTAAGTTGTTCACTGTAATTGAGTACTTTTTGACATCTTCTTCCATTGTGCATCAGAGTCCTCTGCTCTGTCAGATCTGTATAAGAAAAAAGCCTCCTGGTTGAACGGTACTGTCCGGGATTTAACCAAGTTAAAGGGAATCAAAGGATTCTGATATCCAGTTGGAAACTGATGGAGCACAAAGGTCGTTCAGTTTATTCCCAACACCTGTACAATGGTTAGCAGGATAGTAGTTCCGCTGGTGCCCATCTTGTCTATCTTCCCTCGATGTTTACTGATGTTTGTATTTGAAAACCTCAACCTGGCTAGCTAGCTAATGACTAGCAGAAGTTGGCAAAAGCAGAGCAGAGATGAGCAACCCGCACCAACATCCAAAGCCAACCACAAACAGCATGAACAAAACTTGCAAAATAGACATAATTAGGGATGTTCGATATTGGCTTTTTTACCGATATCCGATATACCGATATTGTCCAAATCTTAATTTCCGATACCAATATCAACCGATACCGATATATGCGGGGTCCCCCCCCTCAGAAAACAAAAGAAAAGAAAAACTAAATCATTTTAGGCAACTAACATTACACATATTACAAACAAACAAAGATATCTCAAAAACTATACACCACATCTCTCATATTTTGACATTCTGAGTGAGAGGAGAAGTAGCTGAAGAGTTTGATGTATAATATGTGCATGCTGTGTAAAAGTTGTGTCATTAAAAAAGTAAAAACCGATACCGATAATTTCCGATATTACATTTTAATGCCAATATCGGCCGATAATATTGATAGGCCGATAATATCGGACATCTCTAGACATAATAGCCTAAACTGAACACAAATTTAGTGGAGCTGACATAGAGGCCACCAATGAAGTGGTGCACCAGGCACACATTAATCATTTCCTCCCCAAGCTGGGGCAGCAAAGCAAAGCTAAAACTGATATAATGAATAGTATGTATGCTGTATAAAGTTAACATGGCATATGGATTTGGGGCACAGCTTCAGTCTACTGATCCTGATCTACTTACTGGAATACTGAGCTATGACTCTTGACAGATCAGGGGTCTGATAGGAAGCCAGCTGAGGACAAAATAGTTGTTTCTCTCCTGGTGCATTTAAATTTCCCTGAACTGCTCCCCATTATCTGATCACACAAGGCCACAGGGTGGTTTCAGGATATGTGGCTCTGACCTTTGTTCTGCCTATTATTAGTTGCTGATAATATGAGTGATCCAGAAAATGAAACTATTATGAATCAAACAATTGTTTTAGGACACAAATGTATCTTCTGTCCTAAACCTCGTTCCGTACTGCCCGCACCATAGTATGGCTGTATGGCCTGTCTCAGTATTTTCAGTTTCAGTTTGAGGGAGGATTGGCAGTGATGATTTCACTGTAATCTTAATCATTTTAAACTAACTTTTCATTTACTTTTTTGTTCATTTGTTTGCATAATTTCTTTCTTCTTTTTTTCATGTAGAAACAACTTTGTAATTTTGCTTGGCATAAAATCTTGTGTAATCCTGTGTAGATAAGCAACAGATTCCAGTAATATTATTGGATAGCCCACAAAATGCTTAAAAGTTGCTGTTTTTTTAAAACTCTAACCCTTAATAAGGCCATCAGATTAACTATGAAGTCTCTATGTGAGAAGATGTTTGTGCTGTAAAGCTTTTGAACTCTGACCTACATGCCTGCTGAGTTCAACGTGCTGAAAAGTTAAAGCTCATCCAATTTAAAGATTTAGCCACTGGGTGCCAACTCTGCGTTGAATGCACATGCTGGCTCATGCATGTGCAGACACACACACACACACCTGTGTGCACCCACCCAACCACACACACATCTACAATAAGACATCTTGCTGATGTTGTTCAAGCAGAAATAAGCGATGAAATTTTTGGGATTTCAGCCAGAAAATTTCACACCAGTATCACTCCCACACCCTGGTTTGTTCATTCTTCTCTCACTTTCTGTTTGTGTGTGTGTGTGTGTGTGTGTGTGTGTGTGTGTGTGTGTGTGTGTGTGTGTGTGTCTACTTACAGATATTATGTATGATATACATGGGTACATATAACCCTGAGATAGCGGTAAAAAGCACACATCAGTTATCCCTCATTATGCAGTATGAGGCAAAAAGAAAACACAAGAAAAGAGGAATGTGGCCACAGGAGTTCACAGTAGCATCAAATAGGTGTTGTAAAAAGTAGGACTGACTGTAGCCTTGTAAAAGTGGATAGAAAAGTATAAAAAAAACATCAAGACTTTGATCTCCACTGCTACCTCAAGAAAATACAGCAGGATTGAAAGAATATCAGTGTTGCTGCTCAAAGTATGTAAAAAGTTGCTAGAAACCGACACTTTCCCAGAGATTGTGTCCCAGTAACTACAAATAATCTACAATCCTTACTATTGGCATTTTTTTAGACCAAAAACATGTTTGTTTTTCTTGTCAACATGTGTCCTCCTAGGTTGGTCTTAAGTTTAAAGGGACATTGTGTAGCATTTTCAGTTGTTTATTGGCAAAAATCGATGTCTGCATTCATAAATATGTCATCACTGGTGTACTATTACCTCCACCAATTATCTGACTTATTCTCGTAAAAGGAGAATTTTGGATTTGTTCGTACATTGGGCAGGTAAGTCGTTCAGGGGTTCCATAACATTTTGCCATCTTGAGAATACATCAGCCAGCAAGGGACATATAGCACTACCAGGGAATAGCCACGCCTTTGGCCGAAGGAGAGGAGCAAGAGGCGCTTCACTATGACCCCGGCACTACTGCAGCGTAACAAAGTCCCACTCTTTGAGCATAATGCAGGATCATGCATATGCAGCATCATGGGAGACGGAATCCTCGTTACCAAGAAAGCGCAAAAGGGAATCAAAAAGGCAACATGACCGGTGAATTTAAAAAACGAGGGTCAACATTGGGGTAGGCTTTCCCAGGTGAAGGGAGCCGCTGAGGGAGAAAGGTAATGAAATCACTCCGCTGTCAGCGGCGCAGTGATGCGAGGAGAGGGATGAGGTGTGTGAGGTTGAGCCACTTGTCAGCTGTCAAAAGACAAGATGTGATTGGTTTGTTTTGATTTACACCCGCCCCAACAGTCCTACGTTGTAATCACAGACAGCATGGTGAGGAGGGGGTTTGTCAAATCGCGTCACGTGTGTCTGTGTAGGAGCCTGAATGAATACTCCATGAAGTATCAGATGACAATGCTACCATAGCTTTTTGGTACACAGCGGCTACCGTTGTTGCATTACGTGTTTGAAACAGTGAGGCGCTAGAGTGTGCTACCCGTTTGAAAGCAATATACCATTTTAGCGTTAGATGGAAGAAATTCCTACACACTGTGGCTTTAATGTTTTGTTTTTTTTATCATTGTGACAGTGGAAAGACAGAGATATTATAAATTGAGCATTTTTGTCTGATTTGGTAATTTCTTCTCACCAGATGATGGGGAAAATTCTGTAAAAAAATAGACATGCCTTAATGTGTGTGTTTGCATGCAGAGTTTGATAAGAAGCTGTCATTTTCAGAGCTCACTGTTTCTTGGAGGAAGACAGTCCGAAGGTGTTCTGTTTCATCTACCTTATATGTATCTACCTAGGTGGGTCTGAATTTGATGTCCGGATCGTCATGTTGAAAATCAAAGATGAAAAAAAGGTTAGAAATCAGAAACTCTACTCTGACCTACAAATAGTGACAGTGTCTCAGGTAAATTTTTAATTCTGACCAACCCCCAAGTGAAACATTAAATACTATTCTGCCAAGTCCCAGAAATGTAGGCTAATATTTAAAAAAGAATAAAGCAGTTTTGATTGGTAAATGCTAACCTAACAGACATGAGGACCTAGAGTACAGTGCATTGCACACCTGGTATATTACATAATGTAAATTCTTACTTGTTGTTCCTGTCTACAGGTTCACGGTGTATTGTAGTGTCAGGCACATCTATTTTCCCTGAGTCATTTTTGACACAGAAACACAGTTACGGCTACTTATCCGACCCAATGAGCCCTCCACCACGCTCCCATCCTGCACTGTAAGACATCACCACCACGTCTCACGCTCCACTTCTCATGCAGACGGATCCAGCTAAGCCTAAGCGGACGTGTGTTTAGACTTGAAAGGCTTACACCTATACTAATATAGAAACCATCCATGAAATAACAGCTGTCATATCATGGCTGCCTTGTTTCAACAGCCAGCTCCAAGGCAACGCGTAGCATTGCCTCACTTCGCTGCACAGAGAGCATGGAGGGCAGGGCTGTAATGACAGAGACCAGTGTGTGTGTGTGTGTGTGTGTGTGTGTGTGTGTGTGTGTGTGTGTGTGTGTGTGTGTTTTCACAAAAATTGAGGGCCAGTGTTTTTGATTCTGTGATGAATGTAGAGCATAAAAAGCAATATAATGGAAAGAGAAAAATAAAATAGATATTGCACTGCCACACACGTAGCATTGCAAAGCAAACGTACGAAGAATGTGATCTAAATCAGCTCACCCACAGTAGGAGCACTTTGTTACACCTACAATTTACTGAGGCTCCTTGCCAAAAATATAACAGGAATAAGTGTTCAGTGGAATTATGCTTGAGATGCCTGGTGAAAGATCTTAATGAACACCTGCCAGCTGATCAATCAACAGAATGAAACGGCATTACTGTGTGTAGACAGTATGTTGTACATGTAAATGAAAATGCAGTGGGTGTCCCAGCATGAACAAGATTTCCAATATCAGGACAACTCAGAGTGTATACCATGGCTTTATAAGATACGGAGGCTGTGTGCAAATTCTGATTCATTTTTTAAAGTTGGTCAGCAGTTTAAGCCATGGTTAGGTCAGTTACAAATGCATGGACTGATTTTTGAGCATGAGGGTGCAGAAAGTCACCATTGTATTAATTATCCTTAGCAGCTAATGATATAATGTGTCAAATAACAAAGCTAACATGCACAATGTGAGCATGCACACACATGCATACAGTATGCAGCCTCACTGGAAAACCAAAGCAATGGTCAAAAAAGCTATGAGCACAAATCTAAGCTGCAGAGTTGGGCATTGATTCTCAGTGTGTTCGCTAGTAGGTCACACTCTTGTAAGGAGCCATTCATTTCAATGCTGATACCAAAAATATTGCCTTGGATCTTTCACTGGAAATGTAGGGTGGGAGATAAATACTGTTGCTAAGGTTGCCTGCACTTTAAAAGACTGTGGGTATTTAGATCAGCAGTGGTAGTTAAACTGCCAACTGTTGACAGGAACTGTGTTTGGGGTGTCCTGAAACATAATTTTTAAATGTGCGCCTGTAAGCCAATCAAAAATTAGTATTTTGATGAGTGATAAGTGTTGCACATTAAAATAATCTGCTTTACACTTCGCCCTATAATTGTCTGTCCCTCCCTTGTAACAGTTATGCAGTTCCTTGTGGGAAGCGTTTGTTCCTTGTCACGCCCAGGCCTTCCTCTTCCCTCTACACAAACACACACACACACACACACACACACACACACACACACACACTAACATGCACAGGCACATATCCAAAGACAGGCACAAACACACAAGGTAAATAGATAAATTCATATAGTACTACACGCACAGCACACTGTGCAGTTTCATTAATAGCAGGTTGCTGCTGTTGATAAAGATTTGAACTAAAATGGCTTGTAAAGTTCCAAATAGTTGTCTTCCAGAGGTACGCTACATTTACTCAAGTATTGTACTTAAGTAGCCTATAATTTTGAGAGCTTGTACTTTATTTGAGTAGGGGAGAGCAGGGACTGTTGTAACATTTTTCACATTTCCGTCTATATCTTGGAGTTCTTTTCGCATTCAAAATTTGATACAACCTAGTTACAAATAAATAGGGAGGCACGATATTGGATTTTTTTGCTGATATCCGATATGCTGATATATAACAACTTGTTTGGCCGATAACTGATATCGATATATCCACTTAATTCCCCACCTAATTTTAGTTATCACCAAGTCTCTTTTGCAGTGGAATTAAGATATTATGCATGCATACTCTTATCGTGATGGCCCACCAGCAGATGGAGACATGAAATACAATGCTTTTTTAATGTATGTTATATTCATTCAATGTGCAAAATAAGAAAAAAGCATGTTGGCTGACTTTGAAAGTTAATTTTAAAGCCAATATCAGCCATTACTGATGACGTGCCGATACTATCGTGCATCCGAATAAATGTTGAAGGCAAAACTGTGTTGTAGCCTAGTACTTTACCAGTTGGACAATAGAGTGATGCACACACATTGATGCATAATTGTAATCAAGTCAAAATACTATATCTTCTGAAATGGGCCATTCTGCACAGGGAGTGTGGTTCAAGTAAAATGCAGGACTTTTACTTCACATGTCTTCATTGTCATATTTCTATCTTTTTGTAGTAGGCTAAAACTATTCTTGCTATTGCTTTTCCTGTAGCCTAAGTAAAAGAAGCTTCACTTCCTCCACCTCTGTTGTCTTCACACTTGAAAAGAATATTGCAACACATAGGTCTACACACCCAACCCCACACACACACATGCACACACACGAACTGGACCACCCCGCCCCGGTCCCGCCCAGCGGCCCGACCCCATGGACAACAGACAGACAGACCGGATCATGTGACAGCAACAGTTTCTAAACGACAAAACCGGAGAGAGAGACACACACACACAGAGATAGAGAGAAAGAGACAGGGAGTTTCGTAACTTCGGGAAGTTTTGTGGAGCCATCGATCAGTGGACTCTTGTTTTTCCTCTCATGTCAGTGACACAGCGGAGCGCTGCCGATCGTCGCCTGCGTCACTTTTTCACCGGAGCTGCCTCAATAGAGTTTCTGAGGGAGCCTCTGCCGTTCAGCAAGGCAGCTGTGAAACTACCGTCTGCCCTCCTGGAATAGATCTGTACAAACCATCTGAGAAGTAAGTTTGACACCGTGATCTCCCTCTGATGTTGCTGCGGCCACTAAGAGACGGTGACCCCGGCACCCTGCTCTTATTTCCTCTCGGATGTGCTGTGGTGAAGCTTGTAATTGCTGCGCGGTCTTTTAAAGGTTAGATGTGGCAGTGGATGATGTGTTGCATTAAAGCAGACTTTATTGTGGGGAAGAAAAAAAAGTCCTTAATTCAGAGTTGTGGGTCTTTTTTTAATAAGATCCGGCTGCCTGTGTTTCATCAGCCTCATTAGTTAATGAAGTTGTTTTTAT
Source organism: Epinephelus cyanopodus (assembly GCA_026686955.1). Classification (NCBI taxonomy): domain Eukaryota; kingdom Metazoa; phylum Chordata; class Actinopteri; order Perciformes; family Serranidae; genus Epinephelus; species Epinephelus cyanopodus. The sequence continues at coordinate 39,766,125 of CM048916.1, forward strand.
AGCAGTTTCTTGATTTTGTGGCACATCTGTTGCTGTTAAAATAAAGAAAAAGATTGGCAGTCGGCTAATGGTCTTAACAGTGGCTGATAACTGATGTAACCCGACAGTCAGGCAGCAGAGACTCTGCTATTTATAGCCTTTACGGCCTTTTATAGAGCATAGTGTGGTTTGATTAATTAAAATGTTTGAAACTGGGTCCAGTAGCTACAGGCTTGTGAGGAAGGAAGAGAGACTCATTTATAGTGATGTGTCTCCGTCTGTGGAGTTGGTTCCTCTCTTTTTCTTCAGCGTTAATGACATACCCTGTGACCGCATAGTGTGTGATTTTGATCTGGTTTAAAAGAGGTTTAGAGATTTGGTACAGATAGTAAAATCAGTGTGATCAGTTAAAGGGCTTAGGTGATGTCTGATTTGTCCTCATCAAGAGATATGTAGGTTAGTTATAGAAATGTAAAGAAAAAGGAAAACTGGTCCATTACACATTCTGAGAGCCCAAGGTGACACATTTAATCTTAATTTGTCCCAAAATTTAAAGATATTTCATTTAAAATAATAAAAAACACACAGAAGCCCCAAGATGTCACATTTGAGACGCTGTAATCAGCAAGAATTTGCCATTTTTTCTTGATTAAACCTGAAATGATTCATTGATCTCCAAAACTGTTTGCGCTTTACTGTTAATCTACTCATTGATTAACTGATTGATTGAGGCTCCAGCTGTAGATCATATTGACAGCCAGGCTGAATCTGATGCTGGAACTTAGTGTGAGAGATGACCTTCAGTGTGGCTGCGTGGTGTCAGAGCTGAGTGCAGTGTTACACACTCACACGGAGCATATGTGACAGGTGTGTGTGTGTTCGGTCAGTCACACCTGAGCTTCTTTGTCTTACCTCTGGTTTCACTGCATCCTTTATAATACACACACCTCTCTCTTTCTTTCTCCCTCTCTATGTGTGTGTGTGTGTGTGTGTGTGTTTCTCCGTCTCTGTCTCTCCCTGTTTCCTGTGCTTTGTTTCAAGGCTGAGGCTTGCGTCACACATTCCACTTGGCATATGAAGCCCTTATCCTGTTTAGAGCCTGGAGTGAGAGAGAGAGGGAGAGAAAGAAGGGAGGAGAGAGGGATGTGGATGTGGGGGGTGGACGGGTGGAATGAGGGCGACCTCTTTCTTTCTCTTTCTCTCTCTTACTTAACACTTTTCATTTGCTCTAGAAACGGTTCCAAAAGAAGAAGATGAGCTGACCTCTCTTTTCATTTGTTTCTTATTTATTTGTGTCTCATTAGAGCAGACACACACTTATTTATGCACACACGCCCCAAATACCCCACCCACCCATACGCCTTTTTTTTCCTGAATCAACATGCTGATGTTATCTGGTGGAACAAAATGCGCACACACAAACACACACACAAACACACACACACACACACACACACACACACACTCACTGCTCAAAGGGCATGTCCTAGGGAACATTAGGGCTAAACATTAAACCCCTGCTGCTGAAGAGTTGGTGATTCTTCACTGGAAGTTAAGGGAATAAGGCCACCGTGGTCAACAGACAGCCATAAACGTAAAAAGCTGTAACTCGTTACACAACTTCACATGCGTGCCAGCACATGCACGCACACACACAGTCATGTAAAAGCACACACACACACACATTGGTGCGGTGTGTCTGTTACCGCTTTTAAACCACTGGATTGAGCCACTGTGACTGTGTAGCTCTTTCTAACCCCCAGCCCCCCTCCCCATGTTTGAGGTCCATTGAAGTTTTGTCATATTTTGGTTGAAACCCACTTCGTTTTCTTCCCCGTTTCTGTCTCTGCCTTGTTCTTTCCACTTCCATTTTGACATAGTTTGGTCAGAGCGGCTGTTTTCTTTGCCCTTTCTCTCCTTCTATCCCCCCCTCCACTCTCTCCTCTCATTCTTCGGGTAGGGAGGTGTAGTGTGTGTGTGTGTGTGTGTGTGTCAGACAGGAAACCGCAGGCCCCCTGCAGCAGCACCCCCCATTTGGCTTCACTCTCCTCCTCCTCCTCCTCCTCCTTCTCTTCTTTACACCCCCCGACCCATCACGCAGTGTGGAAATAATAACAGTCGGACTAAACTCTGAGGGCTTCCGCTTCTCCTTCTCTCCTTCTCTCTGGCAGCCCCTATCCTACTCTCTGTCCTCAGTTGTCTGGAAAGCCTCAAAACTTTGCTGTCTTTGACAAGTACAGTTTAAGGTGCGTACACGTGTGTGTGTGTGTGTGCGTGTGTGTGTCAGTGTTTAAACCTTATGTCAACTTCGGTGTGTCTTTAAATGTGTGTGTGTGCTTGTGTGTGGATGTGTGATGATGGATCCTGTTTCCTCTCCCCTGCTGACGGCCCCCTCTGGCTTCCCCCCGAGGTCTGCAGGCCTGCAGCCCCACAGTCTGCTGGAGAGGAGTGGAGAGGGGCTACGTGGATGTGTGTGTGGGTGTGGGGTGGGGGGGGGGTGCTAGGCAGCTCAGATGAAGGAATAGGAAGCCAAAATAAGAGGATGGGGGCTTCAGCAGGGGCCCGTAAAGTGAGAGGAGTCAAAGTCAGAGCATGTGAGGCGTTATCAGGGGAGTCAGGGGTAGGAAGTGAGGTAAGGGGTTGAAATTGGGAAGCAGGGAGGTACAGTAGGGGGTGAGGGCTTTAAAGACGGGGTAAATTTGAAGTAGTTGAGGGCAACAGGAGAAGAAACTACATCAGAGGTGAGGTCAGAAAAAGGAAAAGTTAAACGCCGGAATATTAGCTCGTCAACTTGATGCGTCATGTAATTGGGATCTGAAGTTTAAGAATACCCAGTGCATTCCCTGAGGGGTGTAAATAGGTAACAAGGTGTGAGTCAAGCTACAGTATGTACATGAAGTTCTACACCGTGAGCGATGAAGTGAGTTTGAGTAAGTCAGGCGATTGGTGATCAAAGTGACAAGCGTGGTGGAGGACAGCAGGGGGCTAACATGAGGTGAGACTGGCAGGGTAAAAGAGGTGGTAAAGACAAGAAAGACAAGGAAAAGAGTCAGAGGCAGCGAACTGGAGGCTGTAAGTGTGTGTGTGTGTGTCTATTGCGGCGTGTTCTTGGACAAAGCTGTTGTCTGGAGGTTTCTGGTCTCTCTGGTGATCTCATCATCTCCAGCCTGTTGCCATTAGAGGGTGTGTGTGTGTGTGTGTGTCTGTGTGTGTGTGTGTGTGTGTGTGTGCATGTGCGTGTGCAGCCCCGTTAGTGTCTGTGTCTGTTAGAGCATGTGTGCGTGTCTGTAATAATTTAGCCCTTTAGTGATTTAGTGTGTGTATTCTGTCGAGCTAGCAGAAACTTGGTGTGCGGCTGTGAGTGTGTGTAAGTGCATGCGTGTGTGTGTGTGTGTGTGTGTGTGTGTGTGTGGGGTTGAGTCAGTAGCCAGGGACTCCAAGCCACAATATTTTCCCCTTCAGTCATGTTGTTTTATATCATTCATAGAGAGGGAGAGAAAAAGAGTGCGGGGTGGTGTGCGGTTCAGATAAATACAGTAGTAAAGACGTGAATGATTGCTGAGGAGCGAGTGAAGAAGAGGTGGAGAAGAACGGAGTCCAAGGGTGGAGAGAGGGGTGTAGGAAGTGTTTGCTGAGTGGGTTGGGGTTGAGTACACAGTAGCTCTACTGACCTAGAAGGACAATATTTGCAGGCCACACTTGACATGCACAAACACACACCCACATGTAGAGCGCACAGGGAGAAAAAACTCCCCAACAACTCAAGGTAGGGCTGCTTGTTCACCAAAAAGGTGCAGCACACGCTGTTTCCTTCATGTCACAGTATGTGATTTTACATTTGAAAATGGAAATGCTCTAATGACGCAGGGGTGCAACAGCTGTCTGATTTCAATCTGGCAGAAGTAGGTTGTTGCCCTCCATCAGTTCCATGAGACCTGTTGCACACCTCAGTCTGTCAGAGGATCAATGCAACTACTGCTGCAACCAACGATTATTTTTATTATCAGTTAATCTGTAGATTTTGTTCTCAAGTGAAGTATTGTGAAGTGAAGCAGAGTCATCTGAAGAAAATGTTGGGATTGTACATTTCTGCAAACATTTGAATGTTTTGTTCTGATCATATCAGTGTGTCTAAACTGACAGAAAATGAGCGGTTGTTATCACCATGAGGTGGAGGGGATGGTGGATGGCGTGACGCCTTGGCGAGACACCTGCAAGCTGCGGACCACTGCATACCAGTGATCGAGACCAGCGACAAAATCTGTTTTTACGAGTTATCACTGCATCTTTCAGTGGCTTTAAGCAACCAAACAGGCTGTTTGTGGCAACCTGTTGCTGTTTTTCCAGTTGAGATAGGTCACGAAAAGCTGTTGTTTTTTACCGAGACATCACTGCATCTTCTGTCAAGATGGTGCCATGAAAGGGGTTGTTTTTTTGCCAAGATATTGCTGCATTTCCTGATAGGATGGTGCCACAAAAAACAGTTGTTTTTTTACCAAGACATTGCTTCCTTTCCTGCTGACATTGTGCCACCAGAAACGGGTATTTTAAGCCAATATATGATCTTTTTCTAACCATAACCAAGTAGTTTTTGTGTCCAAACCTAACCACATATTGACTCTAGCTTTGTTGAAACATTAGAAATGTAACGTTTCAGTGTATCCGCTTCAAAATATTATACAAATGTAACATATTCATAGTTTACAGAAATGCACAGTGCCAACATTTATTCTGCCAATTGGGTTGATTATTTACAAGGTCTTTTCAATTCAACTAACACACAAGGCAAAGTAAAGTAGAAAATTCTTACAGTTTAGGAACTTAACGAGGGAATGTTTGGCATTTTGGTTTAAAAATGATGTGAAGGATTAACACATTATCAAAGTAGTTACTGCTGACTAATTTTCTGTAAATGACTCAATCAATCTATTAATAAGCTCTAAATGCAGCGCTGATTTGTACACAAATCAACAAGCTCCAGCTTCGGATTGTCTTTCCTCTCTTGAGGCTGTGCGGTTTGCGGAGGTTTACAGAGACAGACGCTGCACCACTCAATTAAATTTCTTTCCTGTGATTGTCTTAACTTTCGGTGTCTCATTGTATTTCTTCTGTTATGATACACCCCGGGGAAAAGTTTGACTTCTTTACAAGGACGCTCTCCCCTCTCACCATCCTGCTGTCACACGTTGCCTGATAACCTCTGTTCAGTGGTAAACCCAAACCACCTGGCATACACCTCCATGCAGATTAAAACAAAAAAACATTAATTATCTTCTGCTGTTGTTATATGACCCAGATCTCTGTCACCCAAATTGCCCCAGACCAATGACAAGCAGATTTAGCCCACTGAACTTAAGTGTTTGTCTCAGACTACATAAATCACCTTCACCTCCATGTGAGCAGACCTGTGAGAGGAAATATTGCATGACAGGTGAACTCTGAGAAGAATGGTATGTTCTTTCGAGGATTTTAAATGTACGCAGAGTGCGGCAGGGCTTTGCTAGAGTCTTCATCAGATAAATGATGAAGCCCATTTTGTTGAGCACGTGAACACATATGGTATGTGCATGTGCATGTACTGTGCAGATACAAATGAGTGTTCACAGGAACACACATGTAACTGTAAATCTCCCTCCAGCTGAGCCCTGCAGTGACAAGGTAATTTGCATTTTAGAGTTTAAAGTAGATGCTGAGTCACTCATGTCTGAGTTCTCAAATGTGTTTGTTTTTGATGGGTGTTTTTTTTTTTTTTTGCCTTATTAAACTGGCTTATGACTCATATACTTGCAGTTACACATTTGTGTTTATCAGGCTACAAATTCTCTACCAGAGGGAGATGTTTTGACATTTTGAGATTGGTTCGACACATATGCCAACACGTGCCACTTTTGGCAAAGAAAAGTAATGGCAGCAGCAGTGTAAGAAATGTTGATGTTGCCACCTAGCGGGAAAGACAGGAAAAACTGCTGTGTGCAAACAAATGGCGGCTATTCAGAGGAATGAACTGCACTCATTGCAAGGACATGGCGCAAGAAAACAAATTGCATCCATTGCATACAATTTTGAAAATTGATTATTTGTTACTTGTTTTAAGCTTCGTCAATGTGAGGATTTGCTAACTAGTGATGTGCAGATCGCCTCTGGTGTCATCTGAAGTGATGTAAAGAGTTTTCTCAGATTTAGAGAACCACGCCTGCACAGATATGTCACTCCACCTCTACCAGTCGCTGTAGGCTATGTTGCTTTTCAGATGTTCAGCACGTAAGATTTGGGGGGATTTAGTGGCATCTAGCGGTGAGGATTGCAGATTGCAACCAGCTGAAACTTGTTCAGGAGGTTTTTTAGCAGGAGCCGAATTATCTGCCAAGGTCTCTTCCTTTCCAAGACAAATGGACCAGGTGATGAAAACTAGTAAAAACACTGAATAAAGCAGTTTCATGTAAAAAAAAAAAAAAAAAAAAGTTATTTTTTAAATGCTCATGGTTGGACTGCAAACTATGGTGGTTGATCTCCATAGACGAAGATCCATTCCTCCTACCTTCCAAGGTAACAAAAACACACTAGCCATGTTTCCATCAGCCTGTTTAGATGCGCATCAGAAGTATCGCATCAGAAAATTATTATTGTGTAGAAACGTCAAAATTCGAATTAAAATCCCCTGATTCGCACAAACTAAAATACGCTCGCTTTAGCCGCGTTTTGGTTGATTAAAAAAAATGTTGATTTGCAAACGGCGGATGGAAACATGTTCGAATTAAGTCTGATGAAGTGCACCTCTCTCTATGGTGATATCCACACTCTGGGTCAGGAAGACGGTAATGCATTTACAAGCTGGTTGCCAACCACCAGAAAACGTAGAAGAAGAAGAATGCGAGACTTGTTTTGTTTCCGGTTCTGCGGAAATCTCACGGGAGTTCGTAGTTTTCACCAAAATCCATACATTTAATGGAAACACACAGGATTAGTATTTCTTTTAATGTGCCATGTTTAATGGACTTTTCTGACATTTTGCACACAAAAGAATTAATCTGAAAAAATGATTGACAGATTAAAGGATAACAATGGTTAGTAGCAGCCATACATGTTGAGCCTTGGGCTGGAAGCTGTGATTATATCATTTGGACCTGTATCTGGTGCTTTCCATCAGAGACACTGTGTCTCCTTGTTTGCAAATGTGAGTCAGAGATGTGTCTCTTGCAGAGCGCTTTCAGCGCGAGTACCCGCTGCAACGCTGTTTTTTAAGTAGCAGAGGGGAAATATTTCGATATGAACACGATAGAGACACAAGATGTGGGGACTTCCATAATGGCCAGTGATTTTTAAAATCCAGTTTATTGGACATTTTAAATTTCTTGTATTTGTAGGGAAAATACGTGTACGCTGAACATACTGTTCACTGTACATTCATTCTTTTGTCCCTTTTCTGTTTCGTGATCTATCTGTTTCTGCTTCTGCTCTTATTTCCACCACTCTGTGTAATTCACAACCACAATAGAGCAACTGCTTGACCTCCAGTTGAACTACAAAACAATGCAAACCCGGATTAGAAAACACACCCTCAAAGACATATGTACACACACACACACACACACACACACACACACACACACACACACACACACACATAGGCCCCACCTGACTGCAGTCTCTTTGTCTTTATGGAGCCGGGCGAAGGGTGAGGCTTCAGTCGTCATGTTCACACCCTTCCTGACCCAGTGAGCGAGCATCCTGCTCCCCTATTGGTCTGTTCCCCATCTGGACTCTCTGTGTGTGTGTGTGTGTGTGTGTGTGTGTGTGTGTGTGTGTGTGTGTGTGTGTGTGTGTGTGTGTGTGTGTGTGTGCTGGGGTGTGATGGCCTGTGTTCTTGCCCATTTGTTAATAATTAAAGGCTAGCTTGTCTCCAGACTGTGGACTTTAATCAGGTCACACACACACAGACTCCCTCAGGGTACATTCTTTGACAGTTCATGTTGCCTCTTAATGCACCGGTGAACACACACACACACACACACACACACACACACACACACACACAATCACACTCATAAACACCCTCGTTTAGGCACAAACACAGAGTCATCGCAGCTGCACCTGGCCATTCAAAGCCAAAGTAACTGGAACCACCTTTGAAACCTCACACGCTTGTGATCCAAACACTTGACAGACCTTTATAGGTGGTGTGTGTGTGTGTGTATGTGTGTGTGCCTGAAATGTATGAGGTATCACTGTCTAGTATTCGACACTGGGTAGTTTTTAGCCACATCACACCTGGAAATGTCTTGTAGTGTCGTAAAATGGTCTGCCAGACACCAGACAAGATGGACAGTGTGAGCGAGAGGAGCTTCTGGTTTGAAGCAGAAAGTAGAGAGGAGGATAAGGTGTGTAAAATGTGACAGAAAAAAGACATTTGGCTATTGTCTGATGTGATTAACTGGAAGTGAGGTCGACAGCGCTCTCTCACACACACACACACACACACACACACACACACACATTACAAACACATTTCAGAAACCTATACTTAAGTACAGACCCTTGTCTAGCCTTTCCCTCTACTTTACGTGATTTACTTTTCATCGCCTCTCAAAGACGTGTGTGTGTGTGTGTGTGTGTGTTTGTGTGTCCGTGGGTGTGCGAGTGTGTGTGAGTCCATACAAGTTGCCTTGCAGTTTTACTGTTTCTTCTCCTGCCATGAAAATGAGATCATCTTATAAATTGTTGATGGTATTGTACAGTTAAAGATGAAAATATGACAAATGAACAGGGTTACGGACATTTACTTAAATACGGTACTTAAATACAATTTTAAGGTACTTTACTTTTCTGCCACTTTATTCTTGTCCCAGAGGGTAATATTGTACTGCACTACACTTATCTGACAGCTATAGTTTCTTTTCATATTCATATTTAACATTGCTTCCCAACCTTTTTTTTTGGCTTTTGACCACCGACGAAAAAAGCAGAGTCTAGCTGAGGCCCCTTGTCACGTTTCAGACATCTGTATGAGTTGTTGGCTGTTCCACCAAAGAGACACTTCCCTCAAAACCTCTCACATGGTTTCATTTAAACAACAGTTTTGAGGCCCAAAGATGTAAAATATGGCCACTACTTCACACAGAAATGGCAGAGGTTAGAGAAAAGTCTAAAATATGAATCCAAATTTATAGCAGAAGTATGTTCTTTCTTTTTTGACCCCATTAATCATCTCACGACCCCTGAGATTTATTTTGTGGCCCTTTGGAGGGGCTCGACCCCTAGGTTGGGAATCACTGGACCATCAGTTTTTTTAGCTTAAGTAAAGTATCTATAAAAATAAATTTTAGAATATATTAGTGTGTAAATATGTTAAATGTCAATATTGACGGCTGTATGCCTTTATTTTGTAGGAGCCTGGCCTGTGCAGCCATGCTGATGTATGACTACCCTCTGAAGACAGACATGGAGACGGTAAGGCATGTGATTGTGTAAATGTAGCTTTCAGTGCTGTATGTGTGTGTGTGTTTGTGTGCTCCCATCATGCCAAAACATGTTTTTGATGCCATATTGTAACTCTGACCTACACACACTGCTACATGTCTAGACAGACTGGTTCCCACATTCCAGCTCTTCCTGGACAAACAGGCTGCTGTACAGTGGACATTTGCATACAATGGGTACAAACACTGCCAGGCAGCAGGCTAATGAACACACAGACACAGACACACACACACACACACACACACACACACACACACACACACACACACACTGTACTCTGAGACATAACAGTCATCCGCTCCCTAACAGCGCTTGGTTAAAGTTTTTTGGCTGGCTGTAGTTGTTTGTGTGGCAGAAACATGTTTTCCGTGTTATTCAGCGCAGGACGGAAATTTTTAACTGCTCTTTTGTCTCCCTCCTCTGCTTCCTTCTTCTGCATCCTCCCTTTCTCTCTCACAGTCATTCTACTCTTCGTTAGTGAAAACCCCGGAGCCATACGGAGTAATCTTCTCCCATCCCGCCCACCTCTACCACCCCACGCACATGCGCACCTTCACTCAGTCCCATACCCCCACCAACCCCACACACACTCAGCTGGAGCCAGTGGACCTGTCAGTCAGCAAACGTTCCTCCTCCACCTCCTCTTCCTCCTCCCCTCCCTGCTCCTCCGCTTCCTCCCCAGCCTCCTCACGCAGCTCCCCGCCTTCCCCCTACAGCTCAGCGAGCCGTGCCTCCCCACGCTGCTCCCCCCCACACTCCCAGCTGCGCTCCTCGCCCTCCCACGCTCTCCCGCCTCCCACTCCCTCACTTCCTTACCCCACCATGGTGGGTCCTCTGATCGGCTCGGGATCCGGAGTCATCCAGGGGTCGGGGGTCATGGTGTCTCCAGTCATGGTGCCTCTGTCTGTCCTCTACCCCTCGCCTCTCCACCTGCCTCAGCCCATAATGGTGAGCCCACCTGTCGCCAGTGATGACGACCATCATCGAAGCAGGGAGCACAAGACAGGTGAAGCTTCATTCATTGTTGTAATTAAATTCAGCTTCTATTTTTAAAATTGATTTGAGATTTATTAACATGACATATTGTATGTGTTGCTAATAATTAAAAAAACAAAAGAGGAAGGATCATAACAGTTATACATCAGTGTACAACTGCAGGCTTCATTTTTCTCCAAATAAGAGCAATAGCTCAGTGAGGAAGTTTTCGTTTCCTCTGTTTTCAGAATATCAGTTTCAGCAGATTCTTGTTTCTTAGGAAAGCTTTGTTTTCAATTTGTTCTGTTTTCTGAGGTCAAATGAAGGTCTCTGTGATTCACAGAGGTCACCATCTCTGAGTCCCCTACATCTGATACAAACAGACAATGACAAAATACATACATGACAGACATATTTCACATTATATGCCCTTCCCTAGAAGCACTCCTGTTGCAGAATCAAAACAATCCAAAACATGCTGTTAGTATGACTGAATATACAGTATTTCATATCTGACATGACAAAAAAATTAAAAAAAAAAAAAGAAAAGAAAAAATATTGACCGTGTTAAAGGAATAGTTAGCATTTTTTTTAAAAAGGGGTTGTATGAGGTCAGTGTATTACACAGTAGATTTCAGTCAGCCTCCCCCTCAGTATGGAGAAGCAGGCTTGAGTCCATCACAAAAGCCAAACAGTGCACTGCTGTGTATGGATCAGCAACAAAATGTACTAAAGCCACCTCAAAAAATTAGTATCAGTTTAAGTGCGCACTATATTTAGAATTTTTGTTGTTGTCAGGCAGTGATTTCTAATTGGGACCTGAAGCTGTTATATCGCTCTCTTGAAAGCCAGACTCCATTGAGGAAAACAGAAATTGCTGAAACAGGAGCTGCTGGTCTACTGCTGCCTTGATCTGTTATTTTGTTTGGGTTATAGTGACTTTGGCGTTTAAAAGAGTTTGTTAGCAGTCACAAAAGTCACATAATAACACAAACAAACTTAGTGATTGCAGGGGTAAACCAGCAGCTCCTGTGTTCAGTGAGCCAAAATTACTGTTTTTGTCAATGGAGTGTGGTGGCTTTGATGAGAGCATAGGGGGGAACTGAATACGTTAATGGTTTCCCTGTTGGAATGGAATGTGACAGATTTAAGGTGGCTAAAAAACGTTTTGCTGCTTCCTCAGTCCACAGCAGTACATTGCTTAGCTCTCATTTCAGTACTCCAGTCTGCTTCTCCAAACTGGGGGTGAGCCGACTGACACCTATTGTATGTAATATACTGACTTTGAATGAGTACCTCATACAACTCCACTCAGAAAATCCATACTATACCTTTAATGTGAATGAATCCTGACCATGCCACAGCACTGACCATACTGACCAGCAATTTCTATCTACCCAGTTCACTGTGGCAACGCCCACGACCTGCACAAGCCAATCAAAACAGAGCCTCGCTCGGAGCTCGCTCATGACCTCGACAGGAGCCACGAGATGAAATCATCAGTCATCAGGATACCACACGAATACGGGTGAGAACACTCATACAGATTTTGAAAGAAGCACCAGAAGTTTCATAAGTTTCACTGTCTGCTGCGGTGCTTCCCCTTTAACTTTATATGGAAGTCATTTTCAGAGGCTTTGACCGGATCCTGCTCTGTTCCTGTTGTGATCTCTTTAAAATTAAGCTGGGTGTTGTTTGAATTACCAAGAAGTATGATTGTGATGATAAAATTTTGTAGCAAAATTATTATCACCCAAAGAATGATTTAATTTGTGCTCAGTACATTTATTTGCTTGAATCCACATAAGCACAGAAAAATAACTTCTCACGTTCAGTTTTACTCATGTGCCCTCTCTCAAACTCCCTGCTCTGTATGCCTTGATTCGCACATTCTCTCAACATTCCCAAAAAATCTTTACAAATTACAGAGATAACACAGGGCCAACAACACAATGACTGCCATGTCCGACACATTAACACACAGCACACTGACTCTACTGTATGTTGGGTGTGTCAGATTTCCTCATTCCTATGTGGCGCCTTTTATTTGCTTATTTCCAGCCTTGTCCATCAGCCACACTTCTCATTACAGCTCCTCCTCTTATCACATTCTTGTCGGCCGCACACGCTCATATCAGCTATCTTGATCTTGTCACCCTCCTCCTCTCTTCCCATCTCTCCTTTCCTTCTCCCCTCCCTCCCTCCTCACTCAGCACTTCCTGTATTATGTAGTGCTCATTGTCCAGCATCTCCCACTCCTTCTTTCCTTCCTGCTTCCTCCTCCTCCTCACCTCTCATCGTCATCTGTTTTCGTTCCCAGAGGTTCTTCTTCTACAGAATAACGGCTTTTACCTCAGAGGAGTAATTGCATGTTGGTTACACATGTAATAGTCAGGGAATGCTGCCAGTTAGTTCTTGCTCGTGTGTGAATGGAGTGTATTATCTTGCCCCCCGCCCCGTCCTTTACTGTAGTTGTCAGGGCGGTAACCATCACAGGCCGTCGTTACCCTTGCTGACTGTGAAATAATTGGACCCTAAGAAAAAAGAAGTGGGTGTGGGTTTATCTGTCATCACCTCTTTTCTCAAAACACAAGAACAATGTAAATATACTGTAAGTATTCAGGAACGAGGTCAAGTTTGCTCAGCGTCTCGATGAGTATAATAATGATGGGTTAGCCTAAGTGTGTGTGTGCGTGTGTGTGTGTGCTTGTGTGTGTGCGTGCGCATGTGTCGCAGGGGACTTTCTGCACATTCCTTTACGCAGAACTGATCTGTGAGGGATTCATATTTCAACACTCGACACCTGCTCTCAACTGCCACTTACACACACTCACACACGCACAAACGCACACCCCTACAAACACACACACACACACACACACACACACACACAAACACACACATTAATGATAGTGCGGAAAGACAACTCCTTCTTTTCTTTTTTTGACTGTTAAGTATTTGAAATTTTTGCTTTTCTACTCTATTCTCTTCTATTCTTTTATATTCTACTTAATTATTTTTTGATGGACTTGAATGTACTTTTGCACAGAGAAAACAAAGCTCACACACACACACACACACACACACACACACACACACACACACTAGGCACGCAGTATTAGAAACCTTATCTTCTGGGCTCATTGGTGTTGGGTATGACTTTGGAAAGTGTGTTGCAAAGTTACATCTACTATTTCACACTTTTTGGTCGTCTAGAACTTTGAATTATTTTCTGCTGCATGTCATATCAGATTCCAGTGAATAAGTCATTGAATGGTTAAATGAAAACATGAGAGAGGTGACAGGACAAAGCAAAGGCGTGGCACACTGGAAAAAGGTGGGAGGTGTTTTTCAACTTCCTGACTGGTAGAAGTTGTTATTGCATCGCAGAGTCACTGCAACCAAATTTAACTTGCATTAGATTTCAACACCGTGAAGGAGGCGGCTGTAGTGTGACACTGCCTCCCTCTCCTGGTCAAATCACATGAAGCAATGAAATCTAATAAATGCTCTCCTCTCTGTGTCTCTCTCAGGGGTAACAACCCGTCAGTAATAGTCCATTCAGGTGCAAAGCATCCTCTCCCCGCTGAGTCTCCGGACACACTGAAAAAGCGTCGAATTCACCGCTGTGACTTCAGTGGCTGCAACAAAGTGTACACCAAGAGCTCCCACCTCAAAGCACACCGCAGGACACACACCGGTAAGAGTCTTCGCACAGAAGCTGTGCTTCTTTTTTAACCTATCACAAGCATTTTCACATAGGGAATGTCATTTACTTATTAGAAGAGGAGGATGGCTGGAGTTTGACTTTGTTTTTTGTTTTGATTTATTTATTTATTTATTTTTTTTTTCAGTCTTGACCTGCCCTTAATAGTTTTACTTGAGCCTCCCTGAGTGACGGGGGGAAAATATGTGACACTCCCATAGATATATTTTTGTAAATATTCACGCCAAATGTAGATATTGGAGTCAATGCAACAAGCAAGCGAGTGAGAGTTATCAGCAACACAAACAGCTAAATTCTCAAACAAAATGCTGATCCTCTTTACAAATTGTACTCTTATACAAGCTGCCTGACGTGGTCCTACCACACAAATCCTGTAAAAAACGTGCAGATCACACACATGCATGCACACACACTATAGTGCACATAGCCAGCATAAACCACAAACCAGTCAGTGATGTCATGTTTTACAGTCTGTGATTTTGATAAAAATTTTAGTACTTTAAGCTCAATTTGTTTTTTTGTTTTTTTTTCCCTGATGGAAGCTTAGTTGCACATGATGTGTTCAAGGATCATCAGAAATTTGATAATCCAATATTTTTGCCTCTACAGTTTCTGGCTGTGATGAATGTGTACTACTGATATTTTTTTTTTTTTTAAAGAAAACTACCTTTCAAACCAGCTGGTGAGCTTTGGGGTTCAGAGGGTGTTTAAATAATTACAAAAAACAACCAGTTAAAGTTGCATATCACTTCTCTCAGCCAAAATAAAAGCACAAGTCCCTCCCCAGTGTTTCAAAAAATTATTTGACATGCCTTCCCCATTTTGCACCACCCCGTCTAACCTCATAAATAACTAAAAGTCCCTTGTCTTTTTTATTCTCTGTACGTACAGGTGAGAAACCCTACAAGTGCATGTGGGAAGGCTGCACGTGGAAGTTTGCCCGTTCAGACGAGCTGACGAGACACTTCCGCAAGCACACAGGAGTCAAACCGTTCCAGTGCCCTGACTGTGAACGCAGCTTCTCCCGCTCTGACCACCTGGCTTTGCACAAGAAACGCCACCTCCTGGTGTGAAACCATCCACCGGGCAGCTTGAAAGTAAATTGGTGCTGCGTTATACATTGGACTGTACCACTTTGACTTGAGGGGGGACTTTTAAAGAGCTGGCCTTACACGTTGGACTCCGACAGGGAGTGGGGAAATGTTCCTCAGGGTGCAAGTTTAGACTTTTTCACCTCATTAGCCTGAATATGAGCTGGTGTCAGCCTATTAGTCATCCAACACCATTCTGTTTGCAGATATATCATCAGCTCATTTTGACATAATAATAGAAATAAGGTTGTTGCACCACACCTCTGATCAGCTGTGGAAGGTCCAGACACTTTTTTAAGAAAGAGGCTGCAGCATCTCAGCTGGCCTGAGAGCAGCGCCCTCTTCTGTCCATGGAACCAAACAGCAGTGACACCCGCTCATGTGGCATGCTCAAGCTTCTCTTTGCAACATCAGCTATCATTTCTCTGCATGCATTCAAGTAAAGATTATGGACTTAAACTTACACACGTTATTTGCTAGCTAGGCCAATATAATGTGAAACTTTCCAGAATGTATCGTATCACACCTACTGTGCATTGTGTCATACATCAGCTTTCTCTCATCAGCGCAGCTACCTGTGACATAACGCTAACTCCACCTTCATGGACCGCCACATTTAAACACCACACACCTCATCTGCCTCTACAAGCTTACATCATGAAGTGACTTTACAAAAACAACAACACAACAGGTAGCTAATGCTTGCTTTTCCTTGTACATATATGCACGTTTAACGGCACACACAGCAAGAAAACATGCACTTAAAAAAGCAGCCTCAGTCTGGTGTGCTTTTGGTATTTGGGTTGAAAACAAAGTGGGGACTGTGGGTCTCGATCATTTTTGGAGTGAAGTGTTTTTTATGTTTTCATTCAGAAATGTGAAAGTTGCTGCACAGGGGCATTATTGTGTCAGTGAGGAAAAGACACCACTCGGTTGGTTTAAGGGTTGAAGCAATGAAATGTCTCATGTCTTATATCAAGTTTATGTATCTATATGAACTAATGGTTGGTTTGTGATGTGACACCATGGTAGCCTTTTTTATTGTATGACACTTTTATATGGGACAAATACAAAGTGCAAAGCAGGGACATTTGCTCTTTGATTTTTGTTTATTAGGAGCAGATGGGTTTTTATTCCAGCCCGCCACATAGGATATATCATATAAACGAAAGTAACATTTAATTCAATAGTTTTCTAAATCGAAGGTCATAAGATATATTCTTCTACTACACCATCAAATTTTTCACACCATCACAACTTTAGAGCACAAGTTTGTTTTTACAGCTTCTGGAGAACAAAGTAGTTTTGTTTATAGCGTCTTTGTACATGCCTCCAATGTGCACTTTATATATAAAAATATATATATAAAACATTCCCAAAGCCAAATATTTTCTAATCACATCAATTTTTTCTATTCATACATCTGCTGGTCAGTTTGATCGGAAAAATATTACAGGTGTCTTGTCATTTTCCAGTCATGTAATACCAGAGGAAAGTGTGACCCTTTCGTTTATTTACATGTGCACAC
Source organism: Epinephelus cyanopodus (assembly GCA_026686955.1). NCBI lineage: Eukaryota > Metazoa > Chordata > Actinopteri > Perciformes > Serranidae > Epinephelus > Epinephelus cyanopodus. The sequence goes on from CM048916.1 coordinate 39,782,902, forward strand.
ACACAAACACATACCGAATGTAGCGGCTCAACTGATCTGCATCTTGCCCCTGGATTCTCTTTGCGGTTTTTTGCTTGTACATGTTTTTTGTATTTCTGCAAATATAAGTTGTAATATATATATATATTTTATAATTGATTATTAGACTGAAAGGGCAATTAAAGGTTTTTTTTATTAAGCATGATATTATGATACTCTCATAATAATGGATATTATACATTTCTATAATGTCGTGTCTATAATAAACCCTATCTCTTTTTAATCTAAACGTTGGCAATTCAAAGGGAACATGTTAAACTGTGAACGTATAACTGTACAGGTTCTGCAATTTTGCATTTATTTTAAGACAGAATATTCATACCACTTAATAAACTTATTGATAATATTTGCAGAATGGAGTGCTGTGCCTTATTTATGTGTGTATTTGTGCTGAAACTGTTGATAGAGGTGTTTATAGAGTAGCTGAATGACAGAAGATTTTAAATTTAATCATTTTAGTTATTTATCACAAAAAATGCCAAACATTTGCTGGCACTAGTTTCTGTGAATACAAAAAGAGCAGCCGCGCACATCCACAAAATGAAGAAGGCGCTGGACTAAATGAATAAAACTGAAAAAACAAAGAAAAGTCTGCACACTTCAGCTCCCTTTAGTTCCATTTATTCCACCATCATGGAGTGATGTTTCGGGCCACAGGTGCCCTTCTTCAGACTGGGAAGACTTCATTCTGGTGTGAGAGAAGAGGATGCAGAGGATAGGGTTAGATGGAGGCAGATGATTTGCTGTGGCGACCCCTAAAGGGAACACCTGAAAGAAGAAGAAGACTCACACAGACACACATTCTTTCAGTGATTTCATTACATGCACAATATTATTATTATTAGAATAATTGATTCAGCAGCAAAAATAGAATAAAGGTCACTTCCAGTAGTTATCGTTGGGGAACACCGCCTAAGTTAAGAACTCCAATAGGTTGGAAAGTTCAATCAGTATTTGTGAACATGAGTGACTTTCTCTCGAAGCCAGAAACTAAAGTCTCAAACTTATGATGTCATCAAGAATAAAGTCTGAAGCTACTTTGTAGACAATGAATGGGAGACTGATCTTGTGGACCCACAGAATGTTTGTCTTTTTTATACCCAAGTTTTATTGTCTTTGTTCTTAGTTCTGAAACAGAACATTCACCTGGGTGCTCTGAGTGTCATCTACAACATCTTTCATAATTCATTGTCTGTGCAGCAGCTCCAGATTTTATACCCTATGACATTTCATTTTTGACTTTTAACACCCTAGGTTTTGGATTTGGGAGAAAGTTGTTAATGTTAAAGATTATTTTTGGACCATCCTAGACTTAAAAATATCTTGTATGAATTTTAAAAGTGGGTGTAGTTTACCTTAAACATTATTCAACACGCTTTGTATGTGCGTGTGTTTTGTGGTTATCAATGAACAGCATTATAAGGCTTCACATGTGCATCATAACACAATGATTTGTATTATGTCATCAGTATCTCACCAAATAGCAATTTGAGATATGAGCAACTAGTGATCCTACTGTTTGCCTTGTTTATAGTTTTGGCATTGTGTATATTTTTGACATCTATTCAAAGATATTTTTTGTTTCTCTTTACACTTTTCTATTTTGTACTCCCTTTGCTTACCTCATCAATCTCACTTTCTAATAAGAAAATATGGGCTCGTCCGGGATTTGAACCCGGGACCTCTCGCACCCTAAGCGAGAATCATACCCCTAGACCAACGAGCCGCTGTGAAATGACGAGAAAATATACTGTACAAAAAGTTCGGCTACGCACGCAATGATGTCTGTTTTGATGTTTATTTTTTATGGTTGGGTACAATAATACTTATTGTTTAGCTTTCTGACACGAAATGCTGCGACGCAGAGACACAACAGCCGTATTTTCTACTCAAATATAAGTATCCAGGCGAAACGAGATGGTTCTCTCTTTCCCACTTCCGACTTCGTTTAGGACCGCCTCACCCCGCTATTTCACAGGGAGGTAAGCAGCAGCGATACATTCCCGTTGTTTAGGCTGAAAAATGGCAACATAGGGAAAACAGATGTCATAATAGAATCCAATAGACTGTTTTAAACCTATTTGTGAAACATTTAAAAACTGCATGTAGGCCTAACAGTAACGGATATAAAGTGGCTGTTTCTGTTTAGCATTGTGTTTAATTAGCTTGTGTGTGCGAGCGAGTTGAATGACTGAGTAGTTGTTAGCCATGGATATTAAATACTGACTGTCTTGACTATGTGAGACAATTTGCAAATCAGTAGACAACAGTTGTTCATGAGGCAGTGAATTATCTTGTGTGTCGGTACTCTTCGGTGCAGTCACCTACCGGCCTGCCGACGTGGCGGGGCGGAAGAGGAGCCGCTGGCTGGCACCGAGCGGGTGAGCTGCACTGTCACTTTCACATAAACAAAACTGTCTTTGAGCTGTATAACTTTCCTTTGCCCGAAACAACCGGATGACTGTAATGTGCAACAAAAGTGGCGTTTAAGTGTCTTGAATTTGTTTCATTGTTGAGAATTTGTTTTGTGTTACTCGTTAAAAAGACCATGAACATACGACAACGAATAATAGCCCAATTGTCAGAACAGTGGTCTTTGCTCAGTTTCTGCCGGATATTGTTCTGTATGTTGTCATTGTGTAATAATGTGTAGAAATAGTGTTACGAGTAGCAGGGGAGGCTTTGACATGTTGATGTCATCAATATGAAATGGCTGTTTTCATGATAATCAGTTTGAAAAAACAGTAACTATAATCTGATCTGTACAGCCTGTGTCAACACTTTATGGATGAAGTACTATATTTTAATTCTTACTACTCCAGATAAAAAAGAAAATGATTTCACATTTTAATTGCTGTACTTTGTTTTGCAGGTTGTAGTCTGTTTGTTATGGACAAATGTATATTAGTGTTGTGTGCCGGCTTATTAATCATCTTGTGCAAACAGTTTGTGAGAAATAATGTGCTGAGTGACATTTTGCTGCCAGTAAAACAAACTTCACAGTGTTTGACAACATGGAGATGACAGTAATGATGTGGATGCATGTACAGCTATTGACCACTAGATGGTAATATTGGACCAATTATGTGCTTAATCACAGTGATTAATTTGCACAATGTTTCAGTGTTCTATACAAACTATTCCAGCCTTAAAATCTTCACATAGCACGTATCAGGCCTCACGTTATTTATGTTCATTGTGTCATTTTAATTACAGTCACAGCTTATACAGAAATTATGCAAACTTTCATTAAAACATTTTTCAAGTTATCCACTTGAGTATTGTATTAAAATGTAACTAGTTACTTACTTGCACTGTTCTGAGTCTACCATAAAGTTTGTGTTTTTATCAAACAACAAACATTAGGTATTTTACTATGCTGGAATGCATGACACACAACATTAACAGTAACCCAATACGTACAACTTTTTAAAATTAAAAATAAGAAAAGAAATACAGGACAGTGGTGAAGGGGTTTAACAATGATGTTGCAATAATGGTCCCCTGGATAATGCTGTTAAAATAAGGATTCATGTTTGCAAATAGGCGTGGGTGGTATCAAGGTATTGTGGTATACCAGGGTATATAGAAATCCTGAAGGTATGATTTTCAGTACAGTCAAAAATACAAGTACGTCTCTTTCCATTAACTGATACGGAGATGCTATATTGAGGCGATTTATTGTAGTGCACAACACGCACCACCAGAGGTCAGTCTCTACTGGCGGAACAGGCAGCTGAGCTAACAAACACGGGGATTACGAATGGTGGGGATAACGTTGCAGGACTAGTAGAAAGGAATAATGCCTCTCCCTGTTTAGGAGTATGTCCCATGTATAACTTTATCTTGATATGAGTTCGTCCGACTACAACAGCAGTTTATTAGCCGCATGATTTTATTCAGCACATCGTTGCTGTTTAGCCCACTGATGTGTCGGTATCTCCTGCAGCAACAAGTGTCATTGTGTCCTCCAGTAAGACGTTTGCTTATTTCTTATCTATTCATTATTCTATGGGCTGTAAGTATTTAAATTCTGCAAGTCCTGTCTAAGTAGGCTAATTGCATAATAGAATCAGAGCTTCAAGGGATAGATGTACAATGACTTTCATTGCTAGTACCTCAGCACTCAACTTCACGTTTTTTGTTGTTGTTGTTGTTGTTGTTTTTCACACATATACCATCAGATATTTCAGGAGGGTAAGACGGTATGACAAAATAGATACTGCCCAACCCTATTTGCAAACACATTGAATTGATTTAGTGATCTGGTTGTCTTAAGTATTTGGACTTTGTGCTAATATGTGAGGTGTCTCAGCATGTGATTTAGCGTTTTGCTGTTTGCATGTGAGGACAGATTTTGTGTTTAAAAGTTAAGAAATTAGCAAGTCAGTTTTAGTTCAGGTCAGTATTTCTTGACACATTAGGGAGCAAATGATTAATGGACAGATTAATCGAGTATGAAAATAATTATTAGATGCACCACTAATTGAAATTCTGGTGTGGAAATTAGACCAAAGCCACCAGAAGAAAACTGAGGTGGTTTATAATCTTCACACACAACAACCGGTATTTGCAGTGACAAAATATTGAAAACGAAATTCCCAAAATAAAAGCATCTGTTAGTTCCTTGTAAGTTTAAATGTATGTGTTGTATATGTAAGCAGTGTTCAGGATACAAAGATTAATAAAGAAGCACACATCAGCACTTTGACAACGAAAACCACTAAAATCAAAGATCTCCTGTCTTCCAGATCACCATGTCCCAAGCTGACGCAGACCCCTCTGCTGACCTCACCCTTCCACCCACCCAGCCCCCTCACACTGACCCTGGCTGCTGTCAGGATGTCCCAGCAGCCCTTTCACCGCCCTCAGCCCCTCTGCAGCCTCCTTTGGCCCCTGACAGCTTCGACCTCCCGCAACCCACTGCCGAGGCAACGACCACAGAGGACACCACTGCCATGACTAACGTTTCAGAGGGTCCGGCTGACCAACCAGAGCCTGCGGCTGAGGGTCAGGTGGTCATATGTGACCAACCAGTGAGCCTGGAGCCAGACGCAGAGGCTGCAGAGGAGGATGTGGAGGTTTGTAAGACTAGTTTCTGCAGTGTCTTGACATACATGCAAACCCAAACCTGTCTAATTCTGGATTTTTAGGCTAAAACCAAATTTGATATGTAAGAATGTAGAAATGTGACAATTATATGTTATTATTCAATAACTTTTTTTTTTACATAAACCCATAACCTAAACATTAAAGGTCCAGTGTGTAGGATGTAGTGAGTTTGCAGATTGCAACCAATTAAAACTTGTCCTGTGTGTCAAGCATGAAGAAACATGAATGGCCCTATCTAGAGCCAGTGCTTAGTTTTTCCTCTCTGGGCTACTATAGAAACAACACCTGCTCCATATGTAGATATACAGCTCATTCTAGGGTAACGAAGGCACAATGATCTTTAGTTTCAGATTGTACACTTATGAAAACAGCTTAATTTGTATTCCATTTCTGTCAGTAGTTCCTATATCCTACGCACTGGAGCTTTAAATGAGCTTTTTTAAAGAACTGTGACCATGTGTCAAGTGGGACATTTTATACTTAACAAAATGAACTTGTCACTGCTCTCTGGAGGACAAACTATGTGATGATGATTCTGTTTCTAAATGATCCAAATACAAGTTTCATTTCTGTGCTGCAGTATCTTATTACAGATCAGTTATATTCACTGATATGATTTATCTGCAATATGCTAATATTGACCAATACATCCGCCTGGGTGATTTATCGATGTAATGTTTTGTCCCTATTCCATGGAGCTTAATTATCTTAACTCATCTATGTCTAGACTTTGATTTAGTTTTCTTTAGAGTCAGCTTTAAAATAGATCACTGCTTAAATCATTTTTCCAGCACAAGTGCTAAAAATCCTCTGTGGTCAACACCTGTTGTTTTTTTAAAAGTTAGCTATACATACATTTGATCTGACTTGACTAGTTTCAGTTGAGAGATGTTCCCTGAGGCTTTGTGGAACTGTGATTGTTGTTTGTCCCTGTTTTCTGGCATTTTATAGACCAATGCATTAGTGCATCATCAAAGTGATTGTTAATTAACCTTTGAGGCTGGTAGATACAAGTTTTAACTAAAGTGCTGTATTTACAGATATTCTAAAAAATAATGCAGACTAAAAAAAGGTTTTCTAACTATTACTGTGATGTGTGTTTGTGTGTACAGGGGTCACTTCAGGAGAAAGAAAAGGGTTGGGGAGGTTGGAGTTCATGGGGAAAATCTATCCTGAGCAGTGCCACCTCCACAGTGGGTATGTCCTCTGTTGTTATTTCCTCATGTCCTCTTTTTTTCTTGCCCTTACCACTTTGCACACTCTCTTTCAGATCTCCTCAGTCTTAAATGTTGTGTCTGTGTGCAGGTCATAGCCTGACCTCAGTTAAAGCGAAGGCAGGAGAAGCTCTGCGTCTCCACAGGACTTCAGTAGGAGAGGAGGCGCAAGAAGATGAGGAGGGGGGAGCTGTGGAGGAGAAGAAAGAGGGAGGAGGTGAAAGTGGAGAGACTGACCTGTCCAGCTCTGGGGAGTCTCCTGTTAATGCTGCAGCTCCCGGTAGGGGTGTCTTCTCTACGATCACACACGCCGTGCAGAACACAGTGAGTGAACACACACAAACACACACACACACACACACACACACACACACACACACACACACTATACACACAAGCTTTAAAATCATGTGATCAAACCTGCCGGTGGCAATAAACTTGCTGGTTTCCAATGCAAACCTTATTTGTTCAAGAAATTGTTACTTGAGACAGATTTATGCCTTGTTTTGAGATTGAACTGAATTAAATTAAAACTAATTAAAATTTTTAGACTTACTAAGATAAACCATATACCATATGCTGCCCATTCTTGTGACCCTCTGCTTTTACTGTGCACGTAGGTTCATAGATCATGCAACGAGCTAAACGCACTTATTGTACAATAAAGAATGAAGGTGGGGTTGGTCTGGAAAAAACATAGAGAAATGTGAAAAGAGTATTGTTTTATTTTTATTTCCTGGAACTACATCTGAAAAAGTGGGGTCCTCTTACATTTTAATTCTAAACTTTTTAATGCCAATACTTCGTGATTAAATCTTTTTACTTTAGGGGCGTTGGTAGCATAGTGGATAGTGCCGGCGTCCCATGTACAGAGGCAATGCTGCACTGCAGCAGTTGCAGGTTTGATTCTGGCCTGCAACCCTTTGCTGCATGTCATCCCCCCACTCTCTCTCTCTCCCCATTCCACACTGTCCTGTCAATTAAAGGCAAAAAGCCCCCCAAAAAAATCTTTAAAAAAGATTAAGTAAAAATGATGAGACAGTAGTCAACATTTAAATTCTAAATTAAAGTGGAAACATACAACTTTTCAACTTTTCCCCTCTAGTGTTTCCAAGTGGTGTTATTTTTGGCGTCGCTGTCACAAAGACAACCGAATTGGTTTCTGTTTTCCTCAGAGCCTAGCAACGACTAGCTTCCACATTTATTGCGGTTGTTCCATTGACCATCATTTCCAGTACTGTGGATAGTGACTGCAAAGAACTTAGTAACTGAGGTTAGCTACAACAAAAGCACTATCCCCCTACCACCACTATCTGAATGCCAGTGGTGTAGTTTTTCTATTACGCGATTACACTGTGCAGTCACATTTACTTCATAAGTATCATTTAAAAAATTTTAACACTCCCTATTTCCACTTTAAAATTATGGGGCAGAAGTCAATTTCCCCCCCCTTTTGTTGTGTTTTATCGGTCTTATTTTCAGACCAGTACAGCACTACCTAATTTGTGGCTCAGTGTTACACACTTTTGCTTTAGTATATAATAATTTTGACTTATTAAGTCAGAATTTTGACTTAATTATTACCGTAAAACTTTAATTAAAAGCCTAGTCACAATTAAATGCCCAGTCACTTTTACTAGCCCGGTGTGGCTATGCATTTTAACAAACAAACACCTGTCTTAATTAGACGCCTGGTCTGGTTTTCAAGCAGTTCATTTTTTAAAATAAAGAAGAAGAAAAAAAAAAGAAGGCCTTGGAATGTATAAAACGGGGTTGTTGGCTACCTACAAGTATATATCCATTGGTCGATTATCCTGTAAGTTATTCATATTCAAAATTTAACTTAGTTCGTCATGATCTTGATTTATTATTCCATAATGGTTTCTAAGGCAAAGGTATGTCATCAGGTCATGATATAATTTTGCCTCGGTATCTAATAATTTTACTTAGTAAGTCATTTAGACTTAGTATCATATTGTAATTTACAGGAAGTATTTTTTGTTTTATCATTCCTAACTTTTTCAGTAATTTCCGTCTCTCCCTCTATGCTTCTCTCCTGGGGTCTCTCTCTGTCATCAGGGTAAGTCTGTGATCACTGGAGGTTTGGATGCCTTAGAGTTCATTGGAAAGAAGACCATGACCGTTCTTGCTGAGAGTGACCCAGGTTTCAAAAAGACCAAGACCCTGATGCAGAAGACTGCATCACTGAGTCAGGCATGTAGACACACTCTCAGAGCTCTCTCTCTCTCTCTCTCTCTCTCTCTCTCTCTCTCTCTCTCTCTCTCTCTCTCTCTCACACACACACACACACACACACACACACACACACACACACACACACCACACACACACACACACACACACACACACACACACACACACACACACACACACACACACACACACACACACACACCACACACACACACACACACACACACCAATACGCCCCTGCCTGTCATATGAATAATGAATTGTGTGTCTCTGCGTGGATGGAATGATTTGGTGATTTTCATTCCTCTAAAATGACAGCTCTGCAGCAGTGTTACATTAAGGTTTCACTCTGTGTGTTCACCATTTTTACAGATGTTAAAGGAAGCCAAAGAGAAAGAGCGGGCGCGTCTGGGCACCCAGCCAATGAGTGCGCCCACAGCTCACTACACTATTCTGTTTGACGACTACCAGGGCTTGTCCCACCTCGAGGCCCTGGAGATCCTGTCCAATGAGAGCGAGGCCAAGGTAAGGCACAAGTGTGGAATGTAGAATACAAGGTATTTCTCAGAACCAGTCTTTTTAGAGTCGTATAATCTATATCTGCTCTTAGGTCCAAGCCTTCCTCTCCTCCCTGGAGGAAGAGGAGCAGGAGGAGGTGAAGAAGGAACTGATTTTCATTAAGAACATCTTCATCAAGCGAGAGGAAGAAGAGGAAGGAGAGAAAGAGGAAAAAGAAGAAGAGGGAGAACAGACGAAGGATAACGGTGATCTAAGTTCCCAATTACAGTGTTCTACCCCCCTATGTGAGTGACCCAAACCAACCGCCAGACCTGCTGGAGGTAGAGGCGGTCCCTGAGCACTGACCCAGGATCAGTTGGCCTAGTGCAACATTCTCTGGCTGAGGGACATAAGTCCTGACATTAGATCTGAAGTTTAGGATCAGCACTGATTTTTCACTTTGGTTGAATTTTCCATTCAGTCTTTTAGTTTGGTATAAAACATTAAGCACTATATCAAGGCTAATGTATTTATAAGTGCGAAATTGCATGAGGATATAATTGTTGTTTAGGTCCATTTCCCACAGCATATGAAGATTTGATGAAAGCATTTTTGAATATATTTTCTATCATCCAGGCTGTCAGTCCTTGTCAGATCTAACAGGCTTAACATCACCATCCATCACACTGAAGAATTATTTTCATTTTATGTCCTAGTAGTGCCAGACATGCTTTTGAAATCTTTTCCTCACAGGAGCGTTCAAGCCAAGAATGTAAGAGTGTCTTTGATATTTTTTTAACCTGGACCCTATTTTTCCATGTTTTTAATTACTAATGCGCACAGCAGTTTTTGAAATTGGTCCAGTATTGAGCAAGAGCACTGCAGCCCGCAGTCACAGCACAGGTTGACAGTATTATGCACCGTCAAAGTGTTGTATTTGCCACTGACAGGCTCAGATTATTATTCTAAGTGTCTGACAACATTATGGACATGAGCCCTACAGAGATAGACCATTTTGTTAAGGTGTGAGATCCTCTTTGCTTAATCAGAAACGGTCACCAGACCCACCAGACTCCATTATAGTATCCAATAGTATATAAAAATTTTATCATCGTAAAACACACTTAATTGAAAGTCAGAGAAAATAATTTCACAAAAACTGTCATGGTTCATCTTTCTGCTGTTCCAATAATCACCAACTCTGGTTTGGTTGAAATAAACCCTCAATTCACACAGTTAGATATGAAAAGGTGCCTGCTCTATGCACACAAAATTTACTGTTTATTTAAAATGGAGTCTGGAGGGTTCGTGGCTGTTTCTGGTTCAACAAAGAGGATCTTACTCTTTAACAAAATGGTCTATCTCTGTAGGGATCCTTTCCGTACTGTTGGCAAACACATACTGTATAATAATAATCTGAGCCTGTTGGTGCCATAACAAGCACTCACTCAGTGCTGAGCCATTTTCAAAAAATGTAATCCCTGTGGTCACTTACACACAAAAACATGGGAAAATGGGGTCAAGTTGAATAATACAGAAGTTACCCTTTAATAGCCATGAAGATCAGTTTACTAGCCACGTGGAGTTTGAAAAATAGTGGGTGTTTATAAAGGCCTTTATGAAAGGCACTATTGGGTATCAGTATTCTAAGTGTAGGAAGCAGCATTTTTGGAGGTTGACCCGTACTAGAGTCAAAAAGTCAGGAAATCTTGGCCTCTGCTTTTTTTAAAATTATATATTTTTAATTCTATTTATAGCAAACATGCTAAATAAATGAAATATAGAGTCGCTGAATAAATGGCTATTACTGCAACTAAATGAATTGACTAGAAAAACCAAAATATACATGTTGAAGACCAAGCTGCTAACATCATCACCTGGAAGTCACAGTAAGTGCACTGCAACAGTCCTGCAGGAGCAAAGCTAAAGCCAACAGGGATTCAGTCTCTGGGTGTCAACACTGGGATTTAAACTGTGCAAAGTGCAGCCTCTCTTGACATTAACCTGGTGTTGGGGGGAAAAAGTTTTAAAATCCAGTTTCTCACAAATAATACTGACTGATTCTGCATCAACATGCACAAATTATTATTCCTATTTGCAAAAGCCCGGAAAACCCTGGAACCTTATGGGACCTGGTGTTGGAGGCATTTTGTTCCTGATATATCGTCGTTGTCATTTCAAGAGAAAGAAAATGTTCTGCCAAAGTGAAACTCAGTGTCGAGGGGATGTCAGGTGATGCCAAGTTTTGGTTCTTATCATATCTCACCAGCCACTTGTCACTTGACATTTTAAAGACTGTATATAAACTTGTGCTGTGCGACAGGTGCCCTCAGGCGATGTCACAGCAGTGCACAGCTCAAAGCCGACTGGTGTCCCCTTACCTGTAGGGTTTTAACATGGTGCCTGATCCAGTGTTGGTGTTCAGGGGCTACTGACACATTCACATCACATCACAGATTCAAAACATACCAACAATGATATTAGATCTGCATGTGTGCCTTGAGCATTAAGATCTAATTGGAATTTGTGTTGAGGAGTTTGAATTAATTTAGCAGGAAAACAAGAGTGAGAAGTTCACCAGATCTCTGTTGTGCTGTTTAGCTGAAGGCAAACAACAATATTATGATCTCAGCATGGGGGAAATCAAACCAGTGCACGTGCTACAAATCTACTCTTCTGCAGTTTGTGCATCTATGGCTTTAACATATGTTGTATAAAGTGAAGTATACTGACATGACATGTGTGGGGGTGTGTGTGTGTATGGCTGACTGTCTGTCTGTGTATGATTGTGTAATTCTTCCAGCGACTGATGGCGAGGAGTTTGTGAGTGTTCTCACTGAGTTGTTGTTTGAGCTTCACGTTGCTGCAACACCTGACAAACTCAACAAGGCGAGTCACACACACACACACACACACACACACACACACACACACACACACACACACGATAATTACAATAATTGTGAGGATATTCATTGACTTAAATGAATTCATTAACTAATTTCCTCACCCTAGCCCACTCCATTACCTATTTCAAAGCTTGGACATACTTAACACACAGACAGACATCTGCGGACAGCTACATGGAAGTGAATGCCTCTATACATAGTACAGTTGAGGGTCCATGTCACCCTCAAACATGGGAGGGCTGGGATGTGAGTTTGCAGTCCTCCTACTGCCAACAACATATTAAAGTGAACATCTGTCTAATATATAACTTAAAACTAACTTCACTACGGTGCGGCTGCAGCAGCTGGCTTGACTGCAGCGTTTTGGTGTGGACTGGAGTATGGAGCAAGAAATAATAGTTTGTAATTGGAGCAGATGCAGGCGTGGTCCTTGAGTCTAAGACTAAAACACACCAACACACAACAGGAAAACTTAGAGGTTGAGCAGGTAGACGTTTCATTTTCTTCACCAGCTGTTAAACATTTTCTTGTAAGATAATTTCAGGTCTGTCTCATACATAATTCACATTCTCATATGTACATTTGAATATTTCTTGGCCCCTGTAATCATTCCTCTTCTGCATACTGGCCATGAAGTTAATCCTGTCATAGTGTGTGAATTCAAAATCCATAGTGTGAACAGATGAAGCTAAAATGAAGCTTCATTTCAGCAGTTTGAGTCAGAAACATCAAGTGGGTATGTGGCGTTTTCTGTCTGTATTTCACATAAAAGCACATTATGTGTTTCCTTGAGGCCCAATGATTGTGTTGAGTACATTTCTTCTTCATGAAGCATTTGCAAAGCCAAGTTTTTAGAGAAGATTAGAAAGTGTGATTTGCTTACATCCGCGTTTACTTAGGAAAACTCCTCTTCTCTACTTCCTTTGTAAGCACATTGCTGTTTTTTTTTCTTTTACTTTTTTCTGTATATTAACCCACATCATAGACACTTCACATAAGCAATGTCATTATTATTTATCAAAGGAGAGGGGGGAGCTGGGGTGTGAATATGTTTTTTGTTTGTTTGTTTGTTTGTTTGTTTGTTTGTTTTTAACCCTCCCCGGAGCTACAAATATTCTTCCTTGAGGCCTCCCTGAGTGCCTGGGGAAAATGCATGACCCATCCTCCACGAACAAACAGCTTTATTTATTTATTTAACAAAATGCATAGTTTGTATAAAAAATGGACTAGCTACTGTTACATCACCCATTGGTTTGTGGACTCCTGTTTTAAAATCTTGAGTTTAACATTTCGGCTGTTGCCATCTTGGTTTTTGGAGCTAGAAGTGACTTTTGGATTAGAGGTTGGAGCTGTGGAGGAGCGAGAGGTGGATCTGACTCTTAGACTGTTGGAATTCCTCATAGACAGCCTGTCACTCAAGCAGCCCCACCCCGAAATATGCATAAATGTAAGCCTTAAAATAAATAAATAAAATGTAAACAGGTGAGTTATGTAAAAATTCACCCCCTGTACAGTTGTCAAGGATGTTGAAATTAGCTATAGAGACCAAAATCATTGTTTGTAGCAGGCTGTAATGTTGAATCTTTATTTCTGATATAGAGTTGGGCATTTTAACTTGAGGGTCTATGGGGATTGCCTGGCTTTGGACCCAGCCTCAAGTGGACACTGGGGGAACTGAGATTTTGGCACTTTTGCATTGGCTCCATTTCTCAGCCCCGGAGGTTGCCGCTTGGCAAAAAGCAAATCCTCCTTACACCTCGCTTCATCCCACAAGCTGTCTGTGAAGTTGAACAATAATCCTGTACTTGTAAAAAGCCTTGGTTTTTCACTGTTGTCATGCATGCAGGATCACAGAATTTAGTCTTTTTTACGGTTTTGTTGGATCCTTATTGTTTTAATTTTTTGTTAGTTTTCTTGTTTTACATAGAATTATCAGATTGTCTTTATTGAGAACAACCTTCAACAAATTGAAACTTTTGAAAGATTTGGAAAAGGACAAAGTTGTCAGACCTAAATCTTTTTTGCTTACCCATTAAATGTCTGGGTTTTATGTACTCACAGATCGTAATGCTTTCCAGATGGCTTTAAATTAGGGTAGTTTTTTTTCTTTACTATTGTTCATATTTAAAAAGTAGAAAGGGGTAAGAGTACAAAACCAGCATTCTGGGAAATTTAGAAAATCTGTGATTACACGTAAAGTAAAAATCGATGTGGAAGAAGTCCAAGTCCACTGAGACCATATAGGTCCCCTCCTACACGGTTCTATATATTCCTTAAACCCTCATAATAAATTTAATTCTAACCTTGTCTTAGACCACTTGAATAGAATCCCTGCAAAACGTCCTCACTGTTCCTCAGTGTTCTCCCCTTGTTTTTTTAATATTTGGTACACACTCACACACAAAGTCTTCACTCTCTCCTGCCGCAGTCTCTGATGTTATACAAAAGTTATCACCTTTGAAGTCCTTCTGCATATTCAAATTCACATGTATGGAATGTATATTAGCATATAATCGTGTATACGCATCTGATTAGCATACATCAGGATGGCGATCTCTTACCACGCAGCACTGATGGGTGGTAATTATGCATCTCCAGGCTCGGATGAGGGCCCATGATTGGGTGAGCGAGGTGGAACAGCCTGTCACTACGGAGACGGTTGGCAAGGAAACGCAGGACCAGCCGGCAGGAGAGACCTCACCTGGAGAGAACGATAAGGAGGAAGAGAAGAAAGACGGAGAGGAGCAGGGGGAGGAGAAGGGCGAGGTGAAGGGAGAGAAGGGAGGAGAGGAGGAGAAGAAGGAGAAAGAGAACGACCCCAGATCTGCAGAGGTGAGGTCAACTTCACAGTGCAACGTGACAGGAAAGACTTTTTCTTCATTCTTTTAATTTAACCTCCCTCCCCTCCTCCTGCTGTTACAGGCTGATTTGATTTGATACAGTTATTCTGCATACATCATATACATATATATGTGTGTGTGTTCACGTCCCTCTCTCCAGGCTGTCTACCTGTCATCAGTCGGCAGTCTGGCAGAAGTGACGGCTCGCAGTATTGAGCAGCTCCACAAGGTGGCAGAACTCATCCTCCACGGCCAGGACTTGGAGAAACCAGCCAGAGACCAGGCACACATCCTCACCAGGTGTGTGTGTGTGTGTGTGTGTGTGTGTGTGTGTGTGTGTGTGTGTGTGTGTGTGTGTGTGTGTGTGTGTGTGAGTGTGTGTGAGTGAGTTTGTGTAAGAGAGGGAGCAAGCACATTACATGAGACGAGTGAGCTTTGCTAAGGTCAACATTTTTGTTCCAGGTTGACATGTGCCATGTGTAAGGAGGTGGAGTGTTTGGCCAAGAAGTTCTGTGATACCCTGCTTCTTGTTGGGGTAGGTGACAGGGATTGTGTGAATAGTGTTTTTGTTTTTTTTTCTAAGTCAACTAATCCCATAAAAATCTGCCACTTGATACTTTCTGACTTCCCTGTCCCATCTCAGTCGGTGTGAAATCAACCATTCACCAGAAAAAAATGCTGGCATTGTACATTTCTGCAAACCACACATGGGTTACATTTCTACATTATCATGTAGCGGATACATGGAAACTTTATGTTGAAATTTTACGTTTTAACAACGCTGTGATTGACGTGGTTAGGTTTAGATGCAAAAAACATTTGGTTATGGTTAGGAAAAGATCATGTTTTGGTTTATGATACCCAGTTTTGTTGGCACAATCCCAGTTTGAAAAGCAGCAATGTCTCGATAAAAAACAGCTGCTTTTTGTGGCACCATCCCCTGTGGAAAAACAGCGACAGGTCACTAGAACACGCCCACATTTGGTGTGTAAAAAAACTGCAAGAAACACATCAATGGATTGCTAAGTGGGTTTGTTTTTTGTTGGTCTTGTTGGTGGTTCCCTCCACCTTCTGATGGTAAAGTCAACTCATACACTACCTCACTTTAGAAAGGTTGGTATGATATGTATGAAACATCCAAAGTAACGTATATGTAGTTTGCAGAAACATACAATGCCAACACTTTCTTCTAGCATGGGTGATGAGGGTAATTCAGTTTTGAATTTTCTGTGTAAGAGTTGCAGCATTCACAGGCTGGCTCTCTGTCTATACTTACAAAGATACAGAGCTCTTGTGAAGTACATGTATATGAAAGTTGTGTTTTACCCACTCTACCAACACCCGTGAGAAAGCTGGGATACACATTAGGTAAATAAAGAGTCTTTCAGTAAGTCAGCTAATGTTGCCAAGTTTGTTTTTTTTAACATTTCAGCCTTTGTGAGTTGAGCACCGTGCTGGCTGGTGAGGTAGCGACAACATATTTTTTCATGTTAATGAGAGAAAGTGTCACTCAGTGAAACAGTGTGGCTCGTTTATGTGTTTTTAATAGTTTTTGGAATATAATGGGGGTCTATAGCAGGAAGAAGCTGCTGTCAATGACACTTGTCAGTAGGTTTTTCCTGGAACTTTTTGACGATAAGAAAAATCTAAAATATCACCAGCCTTATACTAAAGTCTTAGTTTTTTTGTGTTTTCTTACCAACCCACTTATTTTTAATCAGTTCACTGAGTAACATGATAGATCTCACATCTCACTGCTGCGTTCCGTCTCTCATTTCTCTCTCTCTCTCTCTCAGGGCCAGAGGAAAGCAGAGGAGTTGAATCCACTAGTAAATAGTGTGCAGCTGGAGGTGAGACGCACAGATTTGTCCTTAGATGATCTCGAATATAATCAGTGACAATGAATGAAATGAATAATGTGGCAGTCTCTGCCTGATGGTGGCTGCTAGAAATGCCTCAATAATCATTGTGACTGATATGACATTTGATTGTGTTTAATCTGTTAACGGAGAATAAGGTGAGAGCCTCACAAAATGTTCAGAGATATATTTTTTAAATGACCAAAAATTCAGCATTTTAGACTAAAACTCGACCACAAATGTGTCTCCACAACATTTTATTTTAGATATTAATGTTTTATGCTTTGTTTTTATTATTTTATTAGAACTTTCCATACTTTGATAGGGTGTTGTTAGTCACCAATATTTGTTATAAATGTTAAATGTTCTCATGCAGCTGATAGCTTTGGTAAGGATGATGATGATGATGAGGAGGAGGAGTAAGAGGAGGAGGATTAGATGGTGGTTATTAGCATAATTAAGATTGGGATGATGATGAGGAGGAGGAGGACGATGATGATTCCCATAATGGTGGTGAGGATGATGAGGTTAATGAAGATTAGGATGATGCTGACTGGATGATAATTAGGATAAGGATGAGGTGGTGGAGGATGATGATGTTTGATGATAATGATTAGGATAATGAAGATTATGATGATGAGGAGGAGGAGGAAGAGGAGGAGGAGGAGAATCATTATGGGATGATACTAATTTGGATGAGGATGATGAGGATTAGGATTATAATTAATGTTGATTAGGATGATGATGATGATTTGGATGAGGCTGATGGGGAGGGGGATGAAGATTAGGATGATAATGTTTAGGATGAGGAAGATGAGGTTGATGATGATTAGAAGGAGGATAAAAAAGGAGGAGACTGATGATTAGGATGAGGATGATCAGGAGGAGGAGAAGGAGGATGATGATAGGGTGAAGATAATTAGGAGGAGGATGACGATGATGATGATGATGATGATGTTCATGTTCATGGGTCTCCTGTCTGCAGGGCTCCAACAGTACCAACTACATTGAGAATGCATTGCAGCTGCTGCTTCCCGTCCTGCAGATCTCTCACATCCAGAGCCAGCACTGTCAGTCCACCACAGAACCAGCAGCACAGACGCAGCATTAACAAACACACACACACACACACACACACACACACACACACACACACACACACACACACACACACACACGCGCGCGCACGCACACACACACACACACACACACACACACAAGCTACCTGCTCACCTGCTTGTCTTAATGTATCTATTGTTGTACAGTAAAATATAGATTATTCCAGATTAAGTGCTTAAATCTACATCAAGTGCCATGTGCAGGGGACAGAATATGTTTTAAATATACTTAATATAACCTTGAAGGTAACAGTTTAACAAATAGATAATGTAGGAATGACCCACATGCAGCATGTATGCGTGTCTCTTCCACATTACATCTCTGAATGTCATTTTGTCTCAGTTGACATTTTGCTTTGAGGAACCAAATGGTATTCAGAGCTGATTTGAGATCAGCTGTGACTCATACCTCTCCAAAAGCTGAACCAAAAATTACTGATAGTGTTGAAGGGACTTGACTTTAATGTATATTAAGCTTTCTTTGCACTCCTTATGGGCCAATGTAATTTCAACTCAAAGAGCAATTTACTAACACTAATGGAATGTTTTAATCTGGTTTGAGACAGAATGCCAGTGTTAATGATTATACACAGTTTGTTCTTGTTTTTGTTTATGTTAAATTATGTGAAGTAACACTACTTTATAATTTACTCTTGTTCAGTTTGATTTGACAGAAACATCTGAACTTCATACTTTAAATTACAAAATATTAAGTCCTCCTTCCTTCTGGTGTGTATCGAAGATATAATGAAGGTGAATTTATCTCTCATTATGTTTTGTTGTGCTGCTACACTGAAATAGTATACTGTAGTCTGACACTTTCAGAAATTTGCTCAAAGGGATAGTGCAGATTTTTTTGAAGTGGGGTTGTCCATAGTCAGCGTATTGCATACAGTAGAGTGCCGGTACAGAAGCTAAGCGATGTACTGCTGTGGATGGGGGCAGCAAAATGTATTTTAAAAAGTCCTAGTCTAAAATTTAATTTTGTTTTCCAGTTGGAATCACTGCTAAAGAAATGAAACTGTTCTAAATATAGCAAACACTTACACTGATTCAGATTTTTTCAGGCGGGACTTCTTTAGATGGCTAAAATACATTTTGTTGCTGACCCCTCCACAGCAGTACATTGCTTAGCTTCCATGTTGGACTCCTGCTTGCTTTTCCAAACGGGAGGTGTGCCAACTAACATCTACTGTATTCAGTAGAGTGTCTTTGGATAAGTACCACATAAAACCCCACTTCAGAAGATCTGAACTATCCCTTTAATTGCTTTCTTGCAGAGAGTTGGATGAGAAGATCAATTACAATCATATCTGAGGGTGGTATTGTTCTTCTCAACCAACTCTTGGCAAGAAAAAAAAAGAGAGTATTTCCCAAAATATTGAGCTGTTTCTTTAATAACAAAATGACATGTCATGCCCTCTGTTGGATCCTTATCTGAACACCTCGATGAAGACATTAGCCAAAACATTTTTATTTCATTTTGCCCTCCTGAATAAAGGCTTTAAATACTGTTTTTGCCAGGTTCTAGATTTATACTCTGTGCTCCCCAGAGTTATACATCTCAACTGTTTTCCACCTTATTATTTTTCCCTTTCCTGCAACCACCTGTAGAGTTTTCAGCAGCAATCCCAAGGTGCTCACAGTGCATCTGTGTTTTTAATATCCAGTGTTAAATTGGCTCTCAGCCTCCAGCCAGCAGATCTCTGGAAGAGATAAAGTACTCTCTTCCCCTCCTGCTTCTTCCCTTTTAGAGACACATTGATGCAGGCAAGAAAGATATTAAGCCAAGAAAATATTAGTCTATCTGTCGTAATGTTTTGGCTCCTCTCAGCCATATCCAGATGGGGCATGGCCGTTCATCAGCCATGCATCTGCCTTAGAATACAAAATGATTTGTAATGCGAAATGAGAAATGTTTGGGAGGCAAGTCATTTATTTAGGTTTTGACAGTTTACTAATGTATCAGGATTCCCTTCTAATTAAGTGCCCTAAGACTGTTTGAGGATGAGATGTCGAAAATAAACAAGTTCTAACCAACTCCATGTGTCTCAGATGGTTTTTATCTTCCTCACAGAGGAGGCTGGCAATGGAAGCAGTCATTTTTATTTTTATCCAGTCCACTCTGAGGCCATTTGTGTGCTCCTCTGGTTGCTCCTCTGTCATCAGGCCTGCTCCTCTGTGATGGAGGTGGCAGGATGGCAGCGATGATGCAGATGTGCTAAACATAGACATGATAAAAAGTACAATAAACACACTGGAGTTAAATGACGGTGAGTTAGGGCGAGGTGATCTTAACTCTGCATGACATGTCATGTATAATAAATTCATTCAGGCTGCTGATCATATTAGAAACACTAAATACGGATAAAGGATAAATTACAGTGAATCTAGGACCAGATTCAGTGTCATCTAAAAGAGAGGATGGAAGAACTGTGTGGGAAGTATCAGTGCTAAAAAAACTAACGAATATGATACGATGCGATGTGATTCGATATGATATGATGCGATGCAATGCGATGTGATACAATACGATACAATGCAATACGATGTGATACAATACGATACGATACAATATGACATGATACAATATACTTTATTGTCCCTGTAGGTAAATTCATCTTGGACTCAGGAGCTGCACAAGTGTTGCTGCCTTACGATAATAGTTGAGAAGAAATGACACATACACCATAAAAACATAAAATCACACTACACATAACAGTACATATTCTCTAGTACTGTAGCCTACTTAACTATGGTTTTTAAGGTTTTGTACTTAGCTTGGGTAATTCAATTTTGTACTCTATACTTTACTACATTCACAGTTTCAGTTAGACTACATTAGTTTGATATAGTGGTAGGCTACTTTGCAGATCCAGATTAGTAAAACAAAATATAACATACAATTCAGTGAACAGTACAAAAATGCAATCAATGCAACGTAGGCCTATTGTCCTCGTTCATGGACACTTTTTTGTGCTATTTAGTGGAGATAAGAGCTCAATACACTAATCTGTG
This sequence comes from Epinephelus cyanopodus, assembly GCA_026686955.1. NCBI lineage: Eukaryota > Metazoa > Chordata > Actinopteri > Perciformes > Serranidae > Epinephelus > Epinephelus cyanopodus. The sequence goes on from CM048916.1 coordinate 39,803,723, forward strand.
TAAAAACAAGATGGCAGCCATCTTGGCTGAGTCAGTCTGCAGCCAATCCTGATACAAAAGTGGACAATGTCCAAAACCTCATCATATTCTGTGATTGAAACTTGTTTATTTATGATTAAGAATGTTTGTTTTGCAACAAATTTTTGGCCAATTTTAGCAACAGTAACAAGCTACAACACTGTTAATTAGGAAGTACTCGTTTAAAGACACTGGGACTTTATTATTGTTGATAATGTTTAGGTTTTTATACTTATCAGGTCCTACTAATTACAAATAGCTAGGAGAAATTAAAAATGCATACAGAAAAAAGTTCGGGTCTCAGGAGGTTAAAGTTAGCTTTAGTTTAAAAAAAAAAAAAAAAAAAGGTTGGAGCTACCTTAATTATTCCCTGATTTAATGCACCACACAGCAAGAATGCCAAGTCAAACACGGTCAAACACACCTAAGATGCAGCGTCACCAACAGGTGCAGTTCATCTTGTGACTGGTCATCATACTAAATGAGAGGAACTATTACCTTCAGTGAGTAGCGTGAGGACTCTCTGCTGTTTGTGACAATCAAAGCTGCTTTTTGAGTTACCGTAAAACTTCAATTAGTAGCCTGGGCTATTATTTGCTTAAATCAATGAACTCAACAGGCTTAGTTTAGGAACAGGCGTCCATATGGGACAGGCCTTTAATTACTTTGACACACAACTGTTGCTCAGCAAAGATGGGAAATATGTTCAAACTAAATTGAATTTGTATGAATATTAGCCTACTTGTGTGTAAATTAGGCTTTGAATAACATATCAATTATATTATGACACTTGTTTCACAGCACCTGGCATACCGACGCAACACGCAACATACAGTAGCTTGATAGTTTACATGGTGCTTCAAATATAGCTCCTGCCACCTGCTGACGCTTTTAGGTGACTACAACAACATGTCGGCTGGCACATGAACAGACACAGTGACTCAGATGATAGTAAAAGTAATAAAAATAGGACAAGAATAACCCGATGACATCACACATGCCGTGAAAGATGACCGGGGATAATTGGTGAGTACCATCGTATAGTGTTTCATGTCTGTCGGCCAAGTCACAGCACGATTTTATGACTCCACAATCGTATAATGTGACATAATGACTTTCAGAACAGGCAGAAAAGTTGTGTAGCGTGTACCAGGCATAATGCAAGTCCTGAGTCTGAAATATGTCTGTCAGCGAGTCCTACTCCACCTACTTAGACTCCACCATAGACAACGGCAGCATTTCTCCGACCACATAGCGAGCCACAAGCTCCGTGGCTTCTTTCAGACTGATAGGTTTAATGTTATCTCTGTTATTAGAACCAAATGACAGCTCTTGTAGAAAATGTACTCAAGTATTTGATTAGGCAAACAGCAAGCTAATGCGTTAGGTTACTCGTTACTGCAAAAAGTAATCAAAGTACTCTAACGCGCAACAAAGTAACACGTTATACCCAACTCTGGTCACCACTTGTGTTTTTTTGTCATGCTGCTAAATCTGAATAAACTGAGGAGTCTTCTCTGGTGCTCTGGTTTCAGTAAAATGAAATCCAAGCATCTCATTGAGACAGGCCTTTATTTGTCCAAATGTGTAGCCACACCAGGCTAGTATAAGGAACTGCATGTTTTATTGGAACTAGGCCTGTAATTGAAGTTTTATGGTTTTCAGCTCAAAAGTTTTTGATTTTAAGGGGCACAGTGAGATTATATTGGTAACTGAGAATGAACGAGCAGAGTACAATAACGAGCTTACAGTTTTATCCTTCTGTACAGAGCGGTGTGCGTGTGCGCTACATTGCGCGTAAAACTTGAGAGGCTCTGTTTTTGTTTGTGGTTGTATCTGTAGTTACTGCGGAGTTTATATTATTTATACAACTCTCTGTGTTTTGTTGTTTGCTTCGGGGATGTTTTATTCTAGCCTACTGTCGAATCTGTAAGACGCCAGGCTATTTAATTCATGTGACCTAACACTTTCAGAAAAAATAGCAGTCAGATTGAAAGATCTGAGTGCTGTCTTATTATGGTTCTCAATGGAAACCAATTTAGGAACAAAAACCACACCAAAAGTTTCTTTCAGGTAACATGTTTACCTGTATAGCAGTGGTCGACATTTCCGTCCAGCAGAGTTTCTATCTCATCTGAAAAATGCATGTGAAGACTATTAACACATTAAATTAATCACTAAGTTCTCTTTATTTGTTAAACAATGTATAGGACAGTTTCCTACCTTGAGTGTCAACTTCTTGAATGGGTGACAGTTCTGTCCGTTAAAGAAAAACATGTCAAGGGACTGAAAGGACAGATTTTTTTAATCCAAACTGTGTGTTTGCATTTAGGAACTGACCTGACCAAGGTCGGGACTCATAGGACTGAGGGATCATTCCTGTTGGACAATAAAAGCTCATTAGTATCTAAATTCATTACATTTAAAATAATGTCAAAAATAATGATGTAGAGTTTATGGACTATTTTTGTGTAATTTACCAAAACAATTTACCTCTGGAAAGGATCTCTGTGTGTTTCTCACCATCTGGTTTAAAAATAATTAGAAACACACAGCATATAATGCATATTTATTTAATAGTTGTACTGAAAGCTAAAATTTGCAACCATTTGCGTTAAATTTGCGTTAATAACATGTCTGCACACACAGTTTGAATTTTATATATGGGAAAGTGTGAAGTAGAGTAGAAAGTTGTATTCAAGCAAAATTCAGAGGACACAAATTCAAATTTACCGTTCAACTGCTGGCCAGTGATGTTGTAACCAGTAGTCTGTACCTTGGGCTTTTCTGGAGAAAATAAACATTTTCAGGTCATCTTCAAGAGATCAAACCACCTCAATGTGAGAGTGTGTGTGTGTGTGTGTGTGTTTGTGTGTGTGCGCACGCATGCGTGTTTCTTACTGCACAGGTGTCCCCTAAAGTAAATTTGTCCGAGCACAGTCGTGACTATAGCCAGCATCACCAAACACAGCAGAGCCAGCCAGATCACCCTGAACATACACTGCCACTCATCTGGAGGACAGAGGGATTCAAACAGAGACAGATTTAGGTCACAGAAAAGGCCTGCGTTTGAAAAAACTATTGTTTTCTTTATTGATTTATCTGTCAACTATTTCTGTGATTAAACACTACATTTTTTAGTCCATCACAGTTGTCCAAAATTCAAGCTTGCGGTTTCTTGAAAATTTTTTGTTTTCCCAAACTCCCAAGCCTTAAAATATTTGATTAACAGACAAAGAAGAGAAGGATCCTCCCATACAGTATATGAAGCTGAAACCAGCATAGGTTTGGCATTAAAGCTGTAGTTGGTAATTTTTATTTAAAAAAAACAAACAACAAGAACATGTTTCTCTGCTTCCTTTTTGCACTCTAATGGCATTTGTTTTGTTCTAAAATCAGAGATTTCGTGACCCAGCCACCATGTTGAAAACAGTCAAGCCAAAATGAAGCACCGCTCACCAGCAGTAGCAAATTTCATAAGTTTAGGAAACATTTTAGGTGAGAAATAGGCAATGCAGTAACAGAATCTTGGTTCATATTTGATCAGCGCTGCCTAGTTTGACAGTTCAACCACAGTTCATGAGCAGTAACTGACATGATTGACAGCTGCATTAGAGACTCCTCTGCCCTGATTGGTTGTTTGAGGAGGAACATGATTTCTTGACAGATTATCTGTCATGTACTACTGTCAGAATATAGTGACACATACGACAAAAAGATCTTTTCATGAGTGATCGTTTCAACACTAAAAAAGTTGTCTCATCATGAGATGTGCAAAGAGCAACACACTGTTATCTAAAAAGAGGAGATACAAAGATAAGGGTGTTTTCACAATGGCTTCCTCAGTTGCATTTATTTTTGCCCATTCTATCTTTCTGTCCGTCCTTCTGCCTCTTCCCCACTCCCCCATACCCCTGCACCTCTACTAAGTTTCTCCTGTCTCAGGAACTGACTCTCAGTGACCTTTAAAATGTCAGGTTTGGTATAGTCAGTAGCCACAGACGTCTAATTAGGGAAGAGGCATTAAATTGTTGTAACCGCACACGTCACCACACTCCATTTGTCCACTTGTTAGTTAGTTTATGGTTCTATACAAAGGAACAGATAAGTAAAGCTATAACCCAAGCATATTCTACTGAAAGTCAATAAAGCCAAATGATAACCAAATGCATCTCTAAACATAATTAGTGGCAAATTATTGGCAAGTTTTCCACTTTAATACATCTGACTTTTATCACTTACTCTCATTAACAGCAATGGAGAATATGAAATATTAAAGATTCGTAGCCAAAACAGATAATAAATCACACAATTGCTAATACAATTGTTTGACACTTGCAGATAGCTGCACACACACACACAGCAACAACAAGCAACTTCTAGTCCATATGAGCTGTCTCTTTATCTGCGGTACAGCTGCAACTAACAATTATCTTTATTGTAATTTCATCAGCCGACTATTTTCTCAATTTATTGATTCGTTGTTTGGTCCGTAAAATGTCAGAAAATGGTAAAAAAAAAAAAAAAAAAAAAAAAAAGACGATCAGTGTTTCTCAAAGCCCAAGATGATGTTTTTAAATGTTTTGCGCAGGGGGGGAAGTGGTAGTGTGTGGCTGCCGGTCACTCATCTAGATAAGGAAATCCACCCACCAGTGTGTATACTTTAGCCGGGTCAAGGTTTTCATATGTAAGCAGAAGTAAAGATGGGCGCCAGCTGAACAACGACCTCCATGCCGTATCTGTTTCCAACAGGATATCAGCAAATGTAATTTTCTTAGATTCACTGAAACTTAGCTTAATCCTGGACAGCACCAATGAACCAGGTGACTCCTCTCTATATCCCAACAATATATATTTGATAGAGCGGAGCACTCTGAGAGAGAAAGAGAGGAGGCAAATATATGATATATGATTGATTGATTAATGGAATCTAGCAGCCTCTTCCATAACATTGTCAGTATATATACGAGCCCCTTTTCCAGTTGCCAGATTGTCAGTTTTGCTTTGTGCCCTGCTTTCCAGCCATCTGAACCCTGAAACTGCAGCCTGAACCCTTAACCTTGTCTGCCTGTAAGCTTTTGCACCTTCATTTTATCAATAATCCCTGAGCTGTTCCTGTCTGCTTTCCTTTGGTGCTTTGCACTGACCCACCTCACATATACTCTTGGTGAGCACAAGAGAGTAGAAAACAAACAGAGGAAATAAATCCGTTCAGAGACAGAAATGAGACAAAACTGAAGAAATAATACACAGCAGCAAATAGGAGCGGAAAAGAACAGAAAGGGAGAGTATGGAAAAGTTTGGTGGAAAAATGGAAGTGAGATGGATATCCAGCTTTCAGCACACACACTGGAAAATATGACTAGCTTTAAGCTTGGGGGAGTGTTGGAGTGATGAATAGAAAGAGAGCAAGCCAGAATCAATACAGCCTTGGAGATACAGCAGATTAAGATGTACTGTAACTCTCGGATCATACAGTACAGAGAGAGGAAGGGAAACAAAGTCACAGAGCTGAGATTGGACTTGAGAGAAGAAGAATTGAGAGAAATTTGTTCTATTGAAAAAAATGACTCCACTGTGGACTGAGAGAGAAGATGGGTTTGAATGAGATTGGATCAATTTAACCTAAAATGAAAACTGATTGGCCCATTTCTTTCCTCTCCTCTCTCTAGTCTTAGAGTAAAGCCACAATGACCGCATGGGGAACAAAGAGCTCTCTCATCCTGACACCGACCTTTCCGTTTCCATAGCAGCCTTTCCTTTGCTGTTGCAGTCAAAACTGTTTGATTGGCGAGCCAAAGGAGACAACGGCTTTGATTGGCTGACTCCGATGTGGGCAGGACAGGGAGACAGCAGTAAAACGCCTTTCTCTGTCCTTCATCATCCCTCTCCTCCTCCTCCTCTTCTTCCCCCTCCTCAGGTGGGTGGAGGTGTAAGGAGCTGTGATTACTGCGGCTGTACAAGGTGAGATTCAGGGTCTCTGCATCTCTGAGTTGAAGCTCCACTGACATCTCCAAATGTACTTCTAAAGCTGTGAGTGGACAGATAGATGAATGCATAGATTACAGCCGTGCTAGGTACATTTGCTGAGGAAAACTGTATGATGTAGTTGAAACTCAGAAAGCTAGTAAGTGCAGCCTTGGGCGCAGATTATTTATCAATTGTCATGATCATGTCATTAAGCTCACAGAGACAATGCTAACATGCTGATGTTAGCAGGTATAATTTTTTCCCCAAGTGGCAACCTCCGGGGGTGAGAAAGAAGCTAACACCAGAGTACCAAAAACTGCAGTACCTTAAATAGCCACTTGATGCTGGCTCCAAAAGTGGGTCAATCCTTATAGACCCCCATGTTAAAAAGCCCAACTTACCAGCAGAAATAAACATGTTTACAGTCTGGAATAACAGTTTTGGTTTCTATAGCTTATTTTAACATTTATGACAACCCAGGCAGTTGGGAGGATTCGGTGCCTTGCTCAGGGGCGCCTCGGCAATGCCCAGGAGGTGAGCTGGCACCTCTCCGGCTGCCAGTCCACGCTACATATTTGGTCTGGACGGGGACTTGAGCCACCGACCCTCCAGTTCCCAACGGACTGAGCTACTGCCGCCATACTATACAGAAAATGTACTGTACATAACAGGATAGGACTTCAGCTTTTAGTTTGCAAATGGCATCTTTATTGAGCTTAATTCTCTGCTCTCACTTCTTAGTGTCCCTGAACGCCAAAGGCACCCTTTAGCGTCTTTATGAGACCCACTGGGTTTTCAGCTGTAAACCCATCTGCAACAAAACCTGACTTTGAGAGCAAATAACACAGCAATAAGAGAGAGAAAATCTGCACAGGGTGTGAGGGAGGGAGGAGAGGTGGATGGGCGGCAGTAAAAACTTGATTTTTTTTTTTCACCTAGCCGAGTACTTTACTAAACAATCGCAACTGTTTCACAACATTTACTAGATGCTACAATATTTTTCACCTGTGTGTCACATAGAGATGCTAAGGGGTGCATTGTGCATTGATATCAGATGCAGAGGGGCATGACGGGGTGTTGGTATTTGACAACCTGCATGAGAACAGTTTGGGGAAATTTTAACGTCTGTATAACATTTCATAGCAATCCATCCAATAGTTGTCAGGATATTTGAGTCTGGACTAAAGGTGGTGGTGGACCAACTGTCATCCATAAAGCCACATGGCTAAAAGCAACAAAAGCTTATCTTTAAAAACTGTGTAATACCTGAAGATGAGATGTTGCTTTGTATTTCTGCCATGTCCATATCTGTTTCACACATGAACCAGCTCTTTTCTGGGTCTTCATCTCCTCTCTTGTAGTCTGGCTCAGGATCTGTAGTGCTGATTTGAAGCTCTTCTGTGCAGGCCTGCTCCCACTTTTCACTTCCTGGAGTCTGCAAAGGGACGCACATATCCTTTCTCCTACTTTCAGCATCCCCAAGCTTCCCATTTTCCCCCTTCTTCACCTGATTCCCTCGCTCACAGGGTCGGTAGGGAAAGCAGAGGAATTTCACTTTTAATACTGAAAAAGAGAATGAACAACAGAATATTCAGAATGATTTCTTGGTGGGAGCAAGCTAAGAGAGGGGGGTAAAAAATGCAAAGTGCTCTCAAGTCAAGAATCAGAGCAAGATCTCAAAATGGAAGCTATTGCCTCCAGTTTCTATCTGACACACAAAGACAGGCAGGAGAGGCTCAGACAGAAAGCAAAACCATTGAAGGCAAACACGTGCCTCAGTACAAAGGCTAAAGCAAGCTGCTCTCAATAAGAGAAACAAGCTTTTCAAGGCAACACAACACGGAAGCATTTTCAAAGCGGCTGTCAGTCACTCAGCGTTGCATGGAGCTATATTTGGGAGTGATTTGTAGCTCAGAAAGAAAGAAAAGGTAGGGGTTGCATCAGACCGAATCTACATGAGGAGAAAGAAACAGGACAAAATGACTCAACAAAATAAAGTTTACTCCTTTTTTAAAGATTGACTTTTGATGCAAGGTTTGAACAAAACCTCTAGGAAAACTGAGCCAAAGCAAATACAGATTCCTCTTCAATACTTCTAGTGGTTGCATAATGATAGTGAAGCTTTTGTAAAACAAACAAACAAATAAACAAAAAAAACCCCAGAGTGCACATACCTTGACCCAAAGCTGTTTCGGATGAACCCACCTTTATACAATGTGAAGAATTCTGGGAGGCAGATGATAAAGGCAAGGATCACGAGATGAGGAGTTTTACGAGTGCTGCTCTCGTCATGGTTGCACCACAAGATCACACAATCATACATTTCTTCATGTGGCTCTTCATGACTTGTGGCTTGTGCGATCTGCTTCCTTTTCTTGAGTTTTAACAAACACATTCATTCTACATCCTGCATCAGAGGAGCCTTTAATAGAGTCTAAATAATATTTTTCATAGCTCTTGCCACGGCAGGCAACGACGCAATGAGGCACATGTACACAATACTTCACTTCCTATTACACTTCCTGCCGTTTTCTCAGAAAGAGTGAGAAATGGAGAGCAACACATACAGCAAAGACTTTCTGGCAGCAGAATGTAAGTAAAAATGTGTGTGTGTTGTGTTGGGCGTGGGTCATAGGTAGATGATCAGTAAGTTTTTGTACATGTGTGGTGTATATCTGTAAAGAGACATCAGCTTAGGGTTTCAATTTGTTTGTGTAAAAAATGGAGAAAGAAACAAAGAAATGTTTGTTAATACTTAACATGACAAAACAAGTGAAACAAGAATCATCTATGTCGACTGTACACAGTTTCAATTGCTGATGCTAAGTTAAGGAGGAAAACTCCCCTCAATATAGCACTCTGTGACTCTTCAGTGGAAGCCCATTACTGCTATGCTATGTTTTATTCATAATTATGACATATTATCTCATAAGTTTGAAACATTTTTGCATGATTGTGACCAAAATTATCTAAAAGTTTTGACTTAAACCTGATGCTGATACAGTCTTTGCTCTTACCACTTAGCCCTTACCCCTCAGTTCTGTGTGTTCACCTGTAGAGGTAGGGTGTCTTGAATGTTGTTGGGATAGATGATAGAGGCTACATGGCCCTCCAAATGGAGGGTTTCAGAAGCACACTTCACACTGAATGTTATGAGAAATAATTGGCAAGATGACTGCATGGGCAACAAAAGAAAACCACAAATGTTCTTTTGACGTAAAGATTCAATAATTACAGTAACAATCATATTATTTTAGGTAATGTCGTTACAGCATATAATGGCCTTTTCTTTATAACAAGCATAACAAAAACAAACAAAAAAAAACTTTTATGCCGATGTCTTGGTAGCTAACTAGATATCTAGCTAATGTTACATTGTTATTGTTTATTTTGTGAATGACAGTGCCGCATTTTGACATCTTTCTATGTCACAATGTCCCCCTTTGATGGCATATAACATCTAAATTCAACTGAAGTCCAGCAGCAACCTGATGAAAAAAATGAAGCAAACTGCAGAAAAAAACAAAAAACTGCAGTTCCTCTAACGGCCACTTGAGACTGCCTCCAAGAGTGAATTAATCCCCACAAATCCCAACTTCACTGGGGTGAATTTTTATATAACTCACCAGTTTACATTTTAGTAAGGCTTTAAGTTATGCATACTTAAGGCTGGGGCCGCTTGAGTGAGAGGCCATCTGTTCGTCAGACCAACCCCTAACTCCTCCACAGCTCGACCTTCTCATCCAAATACCGTCATTTCTGGCTCCAAAAAACCAAGATGGTGACATCCGAAATGCCAAAGTTGAGACTTCAAAACTGCATTCCACAAACCAAAGGGTGATGTCACAGTTGCCACATCCACTATTTTATACAGTTTATGTCTAATATCAGTGCAGACTGGCAGTGAAGGAGCCCAGGTTGGCAACATTAGCCTACAGAGCACCGCTAGTTGTCTGGTAATGAAACAACATTCTTTTATATTATCCTGACAACTGCAAAAGGATGAGCCTAGAGCCCAGGTAAAAAAAAATCACTACATATTTGCAATGTCCAGCAACACTCATTGTGTCTATTTATGGAATCACCACCGTCAGCGACTACCGATGCCGTATGGACCGTTTCATTGCTATTCTGTTGCTACGGCAACAACTTTGGTCTCTGTTTACTTCCTGTCAGCTTCTGCATTAACATAGATTCAAACAGGAAATACAAAGGGACCCGTTTAGAATGTTTATGTTGTCCAGTTTGAAACGGTCTATAAGGGTCTTGAAGGTTTGTCCCCCTACACAGGTGAAGATTTTACCACAACCCCATTTAACTCTGCTCAAAGGGGCAAGGTGGCACCTAAAAATGAGGGGTAGGGGTAAAATTAAGAAATTGGACTGGGCTTTGTGTATCTGATAATTATGACTTTGTAGCTCATACTTAATACAGATACTATCTCAGAATGTCTACTATCTCTGAGTATTACACAATTATTAGGAACTATCGCATGATGTTGAAGTTGTCTGACATTTCTCAATTTTTTACTTTGTATCTCATAATAATGATATACCATCTTATAATTAATAAGAAAGCCATAATTATGAGAGTATTTGTCATAATAATGACATAAGTATCTAATACCTAGGCATAATTATGAGAGCATTTCTCATATGTTTCTCATAATTATGAGAAAGTGTATCAAACAATTACAAAATGTCATCATTTTGAGAAGGTAATTTATGATTATGAGTCAAAAATGGTGAGAAAGATTTTCATAATTATGACGTGATAGGCTGAGTTATAAGTATGAGATACTTAGTCATAATAATGAGGTCTCTCATAATCATGACTTAGTGTAACTGCTTTTAATGATTTTTTTTTTACAGAATTGAGCTTGCCTGCTGCCACTCATTTTAATTAATGTTATCACAGCACAGAGAGCTGATAGGTATTTCAGTTGCTGCTGCAGAGGAAATTACCTTTCCATTTATCTTTTTTTCATTTCATGCTATTCTGGAGAAATATGTATTTTTTCCCTTGTAGCATTTGACTTGATCTCTGTTGGGTTTTTAGTGTAGCTCATATTTTTTCGGTTGGGTTCCTGAGAGCCACTTATCTTGGCAGACCTGGGATGGCAAAACACACTTGCACACACGTACACAGAGTCTCAGACAAACACGCACATACTCAAACACAAACACAGTGATGAGCATGGCTGGCAGGTGGAGCCTTATCTCCACTCCACAGCGGCTTGTCTCTCTCAGGGCTCAGTCTACAGCTTAGAACGGGATGGAAGCTGCCAAAACTAAAAAAAAAAAGGAAAATCATTTTCTGTCCTTTTATGTTTAGTCAAAGCTGCTTGACACTTGAAGCGTTTCCAAATATTTTGAGAGTATGGCTGAAATGTATCAACCACCATACTACCTGTGATTGTTGACAGTTTTGGCATATACAATAGCAGTGTGTGTGTGTGTGTGTGTGTGTGTGTGAGGAGCTGCTTCTGTCAATGCCCACCCTGCTGAGGTTTCGTTCAGCAGGGCATTACCTCCCTCCTAAAGAAACTCAGTGGAAGCTAATCTGTGTTCTGACCTCTGAGTCGTTAATCAGTGTGCAGCAATCAGCCTCAACATACAAAAATTAATAAATCTTAGTGTTGGTTGGTTAAATACCAAAAGCCAGTGTTTTCCAAATATCTCATGCCAGTAGAATAACATTTAGCCATAAGGTATAGGGGACAAAACCCAATATCTGTAAAATATCATAATGATAATGTCCACATCATTCCTTCATTCCAACCAAAATTAAACGTCTGTCTGAAGTAAGAGTTCAATGTCTTTCTGACGTCATATTGATGATGTCCGCTGCCAGCTGGGATGCTCTTGAAAGATAAGTTTAACCTCTTAATCAAACTGACTTGAGCCTTTTGAATTTCACTTAATGCATGATGAAAACTTAAGATAAAAAAGACAGTATAGCAGACGTTTTATCCTTCTTTGTAAAGAGCTGCTATCTGACAGCTCTGAACAGATGGAGGCTGGGAGTTAGAAGATAGCAGAGGAGGGTGAAATGCCTGATCAAAACAGTTTTTATTGGCTGTAGTGACAGAGTGAAATTGAAGTGTTCCACATTTTTCAGGGGACCAGATGGAAACCCCTCCAGGATCCTCGAGCCTCCTTGAAACCCACTTAGAAAACCACAGGTATGCTCTCACTCTTCTTTACTCGTTGTGTGTGTGATTAGTGAACTGCTGTGATTCTGCTGTGTTCACTGACGAACCAGCAATAAAAGCCAAACTTTCAACCTGACATTTTTCCAGAATTTTAAGAAATCATTACTGGGGTTGACTGAGTGGAAGCTCCAGCAGATGGACTTGGAAGATGTAAATTTGAGACCTGACTAAAGATGCCTGGAGAGAGTCGGGTCCTAAGAGGAAAGCCAGGTGTTCAAACGCTCTGGTTTCAGGATGTTATACCCCCCATTTTATTGCATTTCCAGCAGGGCAAACTGAGTATGGAGATGTCAGCTGGCTTGCTGGAGTCTTGTCGGCCTACTCGGAGCAGTATATATATACAAGTAGTGGCCAGATTGCTATTAAATTCAGTTTGGATCATGAGGCACAGAGGAAAGATTTTTATGACCCTTCATTTCAGGGTCATCCGCCAGGGTCAAAATTTACCCTCGAATAAAACTTTGGTCCTAAACAAGTTATCTCAAAAGCGAATTACCAGATTCTCATTAAAGCAATTATTCAACATTTAACAGCACAACAAGAAAATTGATGCCACTTTAATGTTTGTACTCTCAATAGGCTCTGAGGCTGGAGCCTGGAGATGATATAGAAATAGCCTTGCACAAAACTCCCCATAAAGCCACAAATATCTGTGTATACAGTTTGGTTTTTGCGTGGTTTAACCACGCAAAAATAAAACATGTTAATTAGCGAGCCTTAGAGGTGCTGGTAGGCAGATTTTGTTCTGTTTCTTCCAACTGTCAACATTCATTCTAAGCTAAGATAGATAGATAGATAGATAGATAGATAGATAGATAGATAGATAGTGTAGTGTAAATGAGGGGAAAAACAATTCTTAGCTGTTCTATGAGATGGGCTATACTGTAGTCTATATGAATAAATATTTATAACTGTAAGAAACTGCTGAGGGGTTATCAGGTATAGTATTTAGTTTACCTAAGACCAGATGGAAAAGAATTTATCTCTGGACCCTCTTAGTGAGAGTTTTATCTTCCCTAACTGTGTGAATTGCATCAGCTCACTCAGTCACAGAGATGCTTGAGGTGGAGTTGTTGATTTCTACTGTAATAATATCCTTATAGGAGCAAGCAGTGTTGTAAAAAAAACAGTCCTTATAGAGTGTTTTCTGTGTTATGTCAAATATGGCTGCTGCTGCACTGGGCTGGAAATCAATATTAAGCACCTCTGAGAGTGTTTGAAAGATCACAGACCAGTAAGATGCCAGGGTGTTGTCAAGGCAAGATTGTCTCTGCTGCACCTGAAATTTCCTGAGAGGTTATTTGAGTCTGTACTGATGTTGCAGATTTGGGTACGAAGACAGTGGAACATAACTAAAACATATGGGTTACATGTGCAGGGGTGTTACAACAGGGTTTAGTAGGGTATATTTTTGCTACTCTGGCTTTGGAAATGTGAACTCGACTGAACTTTGAATTGTATTATGCCAGTTTTTCACAAGAAGTACTGTAATTTACTCTTTGTAGAGCACAGTCCCAGATATCATCTTTCATGTCCTCCCCTTGCTCTGCTTAAATTTTCTGTAGCTATCTAAGGTCTCCCTGGTAATGAATACTAATGTTTTGGTAGTGGCCTTCCCTCTAGTGAAAATACCCACCTACAGTATACATTTTTAAATGTGCACTGGAAAAATCAAAATCTAATGCATTAAATCAAAACTTCAGAGAGATAAAACTAACTTTGCAATAGCAACATTTTGAGCTCCTCTGCAAGAACGATGCTAATAAAAGCAAAGCTGCCATTTTGTTGTTAATTCAGTCCAATACTTTTATGGGCTACAGTGAACCCTGCTGCCTCCAGAGATCACTGGCAGAACTTTAGACTTGTTAACAGCAAATATCCACTTTGGAGTTTTGGCATACCTTCAGACCATTTTAATCATTTGACTCAATCAAACAAGTGATTTGTCCAGTGATAACCTTTCCCATAGTGCAGTCTGTCACTCAGAGCTAACAGTACACATGTATCACTTACAATGCTGCAGTCAGAAGCGCTAATGATGAGCACAACAGTGTAGTGCAAATGCTGACTGGATGAAAATGTGCGTGTGTGTGTGTGTGTGTGTGTGTGTGTGTGTGTGTGTGAGAGAGAGAGAGAGAGAGAGAGAGAGAGAGAGAGAGAGAGAGAGGTGTCTTTCTCAGCACCTAACTTTTCTTCAAGACCCAGTAATTTGCTGAATATTCTGAGCATTAAGCATAAATCCTGTCAGACAAACTGACATTCTGCGGTCGGCGTCACCTCAGACTGAAATCACCTGAGAGATACTGTATGTGGGCTATTTCTGGAGCTCTGCATTACTGCAGAATCTGATGTAGAGAGTTTAGAGATTGAATGTAACAGCATGATGAGATTAGGGATTTAGGTACATGAGAGGATATTCAACAACAGGCTCCGCTCCGGCAGGCTCAGCGCAGGTTATGGTTGTTTTCAGGCATTAGATGTTGTATATTTGATCTCTCTCATCAGGTCCTTGCTGAGATGTCTGAATCTAATCCCTGGATCTGCTTTATATGGACACAGTGATGTTTTTATATAGGCTAAAGCATCAATAGCTGCAGTGATTTGAAATTCTCTTTCATCCTTTACATCATTTGTGTTGAGAGAAAAAGAGGTAAAGCTGGTTTGTTTTGATTTGTAATGCAGTTTGCTCTTTGTGTGATCTTTAATCATTGTTTGTCTAAGCTGGGGGTTTTGTTTGTGTTTTGTTGTCAGCTCTAAGGTGCTCCACAGAAAGAATAAGAGAGTCTTTGTTGCTCAGCTGTAAAAGTTTTGAACAAGGTGTGATACTTGGTTGTCTTTCTGAGATATAACTAAAGATGAAATATAATTGTTAATGTGTTGTTTCAACTGAATTTCACATTTATGGCCTATTTTCTTGTCCCATTTTCTTCACCTGTGTTTGGCCTTTTATTTATTTTAGCTGGGGTAGGTAGGCAGTATCATTGTGGTGCCATGGGGCGAAAACATATCAAACTGGCCTTATTGTAATTTAAGTGGTCTGAGTGAGAACGAAACTTCTGCACCTCCTTTTGGCTCTGTTTTCAGAGAAACTAGTCTGTCAAAGGCGCTTTTGACCAATCACGGTGTTTTCAGAGAGAGTATTTGTTGTTTTACAATGCAGATGTGCTAGCATGTCTCTTCAGTGACAGCCTGATTCAATGGCGGAGAATCCTGCAGAAAAAGTTACTATTCCAGCACTGGCAACAACCACATAAACTGCAAAGCAATACAAAAAAGAAAGGCAAACTAATCATAAAAAATTTTGAGTCTGACAATAAATGCAATAAAAACACTTCTCAATAGTGGTGAAGCATTTCAGAGATGGACAGAAAATATTGCTAATAATTTAGACTTCTGCTAACCGGAGCCAAAGGCATGTTCACGGTGTGTCCTCTGCCTCACTCTCCACCTCTACAGCCCACCTCACTGGGAGAATGGGCAGCAGCTCTGGACACTAACCCCCAGTCTCCAGAGCTGCTGCACCAACCCATATCCAGCCAGTGCAAACTCCTGGACAGTTCCAACTTGCTGCCAGATCAGCAAACTTAATCTTGCTGCCGATACACAAGTTAGACCCGGCGCTGCAGCTGGCCACCTGCCTGTGATGCTGTGACACCCTGTGTTGAGGGGGTGGGCTGGCAGAATTCAAGCTGCTACAGCCGCCGTCCAAAGGTCGGTCTCCCAAGTTACTGCCTGCTCTCCTACCATGGAAGCAGTCCTCAGGGCGGGGAGCAAGATGGAGGGACTGTGGGGAGGCTGGCTGGGGCTGGGGGCTGCAGGAGGAGAGTGTATTTTCAAATTTGTTCCTACTACAGATTTAAGTTGTATTAAATACATTGTTGTAATTAGTGCTCTTTTAATTGCGGGTTTTAATTTAGTGGCTAGGTGTCTCCTGGGCTACACTAATGTCCTCTTTCAATACATATTAGTCTGTGTTCATTTTACTATTGTTATTCTGGTATAAGTTGTCTGCTGTGACCTGTCTGACTTGTGTCTCTTTTGTTATTTGTCACATTGCGGGGGCGAACAAACTTGTTTCCCTTCTGGGAAATAATACAGCCATCTAATGCAATCTACACATGCTCAGCTCACACTGCATTTTAGATTTTCCATCAGTCATACAGCTGAATGAAAATTCAGCATGCTAATGAGACAAGAAAAATACCACTCCAGATCCCCCTCTGCCTACATCTTCATATATTAACTGTCAAACTTTCATCTTAGCCTCTCTTCTCTTTATCTTGCATCTCAAGAGAAAGCCGACTGTCTAACCTCTTTTTAGCCAAGCAGGGAAGGCAGTGTTGGTTGATCAGTCAACCACTTTGGTGCAGACTAACATATCTGAACAACTATTGAAAGGATTTACATAAAATTTTTGCACCAACATGGTGCTCAGAAGAAGAAACCTATCGACTGATAGCATGGCTGTGGGCTGCTGAAAACCCCAACATAATCATGATAAGTCGAGTCAAGTCCCAACATTACATAATTAACTAATGCAAGCTGAAAGAGTACTTAGTAGCTCTCAGAGCCTCTGATCTTCAACCCCATCTCACCCCTCTCAACCTCTTCAGCAGATGGAGCTGGCTCAGATATCACCATGTGATAAGTTTGTATGTGAGGGTAAACACATAACGCCTGTCTCTGGTTGAAGATGGTCTCAGGTGGGATGTGAATGGCCTCCGTGATCTTTGTCTTTTGTCTGAATGTCCTCTGTTTGATGCTGTGACAGCTCATGTTGTCTTTTTTCTGTGTTCATTTATCCCTCTAACAGGGTCCTTGCAATTTTCATTACCAGCTGCTGCTGTTTATCATGTAGCCATTACTCAAGGGTGTAGAATTTGGTAGGGACAGTGGGGACATGTCCCTACCAATATCGTGTCAAGCTGAACTGGCCCTAGCAAATTATAGCCTTACCATTGTGTGCAGAAAGTTTTGAACATGCTGAAACAAATATGAAAGTTCAGGGGGTTTAAAATCAATTATATTAATTAATTTATGTAGGTGCCACATGCACATTCAAAGAGGTTACTGATGACAGAAGAGTAAGTCATGCCTACACTGTGCTCACTCAGCAGGGATAACTTTAAATGAGAAAAGTTGAACTGCAGGAGAACAAATATTTGAAAGTCCTTCTGCAACATATTCCATTATATTTTGAATTGTCACCTGCCGCCTCAATTTTGTGTTTACCTTTACATAAGAACACATTCTTCCTCCCAACTCCCAACTACATGTCAAACTGTGACGCCCTAGGTAACCTTCCAGTATCAGTTTTCGATGCTTTGGGATGGCAGGTTAATTTACGCTCATTACATGCCTTGTGTCTTGTCAAAATAAACCAAAACACAAGACGCACAAATGGAATAGCATGTGATTAAGTCACAATGACGAGCGCATATTAATGCACAGTTGCGAGACCCACTTACCAGTTCCCGGTGTGCTGGTCAGCTACAACAGCACGGAGAGAGAATTATGCATGAGTTATACATGTCACCGGGACGAGAAAAAAAAGACGCAGGCCAGCTCTTTATCCCCACTACTTTCAGGCAGCCTCAGGACTCAAAAGCAAAATGGGATACAGTTTAGGTATATGAATGGAAACACACTTGACATGATAATGCACGTGATCACCCATACCCTTCTGTGCCTTGGTGCATCAGTATGCAACCTCCAAGGGCCACTGACTAGGTATTTGACAAGTTGGGAGTAAGACTGGGTGGTACATAAATATAAATATTTTCACCATAAATTATTGCACCACATATGTAATTTTTTTCCAACTGTCTTAGTTTGACTGGCAACCTTTACTTAGGAATTAGCTTTAGCTTTTGATTTATTATGACAGAAATGTACTATAACAGAAAATGCTTAAACTAGCTTTAATATAGTGAAGTATGTAGCAGCTAAAGAGCCTGATATTTCCTTAAAACAGAGTGAATATAGGACTTACATTCATCAGGTGGTCCAAAAAATGACTCCAAATGAATGTTTTGTGACTGCTGGATGTGTAAATTAGCAACATTAGCTAACAAGTTCACCAACTTGACAGGTGAATATGTTTGTGCTCACAATGTTTCCACCGCCCCAAGTAACCAAAAAAATCAGTTACTGCAAGTTTCATTTTCTCCTCTCTGAGATTTTTGTATTTAAAATATGCATATTTTAATGGAGCTAATGGTGTGATCATTAACAGTGTATTTAGTGTGTCAAAGGGATTTGAATTATTGGCAAACAAACTAAAGGAGGAACACATAGGGAGGAAACAAGCTGTGAGTAGTGAGCGTGTTTTTCTATTAAAGACGAGGAGGAAGAGCATGAGAAGGAGGAGGGAGAGCATGGTGATTAAGTGCTGTGTCAGCAGTAAGGCGTCATCTGGCTCTCTAGAGACGAAGTCACTGTGAAGCTTTATGACTCTTTATGGAGAAATGACGATGTTTCACAAAGAGATTATCGTTATGAGTGAACCTTTAAAGGTGATGAAGGTTTCCAGACTTATCCTCCTCGTGGCTCTAATAATTCTGACTGTCCGTCTGTCTCGCTGCCTGTCTGTCGGAACCACTGTGCTTTGTATTAGCTGTCTGTGCCCTGAATACAGTATGTCTTGTCCCTTCCTCACTGTTTTGTTGACTAAAAGAAATACGGAGGGGCCTCTCCTCTCATGCTGTCTCTCTCAAAGTTTCAAGGTTTGCTCACTCACATCTTTTGTGAGTGTGTGTGTGTGTGTGTGTGTGTGTGTGTGTGTGTGTGTGTGTGCGTGTGAGGATGTGTTGGGAGAGGCAGTACTTCAAACGAAAACGCACTAAAGTGGGCTAAAGTGGGGTGAATTTACAGGAAGCACAGAGCCATCATGGTGCTGCATCTCTTTTGTATCCCTTCATGTTTCACCTTCTCCCTCCCCCTCCTTCTCTCCTCTGCTGTAACCTTTTCTGGTGAGAAAATGCCATGTCAATAAAAGCTTTTTAACATGAGGAAAAATCAATGTGCTCCGATTGCACCTTTTTTCAAGCCTGTCAACTGAACAAATGAGCGGATCTGCCTCTGCGCACAGGGTGGCTGCTGGGTAAAAAGGTTGTTTTCTAATGTAGAATTTCACTAGTTCTACAAACTTTATATGGAAATTGAAATTTAAGTCCACACTCTGTCTTAAGGTCTCGGAACCCTGTTTATGTTGATATAACTTAACATGAGCACTTTACACTTTAGAGTGCTTTATTGGTCACAACTCACACCATCAACTTTTATTGTCCTGAAAGGGAAAGCAGGCTTGCAGACAGGGTTGCAATAAAAATGCATCATAAAAACAATAAAAACACAATAAAAACACACAAACATAAAAGCTCAATAAAATGCATGATAAATAGATGCATTATATACCCACATCAGTTGGTAAGACCAGACAATCAATCTGTAGTTGAAATTAGACTTTGGAGTGGTCCCTCAGGAGTGAAAGCAGTGTTTCCTTTTTATAAAAGAGTAGAGATAGAAATTTGTTCTAAACACAGAGAAATCAGAACCATCCACTGCTGTATTTGTTGCATTTATTCAGAAGCCACCAAATGTTAGTGTTTTTTAGCATCCCATTGCTGGGCCTCTAATGGGGATAGTGGCATGAGCGGTTGTTTTTTACCAAGACATTACTGCATTTCAAACTGGAATAGTGCCATGAAAAAGAGTATTGTAAGCCAAAACATGATCTTAACCACAATCAAGTGGGTTTTTTTTGTGCCTAAATGTAATTGCCCTTCTGTCAGGAAAACTTAAGTTGATGAAAACTTAACTACTGTTTGCAGTATTATGTTTGGTGGTGTGAATCTGTTCTGGGGCCTCTTTGCCTTTCCTAGGCCTATGCGGAAAGTCTCCTCCATGCGCCAATATGAAAAGTCTAAGTCGAAGAGCTCACACCTCTCTGCCCTTCCATGCGCAAACGAGGAAAGCCTGAGGCAGAGAGACCCAACCTCTCTGCCCTTCCATGCACCTACATTGAAAGCCTGCAAAGACCTCCTGAGAACAGAACAGAGCCAGCATCAGTGACAAACAGAAATTACATTTGTAAGTCAGACACAACATGAAAAGGAGGAGCTGGGTGGAGGCGGGTTGCAAAGCCGCTTGCAGAGAAAGCAGCAACAGTAGGCAGGCCAGAGCAGTTTAAATAGGGCGCCCTGAATGAGATTTGCAATTGGTTGCATAGAAAGGAATCATGTGATCTATCAGCTGACTCCCATCCATCAATCAGCTGATCATCAGTTGATTGGGCTGCTTGAGATCAGCTGATGTAGCTGGGATGTGAGCTGAGCTTGGCATCTTGTCCTGCCTGAACTAACGCTATGCTCAGTGTTTACCACAACATTGTGGAAACTTAAACAAACATAAAGTTTCAACATATCTCCTACAGCATGTGTGTCCAAACTTTTTTGAATGGGGGCCAGATTTGATGCTGTGAAAATACCTGGGGGCCAGCATCATATGCGTTATTGAAAAAAAAAATCACATAAAATTGAGACAAACAAAACTGTTTCATCTTCTACTGAAAAACTATTCAGCTTTTCACTGTTCCTGAAAGTGGCAGCCCTCGCTGTCGACTTTACACACCTTTCTTTGTTTGTTCGCTTGTTTACTGTCTGTATATGAAAACACACTAGTTCCACCTACGTAGTTCCTACTTCATGCTTGTCTTCAAAGTATGATAGTCCTGTTATCATGAGATGTATGGAAAAAAAGCGAAAGTGATATAGCTTGATTAACCAATATTGGGAGATGGGCTACATATACAGTAGTATATTTTGAAAGACAAGACGAGGGCCTTTTAAAATCTATCGGCACGCCACGATTGGCCCCTGGCCTGGACTTTGGACATGCCTGTGCCACAGTATGACATACAAATATAATGCATCTGTAGATTGCAGAATTATACAATGCCAACATGTTTTTCTGTAAATTGGGTTCATTAAAATGGACAAAATGCCTAAAGTTGTTGCTCAAAATGAAAAACCCACTGAGAATTACCTTATCACCCCAACTGCAGTCCCCCTCAGCTCTACAGAGCCTCTACGAGTATTTCAGCTCATTGTTTTGGTTGCAGACTCACTGCTGTGCACCACCTGCCGAGCAGCAAACAGCAGACAAAGTTGGCACCTTGTTGAAGCATGTAGCTACAGAGCCTTACATTTTCCCTCACAAGGTGGTAGAGAGCCAGTCAGAGCTACACAGTAAGAACAATATATATTGATTCTTACATTCATCAGTTGGACAAACATCCGGTAATAAATGGGCTGCTAATGTTGCTGCGCTTCTGCCAACAAAAGGGAAACTGTTTTGTAACACTCTCACCACAACAACTTTATAAAGTGATGATGTGTTGTGTTTACAGCTTGTTACGCTGCCTCCAAGTGGTAAGAAAAATCAATTATTAACTCCACTCAGCTCCTAGTATTCATCCTGTTGTGTGGTCTATGTTTTCCCTGCCACGTCACTGCAGAGCCAGTCACTCCATGGATCTAATCAATACACCATGGAAAACTGAAGTGGTACAGGGCGAGCTGCAATGATCACAGCCTCCGAGCAGCTCTTTAGAAACATGGAAGATTTAATGTATCTGCTTTTAATTTTATGACATGTTTGTTCTCATTTTCTTTTCTCCTTTTTGTATAAAGATTTCTTGAATGAATGAAGAAAAATTTGATCACAAAAAAAGAAACATGGAAGATTTCAAACAAGAGAAATGCTGACAAGACATTGCTGATTGACTGAATGCGCAAGGAGCAACTAAATTCAAATGTGATCAAATATTTGATACAACCTAATAAAATCTTTGTCAAAACACATTTAAACTGTGAGAACAGAAAGCCTGTAGGTTATTAAAATACCTTAAACAAGAATAAATAACCCTCAAGGACGTAAAGTATTGCAGTCAAAATTAAAAGGCCATGACAGAGATTTTTTTTTGTCATGTGACATAACATTTCACACTGCCCTCACCTACAGTAACAAATAATAAACTTTATTCATATTAGCATCTTTCAAAAACAGATTTAAAACACAAGGAAAATAAAACAGTCACCAAAGTAGAAGATAAAATACAAGAAGGCCCAAATTAAAATCAAGGTTATAAACAAGAATTAAAATCAAAAAGAAAGCAGTAAAACAGACAGACAGCTCAGGTAAAATCAGGATACGCTATCTGATAGAAGTATTGCTTTAGGAGAGAATTAAATGAAGACAGTCACTCAGAGAGCTTTATATCCTCTGGCAGCTCGTTACACAGCCTTGAGGTCCTAATTTCAAAAGCTATGTCACCTGAGACAGTAGAAGACTGAAGATTCAGTTGAAAGGTCCAAAATAAAAGTGTCACAATCAAGTTTTCATTTTTGATTTGACTGTCAACAATGAAAGTATTCAAATATTTCATTACCGTCATAAAGAGATTTGAGCTTAAATTCCACTATGTTCTGAAATTACTCACTGCCTGTGTTTACATGCATAAAATATTGTGTTTTTTGCCTTTACTGAGAAAAAGACAATGTGCCCACTAAGCTATTCCTATTTACATGCAGCCATGTGAATCCGATTAACATGCCCTGGTGACTTGTTTATGACATCAAAATACTGTATGGATGAGTAGAATGAGTGAAATGGCTGCAGCTGCCTGTGCCATCTTGCATCTTTGTGTCAAAACAGGATTTTTCAGTTTTCCTACCTGTGGCGGCCTTGTGGATCATGTGAACACAGCCTCCCTCTTCCTTTCCCTCAGCTGCCCTCTTTAAAAGGCCAGTGGTGTGATATATGTGCATATCCAAAAACCTGTTGGTCCAAGTGTTTTTTTATTTAAAAGTAGGTGTGTTTCTTTTTCTGACCTGAAATGTGGGCTTTTATTTTGGGCATGTATCTCTTCCTCAGCCTTGCAAACTGTTACTGACTTGTTTGGATACAACACGCAGAGCTGTCTGTAAATAGGCAAGAGTCTGTGTTGCAAGTGGCAATAAAAACCCGAATTGAGATGCATTTTCTATATGTGCTTTATACATGTCCAAAGACATGTAAGACAAAAGGCATTTGCTCCTCAAGCCCGAATAATATCAGCATATCCTATGTCTTAGTCATGAAATTAGACCTTCAGAATAAGGGCGGGTCCACATAACATTTTACTTCAGCAGAGAAGTGGTGGCAGTGTGCTGGGGAACACTTCATCCCAGTACTTCATAAAAGAGTGCTCCTGGTGCTTTATTACATGATGTGCCCCACTCAGGTATGTTACTATGACAATATCTTGACATTAACATTAGCTAGGCAGCTAACGTATGCCAAATTAACAGAGCATTAACTACACAGTCAACAACAAGCTTAAAAAGCCAACGGTGATAAAAGCACAGCATTCACCAGCAACATCCGGACGATGTCAGCAGATGTGCTCCCAAAACATTAGCTTTTCTGTCTTTGTTGTGTCAGTAAATGGAAGAAGCAGTGACATCACTGGCAAAAGTTCAGATATTTTCAGCTGTAAGCACTCAAGAGCAGTTGCACAAAAAAGGTGGAACGCTCCAGGCAGACGTAAAAACATGTGGATACAGACCCTAAAGCCTTATTCGGAATATCAAAAAATAAATAAATTTAAAAAAGCACTTTAAATGACCCATATCAAATTTGGAATATTGTCATATTTGGTATAATGGTAGAATGTAAATGTGCATGTAAACAAAGTCCCTGTTAGTGTATTAAGAGGGTAGAGATGATGTAATGTACACTGTCACTCTGAGTGGTCCGCCTTGCTTCTGGTTTTGTGGAGGTTTGTATGCATTATTTGTGCTCTGATGACTGCGCTATTTGCAGAGCATATAGTTTACCGTAAGAGCTTGATAAAAAAGGAACACATTTCTCTCTCTTTCTCTCTTTCCCTGCCTGTTTGAAAACTGTGTAGTATTTCTAGAGCTGACTATTTTTGTCACGTCTTGTAGAGCAGCTTGTACAATGAAAACAAAAATACACCTTCTATCTAACACTACAATGGAAAGCAACACACTAACAGACTGTCTCATGCATGAAAGCAAATGTTATTTTAGGAATTTTATTTTAGGATAATGTTATTCATGAGTTTGTGAGCAAGCAGATGTGTTGGGAGAAAGCCAGCTGGTAGATTTGACATTTCAGTGACATTGGCTTTTCTTGCATTTTCTATGAAACATTGTGTTGTCCTTCTGATAAAAGAAATATATTATCTTTCAGAGGACGCAGGTTAATTCTGTATGGGTAATTGTAATCGTTTCTGGCATGGATAATTGTAATCATACATCAGCGAGAACAATCAAGCCATTACAGTTTGATTAACATTTTATCACCCATCTCCAGACTCTCTTCGGACACACACACACACACACACACACACACACACACACACACACAACCTAAATGCCCCTCTATCATCCGATGATTTCATTCATTGTCTCACTCTCTCAATAAACCAGATGCATGATAAAAGCTCCCTCGTGCTAAAATATGAAGTACTGATGGCCAGTTAGGAGTTGATAAGCTGCAGCGTCAGCGTCCTCTAAATGCCCCCCCATCCTCCAGTAATTACTGACAAGGTCTCCTGCGTGTTCCTCCTATCCTTCTCATCGTTAGCTGAGCCTCTAATTCCTTCACTAAAAGCCCTGTCCCTTTTATCCTGCACTAAGCAACAAACTCACTTTTAGATGTTCAAAGGCAGATGAGCCAGAGTTTTAGGAGGTTTAAATGGTAATGGTACACGCTGGCCCAAGAAATCATCCTTAAAGGGGACCTATTATGCTTTTACTGTCAAATATAGACTATATAATGTTACAGTGAAGGAGGTTCACATTAAATGTGTTTAAAAGTTATACCTGTGAGCATAAACCTCAGGTTTCACACTGTTCTGAATGTTCTGTTTCCAACTGCTTTTTTATCTACTTTTGAAATAATTTCTTTATTCAGTCATTTCCTCCAAACCAGTGTTTACATTACATACACTGCTACATGTAGCTACATGCTAGCATCAGGGAAACATGTAATCTTGATTGCCAATGTAGTTAATTGCTCTCCGATTTAAGATCATATTCCTGTTGCATCTAACTTCCGTCGTCCGAGCTGGCTACTTTTGAAATGTTATCGTACTGAATAGATCAACAATCCCAATAGTGAAATAGTCATTGCAGGGACTGTGACACTCAAAAAAATTGTATCCACTGATTAACAGACGTCTCTTTACCAGTGTAAGTCTTTGGGAAAAAGTTATTTGGGGCTAAATGGCATCAGGTGATGGAGCTGGAAGAATAATAGTTATCAAGAGTACCTAGATATCAGATGCCAAGATGGCGCCTATTCATGCCGATGGAGTTACTCGTCTGGCGCATATGCCAAAAAAATGCTTAATAGCTTCTGTGTTTACCTCTGCAGTAAGAAGCATACTGAATATGTGTAGTACTGTTTCTGTCACTGACACCATACACAAGTTCCAGCCTGGCTTATAGACTTTACATTGTTATAACAACACCACTTTTTAAATTGCTTTTCTCAGCTCAAGGAAAGTTTTCCAAATATTAAACCTCCATGGATCAAAAATTCATAATAGAAAGAGTCATAATTGACCTTGTTTGTGGTTCGAGGTGCCCTGTAAACAGTTTTACAGACATCATTTTGCAGCAGTACCACAAGTGGCCACTGCGCAAAATTGGCTGCAAGGCTGAGTAGCTTTCCTGGGGTCCTTCACAAAGTCTGGCATGCTTCCTGGGGGTCTTGACGGTACAGAGACACCAAAATCTCAATTAGTCAGAGCAGACTGGCATTTTTCAGGAGGAGACCTTAAAGAGACAGGTACTAAAATGGAGCGTCCCAGACAGAGGGTGTTCCAGCACAGTATGTGAGAAAAAATTAAGTGTTTTTGGACATTAAAGCATGTAAACATGTTCCAATAAAAACCCCAATTACAAGTATGAATCTGAAAATGAGCACAACTATGGTTTATGCTAAACAAGTATGTTGGAGCAAAAAGTGAAGCTTACAAAAGCTTCCCAAATAAACTGTTTTCTATCCACACTGGACAGTCCTCTGCGGCCTTTCTTTGTCTTTAATGCTCCATTTGATTTTTCATTTCCCTCAACTATACTCTGATCCAAATAAATAGAGTCAGCCATAAAAGTGGAGTGACTCATTCCAAGGAATAACCAGCCATTGAACTCTTTTTTTTTTTTTTTTTTTAATTTCCTTCGAGGACAATAATATAAACAAACATTATCTCATTTGCTACTTCCAAGCATGCACACATGGCACATCGACAGCCTCACACATATAAACAAATTAGTGTGTTCCAATTAACAGGCAGCTGTTTGGTTAGTGGCAAGATGCCCCTGTAGATCCATACACAGTACGCTGCAATAATAGGTAATTCAGGGGGCTAATTTTTGTGCATTTCTCAGGTCTCAGGCATTTGAAATGATTTATGTAAAACTGTTTTTGTATTTGTAAAGCTTCTGGATTGTTTTTCCAGAGTCCATGTTTTCCAAGTCCTCACAGTGGCGGTGGCAAATGGGATCTAAGCTTGAACAATTAGTCAAGATAGACACAGTTATGAACAAGACCCAGTTTAAAAATACAAGATTTTTTGATTTAGTCTTTTGTCATTTAATTTGTTGGCGCCCCTGCTTCCCTCTCAGTCTGCAGATTGTTCTGTTCCTTCCAGTCAGTGATTTCCTGCATTCAGTGAGTTTATTGTCTGCTGAGATTTTTTTCTGCATGACGGATGTGATTGCAAAAAAAATATGTAAAAACAAGTCTTTGCTCTTTGAATCTGAAATGTCTGAAAGCATTTAAGAGACTGTCTTGCCTCAAATAAAGCATTTTCATAATTTTCTTTTTGGTTGGGATGGCACACTGGCAATATAGGTGTGATAACACTGACAGCAGTAAAAGGGCTAGTTATCAAAGAAACACTCATTTCTTATCCTGTAAGTGTGAGGGGGAGGGCCACCTCACGCTGGCCGCGCCTTTTCTCATCTGTCTCTGTCTCTTTTCTTTCCTTTCTTCTTCAGAATGGCCAACATAAAACACTGAGGCATCACTTTCAGACATTCACACTAAGTGAGGAATTAATCCAGAATTGATCGAGTGTCGACTGGCTGACTAATTACTTCAAGATTGTGACTTGTTGGCCGTGATTGATTTGAGATTGGGCTGACATTCAGGTACAGAAGCGGCCAGGATTGTACTACATCTTTGATTGCTATTATAATATTAATCGATCACCTTTTAATTCTCCTCTTTCACCTCTCTCGTTCGATTTCTCTCTCTGTATATCCCTGTTCTGTTCCCTGTGTGTTCCTCTGTTGTCTCATAGGTTTATGGATCAATGGTCGGTGGGGGGGTAAGGTGACCTTCGTCAGGCCGACCAATCCGAGAGCTTGCTGGATAGAGCGCTGCCTCATCCAAAGGCTAAAAATGCCTCTTAGGCACTATCTATTTCTTTCATACAGGAGCAGAGTGGACCAGAGAATACAGTAGATCTCTGTATGTGCACATGCAGGTGTGTGTGAGTTTGGGTGTCACATTTGTGGATGAAGTTTTACCAGGTGATTGAGGATGGCTTGTCTAATTGGGGGAACACTAATGTCTAATTGTTTCACTCGAAACTGCCTTAAGCACAAATTGGTTTCTGTCTCCACTGGGGTAAAATTAAGGTTAGGTTAAGGTTTGGGCTGAGGCATGTATCCATTATAGTTAAGGATAGTGCATGGCTATGGGGAATACATGTAAATAAAAAGAAAAGCCATTAAAGTGAAATAAAACTGTCCTGTGTTTCTATGCAGTCATGAGAGAAATGCTGGCAGAGGGTTCAATGCAAACTAAAGCTTCAGAACTTGCTATTCTTACATTAAAATGGATCAAATGACTGTGTGTAAAGTGTAGAAATAATGAACATAGACACTGTGACATCACCCACTGGTTTGTGGACTCTTGTTTGAAGCCTCGAAATAGACATTTTTGGCCACAAAGTGCCTTGGTTTTTTGGAGCAAGAAGTGACAATATTTGGCTGAAAGGGTAAAAATAACCTTAGTGCTAGCTGCTAGCTTGGTTAGCATTTACAGCTATGGTTGACTATGATAACACTAATGCTAATGTTAGTTTTTCACTGGTGAAATACAGGCTTAAAACCATTAAAACCAAGTGTATTCACCACAAGAACTGAACATTGTACTTCCTATAGGGTCTTTTGGTAAAACCAAAGACTGTACAAGTGCTGCTTTTTTTTTGCGCCCTTAAAGTAATGTAGACGTGTGGCAGGCACGCTCAAACACTAGAGCCTATTTTTCAAGTTGCAGCTGTGCCCTGAGAATTCAATTTCTGGAACACAGCAGCGCGCATCACACGTGATGTGACCATTAACAATCAGTCACAGCTGGCAGATATCGTTTCCTACTTCCATAAATATTAAGAATAACTTTATTCATCCCCAAGGGGAAATTCAGTCTTAGTCTTATTAGTCTGTGGTAAATATGGAGGAGAAGTTGATCATTTAGGTAACCTCTCAGGTTACCTAAATGTTCCAATTAACTTTCATGACCTGAAAACACACTGAAATATTGACAGCTACAGCACAGCCTGTGAATCGAGGCTTAGACTGTATATAAAGTAGGACAACGCGCCTTCACTTCTTACTGTACAAAAATGAAGCCAAAATATCCCAGATAGGGCTGCTGCCATCTTAAACTAGTGACGGTATTTGGAGCCGCCCATACACCCATGCCACAATCACGAGCAGCACCATCAAACGCGAGCAGAATGATTGGCACACACAGCTGTCAAACAAGTTATCAAATCCCCTTTCATGGCATCAAATAACTAATCAAAACCAAACTTATTAGGGACTCAAACACTTGAACATACATTTGGGTGATACAAACTACCTATAATGACAGAAACCATCTTTGTGAAAACAACAATCAGTAACTGCTGCTTTACGTTGCAGTGAGTTAAGCTCTCTCAGTCATTATATAAAATATCTTCCTGAGCAACATATTCTGGCACATTGAAAAGTTTCTCACTTCCAAATCAAATGGTCCATCATGTTATAAATATTGTACTTTATTCTGAGAAACTCTGACATATAACGAAAAAAAATCATTTATCAACTGGATGGTCGGTTTGCCACAGAGCTCTGATATGTGGCATTAAATTTAATTTGAAAGATTCTTTTATATTTCACTTTAACGGATGCCTCAGCTTCTTCACATTCCACAGTAAATATTTCAAAGCTGTTTGACCAGCACATTACCTCAAATACTCTTTCACAGTATCGAGGGACCAACATCCCTCTGTGTCTTTTTCCCTCTGTCTCTCTAACTACTTGTGACTCTTTCTCTCATTTCTGTGGGAGCGATGGGC
The DNA here is from genome assembly GCA_026686955.1 of Epinephelus cyanopodus. Classification (NCBI taxonomy): domain Eukaryota; kingdom Metazoa; phylum Chordata; class Actinopteri; order Perciformes; family Serranidae; genus Epinephelus; species Epinephelus cyanopodus. The sequence continues at coordinate 39,833,353 of CM048916.1, forward strand.
TCTGATTGGCTTGTGGCAGCATGGCAGAGTAAATTATTAAGGTCTGCTCTTTATTTGGCCATAAATGCTCCCTCTCTCTTTCCATCGCTCTCTCTCCCTTGTGTTTACTTCCTCTCCTCCCTCAACACTCAGCCCATTTAGGAGGAGAGTGAACAGGATAAGAAGGCACTGCAGCGTGGGGGGAAGAAGCAGAAAGGGAAAATAACACAGAGACAAATGTGGTTTGTGGAGATGGACAGAAATGGAGAAAGAATGTCAGTAGGGAAATGGAAAAGAGAGCTATTGAGCATTAGGGACAGACAGGAAGGCGTGACACAGAGAGGTATAATGCTGATGAATTGCACAGCGAGCACTTTGCTCTCCTCCACCTGCCACCTGCCCTGCAAAGAGACCTGAGTGCATTATGCAAGAGCAAACACACACACACACACACACACACACACACACACCTGTTTTTTACCCGTGAATAGAGACTATTTGCTGGTGTGTGTGTGTTTATAGTAAGTGTGTGTGCTTGCAAACTAAACCAAAGAGAAACCAGTTGAGTGTTGCTGTCATTAGGGAGCTGTTAAACTGCCAAATGGTTGAGGGCGAAGAGAAAGGAAGAGAGAGAGGAAGAGAGACAGTTACCGACAGAGAAAAATAGTAGAGAGGAAACATAGAGTTGTTTTCATGTCCATCAATAATTCAGGATGTGTATTATCTCCTGTTGTGTGCAGCTGCAAACTTCATGCCTCAGCGATTTTAACGGCGGCAAACAACCCGATCTGTGCATGTATGCACAAGCACACATTTGAAGATACACACACACACACACACACACACACACACACACACACACACACACACACCACACAAACAGGAGGATTAGTGATCGTTTGTGTCATTTTGCACACAGAGGTGTAATTTATGTAAATATGGGATTCTTGCTGCGAGATGTTCCCACTACTGAAAATAAGTGGGTTGGTTATTAGTGTACTTTTTTTTTTTATCTGTTGCGCCTTTGAATCTACCAGCACCTACTTAGCATAACTCCACACTGCTGTTCCATAAAATACACTGTAATTGCACCTTCTCTTTGTGCTGGTGGCAGCTACCTTAATCTTATGACTTTCTCTTCTCCTGGATATGACTTTGGTTTTTAACAACAGATCGAATGACTACGCCTGATGTGAAAGGGGTTGTTTGTACTGATAAACCCACTATACATCAGAGATGTGGAAATGAGTCACAGGACTAGAGTCTAACTCGACTTGCAACTCGACATGGACTTGATCACCAAGAACTTGCCAGATAGAAATAAATATTGGACTTAAATTAATCAGGCAACTAAAAAGCACAACTTGAAATTAATGCAAACGTTGCTCTTTGTCTCAAAAATGTGTCAAAAGGCAACTGTTTTAGCAGTTATGCTGTATGATGCCCCCAAGTAGAGGCTTAATCAAGTCAAGTGAATGTGTTCAAGGAACACACATTCACTAAAAACACATGCTGACCAAAGTGCTGAAAAATAAAAACATTTAGTAATCAAAATAAAACTAATTAAGTGAGTTATGTTAAGTGTGAAGTGAAATTATGATGACGGCAAAAATAAAAAGGATAGATCTGATGATGGGAACGAAAAAATTGCAATAAATGGAGAAAACCTGACAGTGACGGGTGAACTGTTCCAGCAAAGAAAAAAGCTTGATCATCTCTGAGTGCGGAGCTGGAATGGCAAAAAGGAATCAGAAGTTTAAGGTGGACTAGTTCAGGAAATTAGAGATGTAAGCAACACAATGCTTTAAAATCAGTCACAAAACAGTAAGCAGGGAATGCTGCTTGGGTGTGAATAGGTGTTTCCCCTGGTGCTCTTTAGTTTGGGGATCCAAGTGGTTTAAAATTGTTGGAGAAATCTGAGGCACTCATGAGGGTAACAATTTCAAAAGTTTTTAATATCTCATGCCTATTTAGTCATAGCAGCAATTAAAAACATGCCTACGCATTTCAGCCATTAGGCCTTGAATAGTCAATAGGGCAAGGGTACAAGGGTACTTGCCTTGATGAAGGCCTTAATTGCTAAAAACCACTTGTTCTTAACAGCTACTACCACTAAATAGCCATGAGATACTAAAAGCCTTTTATATAATTACCCTTTTGAGTGCCTCAGAATATTAAAATCAATTCAGTATTTCACTGGTAAAAGATGAAGGTACAGGGGATATTACTTCTCTCCTCTTGGTACCAGTGAGAGGCCTTGCTGCTACATCTGAGTTGGATTGTAATCATGACAACAAGAATATTTTTTCTTTGGCAGTACACCATCCAAATTTGTACTTTGTATTTTGGGAATCAACACAAATAGGACGTTTGAGCAGGGTCTTCATGCTGCATAGATGTTGTTGGATTGACTCAGATAGCCATTGTTCTATTTGCTGCTGCCGCTGCGGCTGGCGGGCGCGGTGTGATTTGTTGGGGGTCATATAATCTCATAACATCTGCTCGTAAACTTCCGTTTGTCCTGCAGCGGCAGAATTAAATGTCAGAGTTGAACAGGTGCGCACAACAAGGCCAAATGTCAGGCTCTGTCAGATCAACGGCTGCCTCTGCTCACAAAAGATGTGTATGTGGGGGTGTGTGTTTGGGCGGGAGCTGATATAACAAGGAGTCTGATTAGACTGGATGAGAGCCAGAAGCCATTGCTTTTCAGCTGCTGCTGCTCTCATCATCATCCTCCTCTTCATGCTCTGGGGTTGCTAAACAGATGCACAGCTCGACAAATGTGGTTAAATTTGGCAGTTTGCATCCTCCGTTCTCCCTCCCTGCTTTTCTCCATTCGGGCAATTAGAGGAAGCAGAGCTAGCAAGCCAGACCATAGCCATTATGTTGTATTTGTGTGTGTGTGTGTGTGTGTGTGTGTGTGTGTGTGTGTGTGTGTGTGTGTGTACCCAGGTGATGTGCTTTAAGGCAAAAAGGGAAAAACTATTTTCTTTTCCCACAGCAACAGGCATGGATCAAAGTAATTGGACAGTTTGGTTCACACTTGGGCAGTCCAAAAAGCCTTGTGTGCATATGAGAGTATGTGTTTCTGTGTGTGCTTTCTCTGTCTCCCAGACCTCATAGCAAAATGCTTTCCATACAGCACACATATTTTTATCTACACACACACACACACACGCATACACACACACACACACACACACACACACACACACACACACACACACACTCAATAACATCTTTTTCTCTCTGCATTTGTGTTGAATAAAACATGGCAGTAAAAGTGTGTCAAAGTCTCAGTGCAGAGTGAGCAAGATGGAAGGTTTCTGCTCCAATATGAGATCAGATAGAAAGTGTGCATGTGCCTTCCTCTGTCAGGGCAAGGCATAGATGTAATTGTGGGCAGTTTGGGTGTTTTGATCCTTGGCCGCTCTGCTCCCATCTCTGGGATCACACAGGCTTTGATTTTCCGACTCTCCGCCTCATTCTCTGTCTGTCTTTCTTTCTTGCGTTTCCTCCCACTCATTACAGTCTTCCATATCTGCGCTCAAAAGCCTTTTCTAGTCGCACACACGAGACACACCTAATTAACGCAGGTCTTTCTCACACAGTAGATGCGTCTCTTGAAGGGGGGACAATAGCAGAAGAAATGAGAGAACAAGGGTAATGGATGGAAGAGAAGTGGAGGAGGAAATTAGTAAATGGACAGAGGAGGTTATTACAGGATGTGACCAAAAGAGAAGCAGAAAAGAAAAGCATGCATTAAAGAAACGGATCAGCCGCTCCACTGATCATCGAGCTGAGGCGCAGTTCAGTCTGATTGTGGTGAGATTGAATCCTCGTTGTGAACTTTACTGCATAGTTTTCTGTCTGATGACACACGAAATGTGATGGAAAAAAAAGGAGGGTGGGGGAGGAGCAGCAAAGTGAGGAATCTAAAATTTGCTGATGGACTGATGTCAAGTTTCTTTCATTCTTTCATCTCTCCTATTAGTTACTTCTTGGGAAACTGGGACAACATAGTCCGTCTGGAGCTAAAACACACACTCCCTGAATGCAGATAGAGCCCAACACACACACACACACACACACACACACACACACACACACACACAAAGACCACAGAGAATGCATCCTTGATCTGTGTGGTTCTGCTATTGACTGGTGTGATGGAGGATAAGAGGGAAATTACCAGCTGAAGGTGGTCTGTGTTTTATCCACACACACACACACACACACACACACACACACACACACACACACACCATTTCTATACTTGTGAGGACCCTCATTAACATAAACTATTCCCTAGCCTTAACCTTAAACGAGAACTCCATTGATTTTATGCACCAAAGTCTCTTTACATGGCTGGGAACGCTACTGTAAGTGTGAAGAAAGTTTTATTAAGCCTTTTGTAGCTCCAGTAGGAGCTGCGTAAAATCAGCTAAACTGCCTCAAGTAATGTCACTTAAGCGTCTGCGCAGTCTGAAGACTACAAGTTTGAAAATAAAGTAACTGTTGGTGTGGAGTGAAAAAGAAGTGAGCTCACCAGACCTCTGTAGGATGCTCCTCATCTCTGCTTTAGGCCAGTGGCTTGAGGCTACATTCACTGTTGCTAGCATAACACACTGAATCTCCAAAGTCTCTGGAGGTCTCTAGAAGCTGGAGCTGGGAATCACACCACACCTTTATTGAGCATGTCCCAGTACAAAACCAAGATATGGTTAGAAATACAACTCCTAGCCAGGCCAGCTATTCTTATCAATAAGAGTTGATAACGTATTACGTTGCATTTTGCGCATACAAACACCATAGCAACATATACACAAATAGAAATTGAACAGTATTGTGTGCACAACTGTTTTAATGAGCCACAAATGATAAACAGTAAATTAACAGTATACTCTTATAGCACTCTTACCACTGTTGAGGCCAGTGGCTCAAGGCCCCAACTGCTACTAGCATAACACGCTTGAATCTCCATACCGGTGCTGTGTTCCATTTAACATTACCCCAAAGGTTGGAGCTGGGAATAACATCACACCCAGTACAATACCAGTTGCTAACTACACACCATAGCAGCATATCCACAGATAGATGCAAAACAGTACTGTGTTTATGACTGTTTTAATAAGACACATATAAGACAGAAGTGCTAATAAAGGTTGAGGTTGGGGCCGGTGAGGTTCTCCAACTGCCTGAGTCATTGATCCGTCTTCGGGGGTGTTCATTTTAAATTACTGGGAACTCATAAATTTCAATTTCTCAGCGCAAATGGAACGCACCAAAACTGGTGACTGTTGAGATGCATCGGTGATGTAGTCACCAGGTTAAGGAAGAAAAATGCATGGAATAAAAAAGAGCATCTCTGATTGTGCTGCTTTGACTTTAATTCTCTTTCTACCTGTAAGTGTTGTTATCAGAGAGTTAAACATCACAAATAAATGCCTAACCCCAGCCCTTACCCTAAACTGAACCTAAACCTAATTCTAACCATGACCTCAAAACCAGATGTTAACCAAACTTCCTTACCAAGATCCCGCTGAAATTTTCCTATTATCAAAAAATTGTCCTCATTGCCAAGGTCTTAAACTCAACCTGGTCCTCACAATGATAGACATACAAGGAAACACAAACACACATAAGAAAACATTCTTAAACCTTGGGTCTCCTTCCACCCTGCAAGCCTCCTTTCCTGTGTGAAATTAATTCTCTGTTCAATAACATTGAATATTGTGCCTCAAGATCAATTCAGTTGCAATCTCTCTCACACACACAAACACACACACTCCCTCCTTCTCATTCATATGTTGGGAGGAGCTGGCGTGTCGATGTGGAGAGGTAATTATTTGCTTGGCCAGTCTGAGCCTGCTCTGAGTCTCAAGGACGGACTTGCCTGCAGCAACAGTACCAACCAACACTGCGATTACACAACGGAAACAGGCGTGTATGTGTGTGTGTTTTTCTGTGTGTGATGTGGGGGCCGTGACTTGAATGAAAGAATGTCCTTGTGTTTTTGTCTGTATGCAGAATCTACAGTGGATATATGGCTCATAATTTTCAGAGCAGTGTGTGTGTGTGTGTGTGTGTGTGTGTGTGTGTGTGTGTGTGTGTGTGTGTGTGAGTGTAGGTGTTTGTGTGGGCATATGCATTGGTTTGCACACTAGTCATGATGTGTGTATGCCTGCGAGGCTATATAGAGCAATGGCTCGTTCCTGCAGGTCTCCACCTCAGGGAATCACAGCCACAGTCCCACCATTACATATACACACAAACACACACAAACACACACATTCCCTTGTGTGTCACTGTCACAGTATAAAAGCTGGGATGGGGAGCAGGAAATTGAAGCTGGGAAGGAGATTGGGGAGAAAATGGGAGAGTGTGGGTGGGGACTAAAGGAAGGAGGAAAAGGTTTCAAAAGTCAGCTCACTGTAGGTAAGGTAAAGAAGACAAAGGAGGAAAAGAGAGGAAAGGAAAAAACAGAAAGAGACACAGAGAGATTGGAAGAAGGCCATTGGAGGATGAACATCAGTCATGAGAGATGAGCTGATCATCACAGACGGGCCAGACAGATAATGTTTCACTTTCTGGCCTCATAAAATGTTTTTACGACAGCTCTCCCCAGATGACTGCTACCTGTTTTTATTTGGCTGCGCATTTGTGTGAGTGTGTAGTTGAAGACTTATAGAGCACAAAGCATGCATAAATGGGATTGCATGCCATATTCGTATGTGTGTATGTGTGCTTGTGTGCATGCATGCTTGCATGTGTGAATGCACATAAACAGGATGATTATGGAGTGTGGAGTGGGTGTGAATGGGATTTCATGGTGTCGTTTCTTTGGGTGTGTGTCTGTGTTTATGTGTGTGTGTGTGTGTGTGTGTGTTCAGAGTGCTGTAGAGCCGTAAAGCTGTGCCGGAGAGTTTTGAGTGATAGCCTTGGACTACCACAGCCAGGAGACCAATAACAGTAGGCGGCTCAAGGAGGTTCCTGCCAAGTGACCAATGATTAGATCCAACTGAAGGAGACCAGAGCTGAATGGCCCGTCATTCCTCAGCTTCATTCCCCCTCAGAGCCTCATTCCCAGCCTCCCCCAGTAACAGGACGGCATTTCCATCCTGAGTGTTGCAGAAATGCATTGGTTTACTCTCTGGGTCCTTAATTTCTTTTACAGTTTTTTCTCAAGGCTTCGTAGGAGGAAGTAGAACAAGTGACTGTGCATGCTCTTGTTGGAAATAATGAAGTTTGCTCCATCCAATCAGTTGGTGTTTAAACAAAAAACTATATATTCCAAACAGCTAGATATGTGAAATCTTGTTCCTGACTCCTCTGCTCTGACCTCTTGTTATTTCTTTGCCTTAATGATACTGCTGCTTGTTTCCTTGCCTTCTTGCAGACTCGGCTTGTGTGTGTATTGACTTGTAGTATTGATCAGATAGAGCAGCAGGGTGGTCCGGCACTAAGTTGTCAGTACATCCTGAAACTGAAGAAAAGCACTGTGTTTCTCAGAATCTGGCAAACAAAAGCTGTAAAAGCTAAATTGTCTGTACTCATGTGCTCAGTTCAGTCATTTAGTCATGGAATAAAAGGAGTCTCTGGGCCCGGCTGTTAGTCTTCAGGGCCAATTTATGACTAACACATCTCCCGTCTGTGTAATTCACAAACTGACCCCGGCTGTTTGACTTATTGATTTTTGCTGGAGTGAGGCTCCTAAAGCATCCCTCCCCTCCTGTTGGTGGGACTCCATCCAGAACACACTGTGTTCCGGCTCCGTGGCTCCGGCACATCCTGTGGTCGTCCTGGGCTTACTGAGGAAGGTGAGGAAGGCTTTGGCTGGCTGGTCTGCTGCTGGGTGCCCCGGGCTTCTGGATGAGGATGGCTCCCACAGGACCCGCTCCCACTGATCATTATTGTCTATGAATAGCTGCTGCATTGCAGATGGAGGGAGGAGAGGGAGGAGAAGGAGAGGTAGACAGGAAGGAAGTGTTGTGATGGGTGGAGAAGAGGAAATGGTTTGTGGAGAAATAGGGAGAAGGGAATAAGGTGTGCCTGTGCTTGTGTGCACATGCAATTTCATTTCAAGGACACTCAGGTCCCCCACTGTGGTGATTTCGAAGCAATGCCGGCTATTTTCTGTTTTCAATATCTGCTCCAACAACAAAATCGGCACGTCAGCTTATTGCAGACGGGTTTCTAAACACAGTGTGATTGTTAGGAGGCAATAAGACAGAGACGGAGTCTCACAGAGACAAAGGTGTTGGGAGGAGTGAGTGAAGACAGCCAGACAGGGTGGAAATGAAGATGATAAAGAGGATGTGTCCACTGCCTCATTACATTTCAGAGTCTTTGATTAACGTGTAATGATTGCTGCAGCCTCACAAACCTCCATGTTCACTCACTCCATGCATGCACACACATCACAAAGATATGTTTTATAGGGAAAATGCATTTATTCATTCCCCAGAACTGTAACCTTAATCAAAACTGCTACAAGCCTAATACAACCCAAACTCAAACCTTAGCCAAAAACAAAGAAATAGTTTATCTCATGGGGATGTACTTTTTAAGGTGAGGGCTCACATATGTGTGCAAGTTAATGTCCCTGTATGTAAGTAATACAGCTAAGGCTGCAACTGGTGTTTATTGCCTTTGTTGATTATTTTGATTAATCAATTATAGTGTTGGTTATATTTTAAAAACAATGTCTTGTTCTGTTCAGATTGAGGATCCAAAAACCAAAGATACTCTATTTATAGGCTATAAGAGAGAGAAAAGCTCCTTACACTGGAGAGGATGGAACCAGAGAATGTTTGTGTGAGGCTGTGCTTGGAAAAATAAGCTAACACGGCAATCAAACAATTATCAGCATAGTTGGCGATAAAGCTGAGATAATAAATGCATTTCGAAAGACTTTTTTTTTTTTTTTTTTTTAATTTTATGGTTGATCATCATTTTCCACACAAAAATGCGAACACTCATTGGTTAGGCTACATGTACAGCAGATTTAACAACTTTGACTTTATGGACTGTTAGAGGAAATGGAATATGAGGATGGACTTCAGGAATTTGAAACTATTTTCTGACATTTTAAAGATGCTGATCCTCACACAAAAAGAAATCTCTTGCACTTAAGACTGTGTACTCTTTCCAAACAGACTGACTTCTGGGTTCCATCTACTCTTGAGTAGCCTGCTATTGATTGATTGTCTGGCTTGTTGAATGATGATGATGATGATAATAACAATAATGATCATTCCTCTCTGCTACTAAATGCCTGTGGGCTGCGCTGGCAGAAATGTGACATTAATTTGTCCTTGTGGCAAATGTTTGTGGCTTGGTTTGTGCATGAAAAAGCTTTGGCACTGGCGTTAAAACTCTGTGTAGACCTCCCTCTCTCTCTCTCTCTCTCTCTCTCTCTCTCTCTGTCCATATACTCCGCTATACTCCGCTCACTACATCCAGTCGCGGTTACCGGGCGTGCGGTTGCCAAGAGAGACGCGCGTACAGTACCGTGTACAGCTTTAACGGCAGAGCGGCACGGGCTCTCCCCCGCCATTTCCTCGTGTCGAGCCCTGGAATGTCGAGTAGCGGTTCGGGCTCTTCCTCGCGGAAGGAGTTCGATGTGAAGCAGATCCTCAGGATCCGATGGAGGTGGTTCGGTCACCCCGCGGTCCCTCCCCCTCACTCCCCGCCGCTCGGAGACTACTTCGCTGGGAGGAGAGCGGGTGGCAGCTCCGGAGACGGACCTTCAGTTAGCGGCTGTAGCAACTCGAATTCAGCCAGCGCAAACCCCAGCGCCGGGGGTCACAGCGGGCTGGTGGCCAGCGGCAGCGCCGGGTCTAACCTGTGTAACAGCACCAACAGAAAGTTTGCTGATCCGCCGGGGAGTCGGGGCGGACCGGGAGGAGCGGCAGTTGGAGCGACGGGGAGCTCCTGCCCCCGCTCCTTCAGCCAGCCAGAGTGCAGGAGCCCCGCCGCGGCGCTGTCGTGGGTATCCCCGCCGCCTCATCGTCGTCCCGTCCGGCGACGAGCATGGAGCCCCCCAGCGAGGCCCCGGTGCCCCAGCTGGTACCCGAGCCACCCGCGCATGTCGGGGCTGAGGAGGAGGCGGCGGCACCGGCAGCGTCGGGTACCGAGGACAACAACCACCCGGAAACAGACTCCAGCTCCTGCAGGTAGGAGGCGGAGGTCTAATGTCTGTGTCGGGACCTTGTTGTTAAAACTGAAGTTACAGGGCAAAATTTGTACAGAATAAAGTCAGTGAAATTCACATAACACACACACTAACTAAAAAGTTAGAGCAAGTGAAGAGGTTGCTCACCGGCTGAGTTAAGTTAGCTTTCTCACTTACAGAAAAGGAAAGGAGTGTTTTGAATCATTCTGCCTTATCATGATGTAAAACAGTAACTAGGGTAACCACCCTGTTCTAGTTAACTGACAGTGCGTCACGTTGCGGTCATATTCATCTTTACTGGCAGGTGGAAACTGTGAATATGTTTCCAGTGAATAGGCTGTTTAGCATGGGCGTAGGTTCCTTTTGGGGGGGACATGAAACAGAGGGTAAAGGGGTCCCCTGCCAGAACATTCTGAGCATCAAACACTTAATCTCCTGCATTCTGGTGAATTTTGATACTTAAAAATTTGTGCATTTTCTGCATGAATTTATGTTGTGGATGTCTTTACTTTTGTCAAAATAAAAGTCCTCTGCCACTTTATTGTGTTTATTTGGGGGGAGGAGGCAATTGCACATGTTCTAAACATTGAGAGGGGCGTGTCCTCTGCATCCCCCCCAACCACAAATCTACACCTATTCTATATAGAAAAAGTAAATGGGAGATTAACTAAGGAAGAGGGAGGACAGACAGTATACAGCAGTGGAGGACCACTCATTACATAAAGACAGATTGGGAGAGGGAGAGAGAAAATGATGGCTGAGTACCTTTGGGACAGCATGTGGTCCTCTGATTTCTCCTCTCAACCACCTAATGAGGCTCCACCAACCAGCCTCTGTGTGAAGACAAGGACATGAATATGGAATATTCTGAGTCAAATTAACAAAATGACTCCGGGGCTGAGCTCCGCATACAGAACATACTGCACTTGACATTTATATTGTTTTGTCTTCAGTGACTGATTCTCTCTTAGCTTGTACTCCCAATCCTCAGTGCTCTGCATGTTTGTGTGCACATGCATGACGGAGTGCATGTTGCATTGGTGTGGCTGTCCAGCCGTTGTGGTGTGAAAAAAGGGTTTAATTAGAAGTTGCTATGGAGACAGCAAAACAAAGCAATTAGAGCATCATAGCTCCTCTCCCAGGTTTCTGTTTTTATTATGATGCAGCTGTAAATGTGATGAAGTAAAGGGAGAAGTACAGACAGTGACTATGTGTGTGTGTGTGTGTGTGTGTGTGTGTGTCTGTTTATGAGCGTGTGTTTACTATACAGCCATAATGATGCATCTGAAAGCCTCCTATCATACTCGGTGTTCCCAAGGCACACATCAGAAAATATACATGATTCATAGGACACGCACACACACTTTAAAACAGCTTTCAGTGGGAGCAAGAGCTGATGTATTTTCTTTTAAATCAATTGTCTGATACGCTTTTATTCTACACCCCATTTGTTTTCACCGCAAATGTGTAAGATTGTCTGTGAGAGAGAGAAAGAAAGAGACAGAGAGAGATATATGCTTTTAAAAATATCTATTGTTATGCAAGGCTTGATGTCATATCTTCAGTGATGATGGGAGTCTGGCAGCACTTACACAGAAAATTACTTGTGCTTAATAGTAAAGCACACGCACACACACACACACACACACCAGCATCATTAGCATAAGCAAAGGCAAAATTATGATGTGAACCTGAACTGAATTTGAGTATGTATTGTGAATGGATGTAGCCATGTCCTTGGACATGTTATAGTTGCCATACCAACACAGAGGTTAGTTTCTGCAGCATATATGTGCAGCTCTGTGCATGTGTGTTTTGTGATTTGTGTGTGTGTGTGTCTTTCTGTATGCAATTCATCCCCTCCCTGTGAAAGCTCCTGTGTACAGTATGATACTCCAAGAACGCGAGTGGCAGAATCCCAAGTGGGATCATGGGAAGGGACGCGTACTGAATCCCAGAGTGGCTGAAGGCTCGGCTCGACTCCACTGATCTCCTCCTCTCCCTTTTACTTTCTCACCCCACCCAGCTCCCCCCGTTTAATCCTAGTGTGCCTCCCTTACTCACTCTCTCTCTCTCCCTATGTCCCATGTTCATCTCTGCCCACCCTTGTCCATTCATTTGCCCTCTCTGTTTTTCTCTTTCCTAATGTGTGAGGAAACAAAGCATTTGTATGTGTGTCACGGACAGAGTAACATGTGACCAGGCAGGCACCGTGGCTGTATGATCATGTCGTATATCGTCTTGCAGAACCAAGTTTCATTTGCATTAGCTGCTAGCCTACAGGCTAATCAGGCTAGATAGTTAATCACAAGGGACTGTGTGTGCAAATGTGTGTGTGAGAGAGAGGGGGTAGGCAGGGAGAGAGACACTGAATGACAGTGGTGTGAGTGTCCTTGCCTGGTGCAGGGGTTTAAAAAATCTGGCTGCATGGTGTTGATTCGCCCTAGACACACACTCTCTTTCTCTCTCTCTCTCTCTCTCTCTCTCTCTCTCTCTCTCTCTTTCTCTGTTTCTCTCTCTGTCAATGTTGAGTGCCTGCCAGGCTTAATTAAGGGGACTGGAAGGCAGCGTTCCCCCACTTCAAAGCCGTCTCCTCTGGCAGTATTTAGCCACGCCATTCGTCTACATACACACACACACACACACACACACACACACACACACACAAGAGGGCAGGAAAGCTAGCCAAAAAGCCTCCTTGGAGGGTTAGATTGGGATAGGGAAGAGAGAAAACTGAGGCATAGATGGATGTTGGAATGATGGGATGAGGTGGGATGAAGTGAGTGATGGATGAGATTAGCTGAAGATATAGAAGTGAGGACGAGTAGAGAGGAGTAGAGGACAGAGGCAGAAGGAAGATGACTCCTGCTACAGCACATCAGCAGCTTCAGCATCACACACAAACCTGAATGTGTGCCTGAATACACACACTGTGAATGCCATGCACACCAGCGTTTTCCTATAACTTAACTTAGCAGTGTCTGAGTTTATTGTTAAATTCAGGTCAAGTCGGTTTTATTTCTAAGGCCCCAAATTACAAATTTGCCTCAGAATGCTTAAAACCCGCAATAGCTGATTTTCTTAGTTACCTGAGGGCAGCAGAAAGAGGCTGTAAACACAACAAATCCTGCAGACACGGAGAAACATTAGCATTCGTTTGGAGTTGTGCTACTTAAAGTGTGTTGGTCCAATGTTTTTGGGCTTCACCAAGTGAGAGAAATATCAGGTTCCCTAGCTGCTAAATGCTCTACTAGGTTCACTGGCTAGTCATTTACTTTGTCCGCCTGACATCTGGTGCTGGGCAGGTAGTGTACATAGACTGTATCAAATAATGGACGTAGTCACCATGAGGCCACCCATTTTTTGTGGACTCCCATTGTGAAGCCTCAGGTTCAGCATTCTGGCCGGTGCCATCTTGAATTTTTTAGCCAGTAGTGATGGCTGATTTGGATGAGAGCGTGGAGATAACCATAATGCTAGCTCTGAGCTTGGTTAGGACCGTTCATGCACAGCTGTGGTTAACTGTGATAATGCTAATGCAATGCTAATTTTTGCTTACAAAACAGGCTTAAAACCATTTCTTTGTATGTTTGTTTTGGTTTTACCGTCCCTAAAACTACAAATACTTTTCCTTGAGCCTCCCTGAGTGACAAATGCCTGACCCTCCCTCCACCTTTGATGTTGAAAAAGTTGAAGACGAAAAAAGCCTTGGTTTTTCACTCTTGTCGTCCATGCTGGTTAGTCAGTGCAAACTATTTTGAGCTGATATCTGTTTATGTTTTTCTCCTGTAGGAAGCGTTTGTCACATGATACATCCAAGGACTGTCAGAAATGAGAAAATCTAACAATAATTTCTGTTTTTACAGTTTTTGGCTATGGTGTAATGAATGGTGTAATTTGGGCGATTCTTGAAGATAACATGTCTTCCAAACCCGCCCACGAGTTTGGACTTTTCTTAAAAATGTGCGGCAAAAGAAATACAAAATACAAGCATTTAAAGTTATAAATCCCTCCCCTAAGCCAAAATAAAAAACACAAGACTCTCCCCAGTGCTTAATTTTTTTTGACATGCTCCCTCTTTTTGCACCACTCCCTCCTCCCTAATAAATAAGTAATAGTCCCTTACCAGAAAAAATGATTATCTAACTATTTAGAAGGTCTCTTAGTACAACCAAATGCTGAACAAGACTTTTTAAGGAAATCAACACCTTTTAATTAATTTAATGAATTGACAATACACTGAAATAGCAACAGCTACGTCTATACTTTGTGAATTTGGGGTTGTGCCATGGTTATGTTACCTTGTTAGTGATATATCAAAGGATGGCGCCCACATGTCACTTAAAGTAGCCATGTCCAAAATATTGGATAACTTTAAGCCTTAATAACATTTAAACGAGTGAGCTGTATAAAAATCAGCTGTCCTGTACAGTTGTCATGAAAGCAGAAATCAGCTATTAAGACCAAAATCAATTTTTGTATGGGGCTGCAAGCATGTTCATTTTTGCTGTAAAGTTGGACATTTTTTAATGGGAGGTCTATGAGGTTTGACTTGCTTTTGGAGCCAGCCTCAAGTGACCTTCCAAAAAACTGCAGTTTTTGGCACGTACATGTTGGATTCATTTTTCAGCCCTGGAGGTTGCCTCTTGGTAGTGTACAGTAGGTGTATGAAAGCTTTTTATGCATTAATGCAGAACCAAAACAGTGGAGTTGCAGGTTGGAAAATCATCACACACAAATGCTCCACCGAGCTGAGAGGAACTGCAGTGGGTTCATATGGTCATGTGATCTGTCATTGATATAAAAATACTGATTTCAGTCGTGGTAAGAACCTATAATAGTATATATAATATATGTAGAATCTATAGTAGCATAGTTGGATGAGGGATAACTCCACAGAAAACCCCTTTGGCTGGAAAACACAAAACTAACAGAGGAGGGATATGTTCTAGAGAAACAGACTGACAACATTTGGCAACTAAAGGGACCAGAGAAGATGGTGAGCAACCTTTAGGTGCTGCAAATTCAACCTGGGCCAGAAAACCCTTTTGGTACCACAAAAACCAGAGAGAGGACACTTTAGAGCAACAAGCCAAGTTATCCACTGCCTTCCCAGAATTTCTGTCTTGCTTCTTCTCTGTTTGTTGCTAAAAGAATATTCATGTGGAAAATTGCCATTTAGGACAGTTAGATTTACACCCACGCATACACACTCTCTCTCACACACACACACACACACACACACACACACACACATCCTTAAAAGAGTGTGAGTTCTCTTTAACTGTAGAGTTGAAATGATATCATCCTCAGAGTATCAGTTCATTTCGTATCTCTTTGTGCTGTAGGGCTCGTCCTGCCACTTCTGCTGTTAAATTAAAAATGGAAGTACAGCCCTGGCTCTCATAAATTAAATGCTGGTTTGGGAGCCATGATGGCTGATAATTCACAGGGTAGCTATACTTCGGTGCTTATCTTTGATGAACACACAGACACGCACCTACACACACACTCACACCTCATCAGCTCAGACTGGAAGAATAAGACATATCAGCCCTGGGCTGCAACACTTCCACCAGAGAATAACAAATGTTGAAGCCATCCTGGCCCAAAACCCTGCTTCATTTCTCGTTGTTGGTATAGATAGAAGGAAACTCGGTTGCCATTAGGGAGCAGAGTAAATTACTGCACATCCTATGGGCTCGGCTCCCACAGCTATTTAATTGGCAGCTTCTCTTTTAAGTGGGCTAAATTTATCTGGCCATTTACTCCTAGTAATTGGACCATTAAAGAGCTTTTGTCTGCTTCTGGCGACATACAGTAACCCTGTTGAGAAGTGAAGGAGAGAGCGAATATGTGTGAGGGAATGGCACAAAGAAAAAGATGCCACATGGATGACACAGAGCAGCTGGTGTAGCTCTCTGCACACATCTGTCTCTTTGTCTTGAACAAAAGGGAATCAACACCTACACGTGCACTCAAAGCTCCTGTCTCCTTCTCTTTGTGCCTGTTTGTCCGTGTGTTTGTGTGAATGCCTGTCACTGTGTAGGACGTCTAACAGCAGCGCCACACTGTCCTCATGTGTGTCCTTGGAACCGTGTGCGTGTCCAGAGGAGTGTATGTTCACCGCTCTGTCCCACGCCGACGTCACCTTCCGGAAGATGGAGGGCTACCTGAGGTCCCGACAGCTGTGTGATGTCATACTGGTGGCTGGAGACAGGCGGATACCTGCGCACAGGTAGGAGCAAAGAGACACTAAAATATACGCAAACATGCAGTGAAGATGGTGACGTTAAATAGATGTACCTCGTGAGGGCTTTGTTACTGTCATTATTGATTGGTTTTGTTTTTGGTCATTGTGTAATTGTTTGGGTCAAAAAGAATTGAAAATAGTAAAAACTCCCCATTTAAACAATTTCCCAGAGCCAATGTGATGTCTTTAAGTTGCATGTTTTGTCAAACCAGCAGTTCAACACTCATAAGTTTTCAATTTACAATGAAATTCAGTAAGAAAGACCACTCATTTAAAGATACAGATTTAGAATACTATGTTGCATATGATGGCTTAAGGGTCTGGAGGGAAGGATGAGGGGATGAGAATCGAGGGATGAGGGGATGAGGGATGAAGGGTGAGGGATTTATGGATGGTTAAAGGTAGAGGGATGAAGGATTGCAGGATGAAGGCTTAGGGGTAAAAGGATGAGGAGAAGATGGGTTGAATGAGTGAGGGTAGAGGGGTGAAGGGATAGGGAGAAGATGGCTGAGGAATGAATGGATGAGGTTAGAGGGATGAAGGGACAAGGAGAAGACGGCTGAGGGTTGAATGAATGAGGGTAGAGGGGTGAAGTGATGAGGAAAAAATGGCTGAGGGATGAATGGAAGAGGTTAGAAGGATGAAGGGATGAGGAGAAGATTGCTGAGGGTTGATGAATGAAGATGAAGTGAAGAGGAAAAAATGGCTGAGGGGATGGAAGAGGGAGGATGAATGAGGAGAAGATTGCTGAGAGATGAAGAAATAAGGCGAAAAATCCAGGTCGTGGATGAATGGATGGGCGAGTGCCATGATGAATGATGTCGGCTGAAGGCAGAAATGTATTTAGGAGTCACCATTTTCTATGATATGATATTGTAAATATGTTTTTTCTTTGGGTTTATTTTTGCCACTTCTCTTACGTTGCTGGCTGCCCAAAACAGGCTGTGCACTTTATGACTCATACACACTATAAATGTTGACATACAAACACAGCATGCAAACACTCTCTGAAATGTACACACATATACATCCATCTAGAGCTTTGTTTTAGGCAATATTAGCAACTTGAAGATATCACCATGGAATGTGAAAGGTTATAATGGACATTCCTCTCTGTTTGATGACATTTTATAGACAAAAAATCAGTCAGTTTATCAGAAAAGTAATTGCTTTCTTGTTGCAGCCCTAAATCCAAAATGTACATCAAACTTTTCACTATGCAGACACATGCAGAAGCAAAACTCTTGCATGGAAATGATGACATATTCATCACAACACTGATCACGTGCATGTCACACACACACACACACACACACACACACACACACACACACACACACACACAAATAACACATGCTGCTCACACAGGATACTGTTTGGAAAGAATCTTTCACACATACAGCATAACCACAGTCACGCTCATAAAAGTCCCTTTTATTTTTGTAGTCCCTCTGTTCCACACTGAGCCTCTGAATCATGCATCAAAGGTACACACACACCACACACACACACACACATACATACATACACGTGCCAGTCACCCACCTCATAGCCCCCACTACGCGGCTCTGTCACTGTTGCTCTCTGGGCATGTGGCCACGGGTGCAGCAGCAGGGTCCATCTGCACGAGGATGAGACAGAGGAGCGGCCCTCCACCAGCAGAAAGCCTTCTTTTCTCTCACTGCCTTCCTCCTCTGCCTCATTTGATTTAGTCCTCCAGGCACAGATGGTGACAAACAAAAGACCCTGCTGTATGAGAATCCTAATGGCGTATGTGAAAAGAGTGTGTCGGCATCTGAAGCTGTGTGTGTGTGTTGAGTGTGTGTACTTGCAAGGGGGTGGGAGTAAGATGTTTGAAAGTGGGTGTTTTGTTAGCAATTGATTTATTGTATGTGTAGGATAAAAATGCTTTTCTGGGAACAAAACCTACACCCTCTTTCTCTCCCTCTCTCTCTTTGTCTTGCATGTACACACAAACAAATGCAGCGTACATGCTGAATAGGCCACTTGTACTGTGTTTAGCTGCAGATCTCTTGTGGAGTTTGTTGCAAGCAGCGCACTTTGAGCAAAACTCAAGCTATACATGTACTTTAAAGAAGTAGAGCATGATTATACCGTTTGTCTCTGGGGCAGTGCCCTATACAAATACATTATCTTGCACAGCTATTTTTGTACCCCCAAGTGGACACCTCTGTAAGAGTGCTTCCTCAACTGATTTGGGTTAATAATATACCTTTAGTCAAGAAACTTTGTGTAGCATTGTTGTAGATCAATAGATACACACCTGGGGCCTATTATGTGCATACTATGGCTCTTGAATGTTTTTAGTACAAGAAGAAGATTAAAGTGTCTACAGCCATGCTCGCAGCTCTGTGACGTTGTGCTGAGGAAGAGTGGTGCCTTGAGCTAAGTGCTGATGCCAGCATGCAAGCGTGCTCACAGTGACATGGTGATGTTTCGCAAATATAATATTTACCATCTTCACCATGGATGTATAAAAAGAACTGGATGCAGTGTTGGAGGCGGGGCTCAGTTCATTCCTATGAAAGTTGCTCAGATGGGTGTTGGTGATCTGAGCGGAGGAGAAATTGGTTGTAAAATTTTGAAATGGCATGCATTGCATGTATGCCTGTGCATACATTATGTACTGTACAGTACCCTACCAATCCCCACTCTCTAACAGAGAGGGCTCCCCCAAAATCAAATTGGAATTCAAACACTGGGATTGACCAAGCATGTAACGCTTTATGTGTAAATATATCAAACACTGGATGGCATCATTTTTTACATGAAATGATGTTATTGCCTTATTTAGTGCATACATTTATTTCAAAAGTGGCAGATAAAAAATACTTGCCTAACATAGTGACAGGCATTGTAATCCATCCAATAGTTATTGAAACATTAACGGATACCAGAAAACTGGATAATATGCCCTGCTAGTGACGCCACACCATTAGCGTTGCTAAAAAAACATGCTCTACGTAATGTTTATTTTTGTATATCTGTGGCGAAAAGTCATAATAGTTGAGTAGGTCTCCCCTACCAATCCTGTTGTTTTCCCCTTTCTGTTTTTCCACCACTGTGTCCCTGCCGCGAGCAGCACATCCACACAAACAGACACAGTGTTGAGTTTCCAGCTCACCCTCCTTTCCTGAGTCCAACTCGTCTGTTTCCTGCTCTCTTCACTCTGGCATTTTGTCTTCTCTGTGCTCTTTCCATTATAGACTGACACACCGCCTGCCATGCCTCTGTCTTCTGCAAGCTACATTTGTGTAAATAACCCGGTACTGGATATAGCCTGTGTCGCTCACAGCAAGTCAGACAGAGACCTGCATGAAAAATTAAGGAGCAAAAATACTGTGTGTGTGTGTGTGTGTGTGTGTGTGTGTGTGTGTGTGTGTGTGTGTGTGTGTCTGTGTCTGTGTGTCAGAGAGAGAGAGATGAGCAAGAGATACCCAGCTGGACTACTGGCAGGGCAACTTCCTGCTGACTATAGTGTATTTTGACATCTATAGTCTGTAAAACACACACATACACACACACACGCGCGCTCTTCTTTGCTTCAGGGCAGGCTATCTGTCATGGTCCCGGTGTCACACTGAGTAATGAGATTATACACATGTGCATAACACACACACACACACACACACACACACACACACACACACATTCAGTACACACGCATACACATCCATGTCCATTGACCATGAAGTCACCATGAACACACATAACAGTTGAAGCAGAAAATAGTAAACACGCACAAAACCATTATGAATATCTATTCACGTAGCAGTCAAACAGAGCTCTAATGTGAGCTTTATCTTGTAATCAGTTTACTTATCGTCAGCCATATTTAGATCAGGACATTAAAAATAGTGAACCCTGCAGTGGTCTGTAGGACTACTTTATATTTCACAGTCATTTTGCATCCATTAGACAGTCACTGCCTTATTTACAAAGAAATCTCCAAGAGCAAAGAAGGAAAAATGCTGCTCATAAAATACTAAATGACAAGTACTTTCTGGGACTTTTTTAATACCTCCTTGATGTTAGAGAGAGAGAGAGAGAGAGAGAGTGTGTGTGTGTGTGTGTGTGTGTGTGTGTGTGTGTGTGTGTGTGTGTGTGTGTGTGTGTGTGTGTGTGTGTGTGTGTGTGTGTGTGTGTGTGTTTAACTTCACAGTGACAGAAAAGGGTAATGGATTGTTGCGGTGGGGAATTAATTAAGTGTCTTTTTTTTACAAATGACCTCATAATAATTCCTTTCTGGCCTTCCTCTAGCTTGCTCTCCATTATGCCACATATCTTCTCTCTCAGACTCTTTCGCCTCTAAATTTTGCATTGACCTTGCATTAAGCACATTCCTGTCTCTTTCTTTCTCTCTCGTTCATGAGCTCAGCTGCTGTGATTGACACATGCAATGAATTGAATAATCTCCTCTCCTACTGCAGGGACTGGCATGTCTTTTATAGTGGATGTCAGTTCTTGATCTGGCTGGGGATGTGACTTCTTTTATATTGTTTTTTATGGACAATTCTGTGAATTCTGCAAATGATAGTCCTTCAAAATAACTAGCCATGTGTAAGTAAAATAGAACTATGCGATATATCAATGATATATGGATAGCGTGATATGAGACTAGAGGCTGTCTCAGATTTTGTTTATCGTAAATGTTGTCTTTTCCTGGTTTTAAAGGCTGCATTACAGAAAAGTGCTGAAATTTTCCAGCTTTTGTATCATTTAACTTTCCCCACTTAGTCATTTTATCCACATTATTGATTACCTATCCAAAAATGTCATTGTATAAACATTTTGTAAAAGCACCAGTAGTCAACACTAAAATATCATTGCAATATAGTGATGATGACATTCATCTTTGGGTGTCTGCCTTGAAACTGTGCTGATTGTATAGATCGGGGGGGTATGTGTGTAAAGCATCCATAGTTTCACAGACATGGATGTGAACTGTAAAACCAATTTGACTCGTGTGCAGAGGCATACAACCATGGGGCAGTAAGTCTAGTTACATAGAAGGGCACTCAGAGAGCGCAATCTTCTTGGACGGCCAATCACTCTATCTCACAATGTCAACAAAAGTGGAGAATAATTTGTGTATCTGCCCCTGTAATTCTGATCCACCCTAAAATTAAATGGGCTCTTACTTGGCCCATATTACACTCATCCTCTAGATTTCTAAAAACATTTGGCCAGTAGTTTTTCTTTAATCCTGCTATCAAACAAACAAACAAACAAAATACACAACCTGTTTGCCAGAGGTAATAAGAAAACAATGTTTATAAATACTGTATAAGTACAGTTATGGCCATCAGGCAGCATGACCTTATGTTTATTTCTCTTGCTCTTTTGCCTCTCATCGTGAAATGTTGGATTTATCATAGAATCTCATTATGGTAAGACAATCATTTGCTTCAGATTGTGACCTTCATAAAACCCAGAAGATGTGTGAACGCATTCTGTAAGTGTTTTAATGAGAGAAAAGCTCTGGGTCCTTAGGGTATCTGTGCATGCATTCTTTTTCCTCCGGCATCTTTTCCACTTGTCAGTTTAGCTTCACATAATTTAGAGGTCTTCTAATTTGGCACTGGTTTCAAAGATAAATAATCCTAAACAAATAAATGAGCTTAGATCAGTCTCTCGCATGTCACAAGTTATTAAAATGTAAAGATATTAAAAACTAGGCTCTTACTGGTGTTGAGGAAAAGCTTGCTCCGCTGCAGTTTGATGATCAAGCGTTTAAACATCTGAGCTCTTTATCCTCAATATGCTTGCTGTGTACTAACATCTGGAGATGCCTCAGGCCCATGCCAGGCTGTTGTTTGCACAGTTTTTCTTCTACCTCTAATCACACCTCTTCAGAGAGACGAGAATACGATGCTATTGCATTTCGGAGGGGATTGATTTTTGTAGGAGAAATCAAGGGATTTTAAAATTACATGCACTAATGAGTAATTTTAATCCTGTCTGGAGCCTATACGTGCAGGATTTTTTTTCTGTCTACTGCATTTATAAATACCATCTATTTACTCAGTGTTTTTCAGCGCACTTGTTGGTCCTCTTGTAACAATACAGAGAGATAGAATGCAGTTACAATATATATATAAGACCTTGTTGTTCAACAGCCTTTATGTTAAAGTGGCAGCATTATGTAAAGTCAGACTTGTGCTTGTGTTTAAAGTGACATGGAGAGGTTGGGGTTTTTTTTTTTTTTTTCAGATTGACATTAGGAATTTTATTTAAAATCAGACAAGGTGATTATTCAGATGTGAGACCAACATGTTAAATTGACATCAGATTAACGTAAGGAGGTCTGAAGGTCTCAGGCAGAATATCAGTCCTGTAAGAGACATAAAACATAGAATTCTTTGATCAGTCTTGTATGAATGAGTGGAAACTGTCAGTGTATTTCCCTGTAGGATGGTGTGAAGCCCTCAGTTTTATGCTCTAAAAACCACAGACCTACATTATTCTTGGTTCAACTTGGTTGCTGTGGTTACTTATTTTGGCTTGAATTTTAACACTTCTGCTATACTCTCCAGGTCTCAAGACTTAGCCTACTATCTTAAAGGTGCCCTCCACCCCTGCTGGTAGTGCAGACTTTCCACACTTGCAGATGACTGTTGGTACATCATAGTAGAAAATGCATATTTGTCAGAACTGGCCTGCCAAAGTGTCCAATTGGGCCCACTGGATGACTTTGCATTCCTAGTATTGATGCACTTGTAAAGGCTAAGAGGTTATCAGGTTTCAGGAGCAAGTTAAACTGTGAGTAGCCTATGTTATTTAAAATGCTGCTTAAGAGGCTTTTCAACCTGGACCAGATTACAGCTCTCTGACAAAACAGTGAATACTTATTGTGGTCATATTCAAAGACACTGAACATTGTGCAAAATATTGTCAATCAGCAGCTTCAGTAGAAAAGAATCTGTATCAGACTACTATCTTAAAACAATATTGGTGGAACTGTATTGCTAAGGCACTGCCAAAACTTTAAATTTGTAAATGGCTAGTAAGGCAGAGGATAACTTTCCATGCTTCCTCAATAGCTTCCACTTTCCACAGGAGTGGAAATGTGTGGAAAAATGCAAATGTAAGCAGCAGACAGACTGAATGTTGAAAAACTGGGACATATTGTTCAAACTGTACTATTCTTTCTTAAGACACCAGGCTGTTCATCATCTTTTTGTAAATGGACAAATGTTTTTAGAATGTACTTGAACTTCTTTTCACTGAAGCAAAGGGAACATTTCGAGGTCTTGTAATGTATAGGTTATGATGCATTGGTTAAACTGGTCTGGCCCACTTTACATCAACTTGGGCTTTATGTGGCCCATGAACTTGAATAAGTTTGACACCATTGCCATAAACTAAGAACATACACATTGTTGTCAATTCAGCCTCTGTAATTTTTTCAGCTGTTGTTCTATTTGTGTGAAAGGGGCGATATGCAGACCACTTTTAAATCTCCTTACGAATGACTTACTAATGACATCATTAGTAAAAATAGAGCTACTTAATATTTCATGGTGTCCTACAATGTTAGAATGCAAGAGTGTTTCTAGCTGTCCCAAAAGGCCTTCCTTAAAGGCAAGGTAAAAAGCCAGCAGTCATAGAGTGAGGGAAGGCGTGATAATCTTTTAAAAATGGGGATAACAACAACATTGTCAGACAGTCTTTTCTCAAAGATATTCATAAGGTTGCACTAGTTTGTTCACATTAATAGTGACAGAAATAGTGTTGTAAAGAATAAAAAATAACTTAAAGCCACTTTTCCACTGTACAATAAACCCACTGACATCAAGCTTTTTCTCTATTTAATGAGAAAGGTTACAATCAGGATTTACTTCCAAGTCATATGGCTCTGCAGTAATCATGGGTATTCATCAGCTTCAGTTTCGATTGTCTTCGTTCGGCAGTGATGGAGATACGACACCCAGCTGGATGTGCAAATTTTATTCCATTGGATGGTGTGGTGTAATGACAGGCCACCACAAAATGTTACCATCTAAGCAGCGCTCAAACGTTGTTCAAAATTTAGTCAGTTCTGAGTTTAAAAGAGAAACTGAGTAAGTAACAGATATAAAAAGAGGTATCAACTGTAAAATTTTCACTGGCCCCCATGCTGTGTTCTACTGTTTACTAACCTTTTTTTGGCCCATCCATGACGTTGAATGTGAAACACCAGATAAAAAAGCCATACTCCTCTGCTGCAGAGCTGTGGGTCTGCTGGCAATGGGGGCAGTCTGTCACCTATTTTTTTTAAGTTTTCCCACATTTAAAAAAATCTGTATACACCCACTAATTTTGGTGGGAAACGTATCTCACACCCGCTAATATCTGGCAGGTTACATTATTTATCAGCTGCAGCTCCGAATGGTAGTGATGAAAACACGACACCTGGATGGATGCCGAAATTTTAGCCATTTTGCTGGGGCAATGCAAATACGATATGATACAAATAAGATACTGTCTGACTCCGTTCAAGCAGCGCTCCATAATCTATCAAAATTCATTTGGCCCCAAATTTGAAATAGAGACTGAATAAGTAAGATGTAAAATGAAACAAAGTAATCACCAAAACATTTTGTGACATTGAACATGACACACCATGGCATGGCATACTTATCTACTACAGAGCCATGTACACTGCTCTGGTCTACTAGCAAGGACAAAGCAGTCTATTGCCTACCTTTAATACGCTTTCCTGAATTTACAAAACCTTCATACACGTGCTAATTTTGGTGGGAAAATCTAATAGGGAGGGGAAGTAGTGATAATTGTTTAAATGGGGATAATGGTGCATGTTGTCAGATGGTCAGTCCTCAAAGGCATTCATAGGGACGATAGGGATGCACTCATTTGTTCATGTTTACTGTCTCACACCTACACAACTGGCCAGTCACTGCATAAAGTGGGTGTGGCTGTTGGATGCAGCCCTCCAAATTCTGATGTTGGAGAAGTGTAGGGTAAGAGGGTTTAGATGTGATTTAATCATCAAACAAGCAATTCAGTTGCAGTGTACTGATGCTTTTAATGTGACTGCATGTGTATCTACTCTGTGATGTATTTACAGGGTGATAATGTTGTGCGTTGCCTTTGCTGTGTCATCATTTCCAGGCCTCTCTGTTCTGCATCTTTACCCTGTCAGCATTGACTCATCCTGTCAGCAAGGTCACAGCACTCCGTTTCTCCATTACAGCCATCCGTCCTCTCTGACTGATGCCTGACACTCTCTCCCCTCACAGACTGGTCCTCTCATCCGTGTCGGACTACTTTGCAGCCATGTTCACCAGTGATGTGAGGGAGGCCAAGCAGGACGAGGTGAAAATGGAAGGAGTGGACCCTGATGCATTGTGGGTCCTGGTGCAGTATGCATACACAGGTATACAGACACACTGGCTGGCTTTATTAGAAATAGATCATAACATAATGACAAGCAAAAATAACATACCATGATCTTTAATAAATGACTTGGAAATAAAACTAGCATTAGCATTTCCAGTAAAACAAATTGGCCTTTGGCTGGGTGTCACAGAAGGGTTAGGCAGGTTAAAAAATTTTGAGAAAGACTAACATTGTTCCCATAAACCTAACAGTAACTTTGTTACTGTTAAAAGTAAATGAACAATCCAGACCATGCACTGTATCTGAGTGTACATGTGCCATGCATATGTAAGCCTCAGCTGAAGTGATAGTTTGAGCACACGGTTTAAAATATTTTTGGGATGGTTGGGATAATTCCAATGGTAACATCCTCAGAACCACTCCAACTACTCTTTTGCATGTGTACACTTTTGTAAGAATAAGAATAACTTTATTCATCCCCAAGGGGAAATTCAATTATCCGTCAGCTCATCTATTATGTCAAAGAATTATAAAGCCTGATGGCTGTTGGTATGTAGGATCCTCTGTATCTCTCTGTCCTGCATCGAAGAGAGAGGAGCCGTCCACCACAGTTTTTTTGGTCCATCAAGGTGTTTTGGAGTGGATGATCTGGGTTGTTCACGATGGTCTCGAACATCTTCAGTGTGCATCTCTCCACCACCTCCTCCAGTGTGTCCAACCTGACTCCAATCACAGAGCCAGCTCTTTTGACTAGTTTGTCCAGCCACCCTGCATCTTTGTGTATGATGCTTCCTCCCCAGCAGACTGCAGCATAAAACAACACACTTGCCACCACAGACTGATAAAAGTCGAGAGATCTGAGCTTCCTCAAGAAAAAGAGGTGGCTCTGCCCCTTTTTGTAGAGAGCGTCTGTGTTTAGGGACCAGTCTAACTTATTATCCAGGTGTACACCTAGATACTTACAGCTTGGCACCACCTTGATGTCCACCCCACAGGTATTCACTGGCTGAAGAGGGGGCTTGGACCTGCAGAAATCTATGATCATTTCCCTGGTCTTTGAGGTGTTCAGGAGGAGACAGTTCTTGTGACTCCAGTCGCTGTAGGCTTTTATCACATCCCCATATTCAGATTCCTGCCCATTCCTGATCCACGCCACAATAGCAGTGTCGTCCAAGTATTTCTGGATGTGGTAGGACTCAGAGTTGTATTTGAAGTCCGCTGTGTACAGTGTGAACAGGAATGGAGCCAGGACAGTCCCTTGTGGAGCCCCCATGCTGCTCATTAATGGCCCAGAACATTTAATCTCTCAAACAGAAATTGTGAACAGTGACCAAGCTTGGATGGGTGTTATTAATGTTAAGTAGATTTTGGTCTGTGATTTAAAGGAATACTTCACCCCCAAATGACCATTTGTATATGAGCTACTCACCCCGTGTTATGCTGAAAAGAAAACTTTGTTTCTCTCACATGCCTCCATGGTCTACAAATAATCCAATAACAGAAAATTCTTGATGAATTGAAGTCATAGGGGTCCACATTTAACAACAGCAAAACTATATCAAAACATCTGTTTACAAACTCACACAACTCGTGCAGTATAATCCAAGTCTCATGTATCCGGCCGTTTGCTCAGTACTTCTCAGAACTTTTCTATGCTCTTTTCAAAGCCAGACTCCATTGACAAAAACAGTAATTTTACCAACATTGTAAGAACAAGGGAGCTACTGGTCTACCACTGCCTCACATCAGTAGTTTCTCTGTGTTATTGTGTGACTTTGCAGAATCTGAACTAACCCTTTAAAACACCAAAGTCGGAAAGGGCTGTCTGTTTGGGAAGTACAGAGAATACAACTGGATAATTGAGACGGATTAAACTGCAGGAGTTATGTGAGAGTTTGTGAACAGATATTGTGAAACGTTTTACTGTTGCTAAACACAGACCTCTACAACTTCAATTCATCAATTTTTTTTTCTGTTTTTGGATTTTTTGTTCACTGGAGGCATGCGAGATAGATAATAATAATAAGGAATAATAAGGGGTGAATATTTGGTGTACAAATTATCATTTTTGAGGTGAGGCATTCCTCTTAAGGTGTTCTTTGTGACATACAGAGCATTGATATAGAAAAAAATTGCTATGTAAAGATAAGAGCTGTACCTGACTCATAATTATGTCAGTCAAATCAGATTTAGTTGTTCAATATGAATATTTGTCAGTAGTTTTAAACAGGGCTCAGCAGGACATTCATTATGACAGGGGCATTCACATAATACAGTAAACAAGTTAATGGTGCTAAGGACAGATTGGAAAAGTGCTATTTTTCGCTGACACTAGATATCAAACAAAAGCCAGAGACTTCATTGTGTTAAGTTACAGTGAGATGTAAATTCACCACAGAAGACAATGTGATCTCAAAACCTTAGAGTGAAAAGCCTCCTCCTCTCTGTGCTGCTGCCTGCGTGTCCACAGCTCCCTGTGCCAAAGAGTAGTATGAAAGTCAAGAGCACCTACTGTGTGCACTCACTAGCAAAGAAAAAAAAGCACTGCTCAAGTTGAAGCAATCTCAGTTGACTGAGGAGACTCCGACTGATGATTCAAATCTCCCACTTTCAAAGGGCAGCCCAAGTCGAGATAAAGTAGAGTAATGATGTCCTGATCAGAGAGCGAATTCATGCTACTTGTAGTCCAAGCTTCTTTTTGGCTTGTTGTGGTAAGCCAGTTCAGTGGTGCATGCATGTGTTTATCACACTGGCTAGCTCATCGGCAGCACACCGCTCTCATACAGCAGTTACCACTGATACTGGGACGGCGTCCTCATGGAGGCATAGTGCCCATCCTCCAATTCCTCTTGGTTAACATCTTTAGCTCTGTCAGCACTGTTGCCTTTGTTTAGAGCTGTTTATGGGGTTAGCACTGTTAGCTGCTAGCCACCTCCAAATTGAGAACCTTGTCCAGACAACTCATATACTCTAAATTTCTCACAGAACCCATTTGAGGTAAAAAAAACAAAAAACAAAACATGCTACTCTTGATCTCATAACCTTTTAAATAATAAATCTTAGACAGTTTCAAAGTCTTGCTGTAATGATTCCTGTCTTGCTATCTCCCTACTTTGTCTTCCAGGCCGTCTCGAGTTGAGGGAGGACACCATTGAGTCTCTGCTGTCAGCCTCATGCCTGCTGCAGTTGTCGTCAGTGGTTCAGGCCTGCTGTTCATTCCTCATGAAGCAGCTCCACCCCTCCAACTGTCTGGGTATCCGTTCCTACGCCGACGCTCAGGGCTGCAATGACCTGCAGAGGGCCGCTCACGCCTACACCATGGTGGGTACACATGACAAGGCCAGACAAGAATACAACAACTGCTTTGGAAAATATACATCTAGAAATGATGATGTTGATTCAGGTAGACCACAGGTGATGCTTAGGTTTAAACAATTAATTAAGAGCAATAAATAGGGTTCTTTCATCTCTGTTTCACAACTACCCCTCTCTACCTCCATACAGTTTTCCCTGGTCAGACTTCAGTCATTTTTCAGCCATCCAGTTATTTTTGGTAACAAATTGGTTCCTTATTCACAACGCACCACACACCATTATCGCCACAATGGCTGTTTTCAGCACAGGGTTGCTATGGTGACTGTGAGATAGCTCTTCCATCGGCTTGATTATTCTTTTTCTTTTCTTGTTCTCTCCTGTCTTAACATGCCTTTTCCCACCCTGCCTCCCTCTATGATTCTGTCTCTGTCACTGCTCCTCTCTTTCTTCCTTTCTCTCTAAGTGGATTATTGTTAAACTATAATCTGTGGTAATTATGTTGTAAAGGTGTCTTTATCTGGGTGTGACTGTCTGCCTGCGTCTGTATTCACACACATACACAGCTCACAGGATTATTACAGGCAGTGTGAGAGAGCTATACAGTAGACTGTGTGGAGAGAAGTCTGGACTGTTTTAATTTCTTTATTCATTTTAAATGTTTTATTTATGTAGGAATCAGGTCACATTTGCTTAATTAATTAATGTACTTAATATTTTGATAATCAGTTAGCTGTTAAAGACATTCTGTGCAGTTCTAGCTTCTTGATTGTGAGGATTGTGTTTTGTGATAACACAATGTGTGACATTATGCAGACCAAATGATAATTCATTAATTTAGAAAATAGCAGATAATGAAAATGATTGCTAGTTTCAGCCCTGCTCTGTATTTCTAAGGCAACCCCCTTCATTTTTCACTGCCAAATCATTCCAGCCTTTTCTCATTGAACTTTTTTCTCCAACTTTTCATTCATCTTCCTCTGACCTTTCTCAAGCCCTCATTTCCTTCCTTTTTTTCCTCTCTTCTTGTCTTCTTCCAACCCGTGATCCCTTTCCTCTCTCCACTCATATCTTCCTATTGTTTTTTTTCTCTCCTCTCATTCATTTTTTCATTTGCATTTTGTTTTTTCATTAATCCTTACTCGTGTGAGACTAGTCTGACTCTTTCCTGCTACTCTTATCACCATTTCATCTCTCTGTCCACCAGGAACACTTTTTAGAGGTGGTGGGAGGCCAAGAGTTCCTGTTGCTCCCAGTGGAGGAGATGGAGAGGCTGCTCACGTCCGATGATGTCAACGTGCCAGACGAGGAAACTGTGGTAACCTCTTTGCTAACCTGGGTGCGTCATGACGCTGCCACACGACAGCGTCAGCTACCCTTGTTGCTGGCTCACATCCGACTGCCACTGCTGCAGCCACAGGTGAGAGCTGCAGAGAACTCTGTCACATACTGTATTGTAACCGCCTTAATTAAAGAGGCTATAATTGATATTTTTGTCATATATTTATGTGTTAAGTGACAGTGTGAAAACAATGCGAAACGTGTGTAGTACATTATTCTCTACAAATAAGGAGGTTTTTGGAGTTCTGTGAATGCAGTGCAGGCAGAACTCTTCATGACCTTTTTTCTTTTTTCCTCTCAGCAGCGGTTTGTTGAGTTTGAGTCAGGGGTGGTGAATTAATCCGTCAGTCAGTTTGTGGTTGGATTGATTAGAGCTGATCAGATCGATGCATTAGATTAGAGGAGCAGCTGCTGCAGAGGCACATGAAAGCAAAAGTTTAGACCTTGACCTGGATGGCGGGGTGCATAGTTTCCATGGGAACACAGCCAGTTTCATCTAAAAACAATGAACACCACTGAAATGAGAGCGCTGTTATTCTAAAAAATAGAACAATCTATTTCTGTGTGAATTATGACCGAAGTTTCGCTTTGCTCTGCTCCATCTGTGCCCAGAGTACGCTCTGCGCTCCAAGAGTGTGGTGCTCCGTAAATACATTTCAACAGCGCTCCAAATGAACTGGTCAGCAAAAACAGAAAAAAGATATGTGGTGGCAAATGCTGATACCCAGGCAGGCCGCCACAAGCAAATGAATGTGTGGAAAATCCTGCACTTACGAAGTTAGCATATGGGCTGGAAACAATTTAGTGTGACTTCCCTTTTATTGATAATAAAGAAAACAGTAAAATCTTGTCAAACAGTTTAATATCAGTTAGGGCTGTGCGGTACATGCGGTAGACGGTAGAAATGATATAAATTTGGCCCACCGTAGAGATTTGCGCTCTACCGTCCTATTGTCAATGACGTCATCGCACCTGCCTCAGTGTGAAAATGACAGAGACAGCGGAGCAAGAGGAGCTCGGTTAAAAAAACGGTGCTACGTCCGTGATTTGGACTTGGTTCGGCTTTAAACGGTCGGACAGTAAGCAGTGCCCGGCGGCTGGCCTGCCTCATGCACCTTCCTCGCTATGTGATGGAGGTGGCCTGGCCAACTGCACCAAAACCAGGCCCGTGGGAGAAGGGGGCCTGGGAGCCACCAGCCCTCCCTCTTTCCTCTAACGTTTATACATACTATATAACGTTTTATACGCAATAATAGATGGATTAGCAGCTGTTTTACTTCTGATAGTAAATAGTTTCCATCCTAGACTTGTATGGCTTTTTAAATTGTTTTATTTAAGGTGTAAAAAAAAAGAGAGAAGACGATACCGCAATATTATACTGTCACCACATCCCCCCAAAATAATACCGTGATAATGATGTTAGGCCATACCGCCCAGCCCTACTTCCATTATAAGTTTTATAACACGACATTTATACCGCAATATATACCGTTACCGTGAGGGGATTCAGTTTATACCGTGATATGAATTTTGGGTCATACCGCCCAGCCCTAATATCAGTCAGTGTCAGTACATGATCAGCTGCCTCTTTAACTGACTTTCTCTGTTTTTTCGTCTGTCTCATCCCTGTAGTCTCTTTTCTCTCACTCTTAAATCCCTTAAATGGGTGATGAATTTGAGTAGCAAAGAAAAGATTTATTACATACACTAATATGATATACATACACTAATATGATCATATTGGAGAAGCTTTGTATAAACTCTTAATGCCTTAATATCTCTTACAACAAAGTATGAGGCAAGAGTTTGCATCAGTCTTCCTCCCAATGCTGTGCTGGTCTTTTTTCATGGTCAGATTTGTCTTGTGCTCTCTTCCTCTCTGTTCTTCTCTACCTCCTCCTGGCTCCAGACTGTCTCTCTGTCTCTGTCTCTATCCTCTTTAGGCAATTAGAGGGACTATAATCATTAACAGTAGATCACAACCATTAGTCTGTCACATGTGTGCCTGTGTTTGTTGTGTCTGTGTACATTTGATTGTGTGCTTGTATCTCCTCCTCTCTCATCTTCCCGGCGTGTACAGCAGAGTATCTTGACGGGTAATGCGATGCTGAGAAGTTTATATGCTAGGCAGAACCTCAGTTATCGCCTAGGGCATTGGATGCACACACAAACCCACACACCCGTACACACACACACACACACACGTTTTAAACCCTTAATTAAGTGTGATATCGCTCTTAACTGCAGCTAAATTATCTGTTCTCTTCATCTCCCTTATCAGTCATTTCCCTCCCTATATATAAAGAAAGTGTAGAGATAAAACCCTCGTTGTGGGCCCCCCTTCCACTTTTCATCTCTTCTGCCTACGTCTATACATCTCCCAGGTTTGCACTTGTGCGGTGCACAGTATGAACACCTGAGATATACGACTTTGCCCTGGTCAGCTGAAATCACAAGTGGCTGTAACACGTAATCAGGCAGGAAGATGGATGGCAGAGGGGTGAAGCTGTAGAATAGCATTAGAGTAGAGAGAGCTAAAGCAAGGCAGACATCGAGCTGAGGGTTGATTCAGCCTTTAACAGTATATCACAACCGCCACCACTATGCTAAACTGATAGATATATTAACATTCAGCAACTTCATGAGCTGTCACATCCCAATAAACCGATGTATAAACCTCAAACTGGCAACCGATCAATATTCATCAACCAATTAGTTAGCTTTCTATCTAGGCCACCATGCGATTCCTCATCAAGAGGGTGTCAATACACCAAATTAATACCTTTAATCCCTTCTCCCCGTTAACACTGTCACACACACACACACACACACACACACACACACACACACAAACACAGAAGCACACACTGGGTCTAATCTTCTCAGAGGAGTGTCTGTGGGCTGTTAATCTGACATTGTCCACCAAACAGACTGACAGGGCAGTAAGTGTGTGTGGGTGTCTTCATCAACAAGACAGCAATCATTGATCAGTCTGCTGATGTAGAGCTGGGCAATATGAAGAAAATCAAATATCACCATATTTTTTTACCAAATATCCTGATATTGATATTGCAACGATATTGTAGAGTTGATTGTGCATTCAAATAATATTTACACAATGATATTTTTTAGAAATAATCATCAATGTGCAACAGCTATTACAGTCTGGTAAGTTAAGAAAATGACATCACTTTACTGTAATGTAGCATTTAAAACCAAACAAAGACAATATTCATGATATTAAGATATTCAAAATCTAAGGCGATATCTAGTCTCATTTCAGGGTATCGACATAATATCGATATATTGCACCGCTCTGTAAAATTCCACAGTATGTTAACAGAGCATGGCAAACTA
>CM048916.1:39872134-39902134 GCA_026686955.1 Epinephelus cyanopodus
CTCTGCATGCCTGATGTCCAGGGTGTGGCTGTACACACAATAGAAAGTCACACTCTCATGCTAAATCTTTATGAGCTTGTCCAGGCTGACAGTGTTTTGGGAAGCTGCCATGACATAATCATGCACATGATGTTGTGCATTGCAGGTGTAGCTGTCCTAGAGGGGCCCATGTATGCAGTAGGAGGACATGATGGCTGGAGCTACCTCAGCACAGTGGAAAGGTAAGAGGACACTTTACATAGCTGTTAAATTCTGTTATTTACATATTAGATCAGTTCACTCACATTACAAAAATTTGAGCTGTTAGCGTTGCTAGGATACAGTGTTAACACTATAAAACTTAAACTTAAATTAGGTTTCATTACAAACAGCAGCCAATCAGAAAGCATGCTTTTGCATTGTTTTAACAAGAGCAGTCTACCAAGAAAAGTCTGAAGCAACTGGAATAACAGTAGCAAGATATGTAAACTATCCTACACATTTGAAATGGGGGATCTGGGGGTTCTGTCCCTGGAAATTCATAGTGTCATCAAACACTTAAATTCTGGTGAATTTTTATGCGCCAGTTTATGGTGGAAATGCCGTTTTTTCTGTGAAGGACAATACAAAATTCAGGCACCAGGTGATAATTCAAAATAATTGAATTTAATGCAGTAAGGCTCTCAGGTATTTCTTTCAAATATTTATTCTCCTGTAGATCACATTTTCTCATTTAATGTCATCCCTGCTGAGTCAGCACACCGGTGGGCATAATTTACTCTTCAGCCCTTATTTATGTCTTTTGTTTGGTTACCTTTGTTACCTCTTTAATGTGCATTTGCCACCTACTCACATTAATGACAGATTCATTCTTAATAGTGAATTCATAAAGCTCTGGATTTTAATAATGTGTTTTAATGTGCTGAAGGAATATCTCTGCTTATGTTAAAAACTTCCTGCACATTAAAAACATATACCACATATCTGTGTTCTCTGAGAAGTTGAGAGTAAAATCATAAAATTTTAGAAAAAAAAGTCCTGTCCTATAGCCTGCTGTGCATTACGTTACTGCTCTACGTTTTAATATCCCGCTTTCGTATCCACTAGAGACAGACGCAGAGCCCTGCCCTATGGGATTCTCTGTGGATGAGACAAAGTTTAGGAAAGTGGCTTTGCCTTGCTCTTCATCAGAGGTGGAAAATTGAAATTAGATCTAACAGAGAGCAAGATGAGATGACTGTACAGTCAGCATCTTGCTTATCCAAAAATATAATGATAATAACAATAACAATAATAATGATGAATAAAAACGAGCCACACTCAGTTGTAGAACAATTTTCACATTGACACACCTTAGCAGAGGAGCCTAGCTGAAGTATTGGAGCATGCCATTCCATTGTAAACAATGAAAAGCTGCGCACAAGTCTTTCCTTAAGAATGGAAAGGCTCACAGAAAAAAGCCTCAGATGTTGGTGGTAGAAGCAAGTCTAATTATAAAATTGTGAAGATGCGTATGTGGGACTAAAGTGCTATTAAAAAACAGACATACAAACAAAGCACTCCACGACATTCTCTCGATATTCTCGGACTGCCCCTGTTGAGAAAAGCTAAACTGTGTGTGTGTGTGTGTGTGTGTGTGTGTGTGTGTGTGTGTGTGTGTGTGTGTGTGTGTGTCTGTGTCTGTGTCTGTGTTTGTGTTTGTGTGCGTGCATGTGTGCGTGCGTGTTTATTCTCACTTACATCATATCTAGCCTTACAGATAGCAGATAGTTTTGGTTTAATTTAACCAGATTTTCAGATATTCCATCTCCGTCCTAATACAATGAGTTGACAGTTTCACGACAGTTCAGGGGGACCATTTCTTCAGTTGAAAATAGTTCAAATACAAACTGTTGACAGCAGTTTCTGTGGATTTTCTAGAGTAACACGAGAGCTGTCTGTGGGAGAGATGTTGCTGCTGAAAGATGCAGTGATGTGAAAACTTAACTGAAAAGTATATTTCATCGCTTGTTGGAACATTAATCAAAGTTCAAATTAGCCTGCACGACTGAAAAAAATGTTAACATATTTTGTCACTAGGTGGGACCCCCAAGCTCGCCAGTGGAGCTTTGTTGCAAGTATGGCAACACCCAGAAGCACAGTGGGAGTAGCTGTACTCAATGGCAAGTAAGTGAATCCACTCATTCATTGCTTCACACGTGTACATATATCAAAGTGACAGGTTCTGTATGTGACATTCAGGGCATAAATATAGTAGCAGACCACCAGGGCTGTATTCCCACACAGAAGATCTTGGTCAACTGAAATTCCACCTACTCCTCAACTATTTGATTTGTCAATAGGGTAAAAAGATCTGCACATTATCTCCCGTGGAATTCATGTAATTTTTTTAAATGCTTAAAGATCCAATCATCACTAAAGCATTTGTCATTCAAGAGTGACATGAAAAAGAAATGGAATGGTTGGAGTTGTCATATTGACATCCAGGGGTGTTGATTGATTCACGTTGTGTGTACTGAATAACAACATGACAAGTACATTACAAGGAAATGTTGGGCACCTCTTCGTAAGCTTCATTTTTCAGCCACAGAGGTTGCCACGTGCATGTTAGTGCTCGTGTGTATCCCACTCGCTATCTAATCACTGCTGACTTGCATTGTGCTCATACAGCGGTTACAATTCATACGCTCTAAATTTTGCATAGAGCCCCTTTAAAGATTCAAAATTAGCACATGCACTTTAACACTGAGCATGCGTTAAGTTGTTTCTTACCATCCTCTTATGAATGCAATGACTACAAGTTGCTTTGGACAAAAGCGTCAGCCAAACTGATGTAATTCAAACAATTGTTGATATTTTTAGCAGAAATGACATAAACATTGTCTTGCTGTACTTAATCAAAGAAAGCGTGTTATTTAATCTGTATAACTGTACACATATGGATATTGCATCACATCGCTTCATTATAGTACATAGCCACCATATGCCATAGAACTAGTCAATCAAGCTAAATCTAGTGCCTGTGAAGGTAACAGAGATTAGGTTAGATCACTCTAACTGCTGTACATTCCTGCATGACGCTTTGCAACATCAAACAGTAATAGCAAAAGGTGATAATACTTACAGTCACAGCACATGAACACATGCACAAATGCGCATATTGATAGTATAATTTGATAAATTCAGGACTTGAATCCTCACTTGCTCCACAGTTCTCCTGCAGCCGGCAGCAGAAGTTAGAATTGCAATATTGTGCTGTTGCTTTTATTATTCAGTGCCTCATAGAGACGCTACAGAGAAAGGCTTTTTAGATGCTAATTACTACAGAAACAACTGATTTGTGCTAAGCATGCCCAGCAGTAGTGTGTGTGTGTGTGTGTGTGTGTGTGTGTGTCTGTGTGTGTGTGTATGTGTGTGCAAGGCTGCATGCATTTGAGTGTGCATGTACTGTATGTGTTGTATATTCTCTGGGCTCTTTGCCTGATGGAGCTCATTACTTGCTTGACTGGTTCTAATGCACTTCTTTCTTCGCCCTCCCAACTCCACAGCAGCCAAACACAGACACACACACACACACACACACACACACACACACACACACACACAGTGAGTGACTGCTCAGGGTTGTGATGCCCCCAAGAGTTTTGGCTGATTGATTTTGCTCACCTCTCTTTGTCCCCAAATCCTGCAAAACGCACACACACAAACACACCCTCGTACCATCTGTTTCAGTGTCACTAAATTGAAGAGGGACTTTCAGAGTCCAGAAATGTGCACAGTGTTTTGTGTGGCAGGTGTTTGTGTGTGTGTCCAGAGGGGTAATACAATTTTCTCACATCGTCAGGTTATATGCAGTAGGAGGTCGTGACGGCTCATCCTGCCTGCGTTCAGTGGAATGTTTCGACCCCCACACCAACAGGTCAGAGACATGGGACTTCATTTGACCAGAATTAATCGCTGTCTCCTGTTTTATTTCCTGTCTGCTGTACTTTCTTGTAAAGCGCCTCTGTGCCTTTAGGGTTATTTACCCACAGATCAAAGGAGACAGTAACCCTCTCAGGGCGTTAGAATAGACCACATTTAAACAACTTCTGTTTATCAGGTACAGTCATTATGGTCTCCACTGGAAGGGCTGAGACAAGTTTCTTATTGGTCCTCTGAAAATAATATTCATTTAAAAAAAGGGAGTACATTTTGGAACATTCAGAATTGGCAGCTTTTTCAAGTTTTCCCATGATGTAAGTGTGAAGGTCTGCTTTTTTCTCTTTATCTTCCTGATGTAATGTCTACAGATGGAGTGGTTGTGCTCCTATGGCTAAAAGGCGTGGAGGTGTGGGTGTGGCCACATGGCATGGCTTCCTGTACGCTATCGGAGGTCATGATGCTCCGGCCTCATCCCTTGCATCTCGGCTAAGTGACTGTGTGGAGAGGTGGGTCTATATGTACTGGATGTATTTGTGTGTGTGTGTGTGTGTGTGTGTGTTTGAATTGTAAAAATTTCAGTGCACAGTTTACTGTGTGATGGATCAGTGTATATATAATTTGATGGATTACAATATGTTTTTATTTAGTATGGTTAGGTGATATGATGGTATATACTGTGCGACACTGGAAATGTGTCCACCGGTAGAGAATTTGCAATACCATCCATATTACAGGAACTGTTTGAGGCAGGCTGTGTAGCAAATCAGGGCATGACTTCCATGTGATCTCGTGAATTTAGTTCATGGTGATCCAGCTACCTTGCAAGGTATTGTGGTTTGGACATGGAGGAGAAGAGTGAAG
The DNA here is from genome assembly GCA_026686955.1 of Epinephelus cyanopodus. Taxonomy (NCBI): domain Eukaryota; kingdom Metazoa; phylum Chordata; class Actinopteri; order Perciformes; family Serranidae; genus Epinephelus; species Epinephelus cyanopodus. The sequence continues at coordinate 39,876,899 of CM048916.1, forward strand.
TTGTTACATACAGAAACCTGTAACACTTGAAATTATAGTTCTCATAACCTTAATTCTTCCATTTTGAAGGAATTTTACTTTTACTGTTTGAATGCTTTGTTTTTACCTCAAGTGTTGTCTCATTCATGGTAGCTGTTTTTGTCTTTGTACGAAATTTCTAAATGTATGGTATGGTTATTTTATAGATATTTTTAACCATTTCTTAATTGAATTTCCACAACAGTTACTGTTTCATCATACAGTTACCATGATGAAAAGTTACATACACCATGACTGAAGATCTTGGCCATGGGGCCCTCTCCTGTTGTTTATAGAAAAATTATGATGGCACAGTCTATATGATGCTAGTAGACCTGTACTGTAGGTGTGGATGGCAGCGTATATTGCCATTTTGTTGTTGTTGTTGTTGTTGTTGTTGTTTTCAATATTACCACAGGGGGGCAACAAAGTCTATTTTTTTATTTTTTTATTCTTCACAGAGTAGTTTTCATTTGCTTTCTTGCAAATGCAGGGAAACATTTAGCCTGACTCATTCCAAATTTTAAAAATCAGCCCTACCAGCACCTGAAGGTTGACTGATTAACACGTTATATTTTGTTTGTTTAACTAGGACACAAACAAAAGAAGGTTTGTGACTTTAAGGGGATTTTTGTGGAATAACTTTTTATTTTTACATTTCTGTCAGCATATGTATTAAACAGATGAGATACAACCTTCTTAATGAGCTTTGTTTTTTAGGAGCCAGGCTAGTGGTTTCCTCTTGCTGTCAGTCTTTATGCTAAGCTAAGCTAATCTCCTCCTGCCTCTAGCTCTATTACACAGACTTGAAATTGATATTGATTTTCATCTAACTTGTGGGAAGGAGGCGAGTGAGTGTATTTCCCATAATGTTAAAAAATAAGCTTTTATTTAAATGTGATTTCACATTTTGTGTGTTCTGTGTGTGATGTCTCTGTACAGGTATGACCCTCAGACCGATGTGTGGACGGCAGTTGCCCCCATGAGCATCAGCAGAGATGCTGTTGGGGTTTGTCTCCTTGGTGACCGTCTCTATGCTGTGGGCGGTTATGATGGGCAGGTGTATCTCAACACTGTAGAAGCCTACGACCCACAGACGAATGAGTGGACACAGGTACACACAAATGCAACACACACACACACACACACACACACACACACACACATAGATGCATTTTATAATATGCTAGGAAGGAAAGAGTCTGTACAATTTAATAAGCTCTATTCTCATATACCTACATACGCATTAGATTTATATGAATCCTTTTGCTTGTATTTACATAAACACATTGACTGTAGTCCAGTAAAACACAAGTCATAAATCATGATGTACACCAATGAAGTTGTTATATAAACACACACAGTCACAGTTTGACCTTCTCCCAGCTCTCATGTATCTTGGCATGTTTTCATTGTTATGTAAATGTGTTTTCCTCATGCTAATATTGTCCTTGCCGCTGCAGCAGAAGGAGAAAAAGAAGGGACTATTTTTTGAACGATCTCACTCAGCACAAGTCTATCACACTTCAGTTTATACCTCATCTCCTGCATAGCCTCAGAGGATTTCCGACCAAAGTCGCTGGAAATCTGCTATTTTAGAGACATGCACCACGCTGGGAACAAGAGGGGGTAGATGGGTGGATACAGAATAACGAAAACACTCAGACTGACACAGAGGGATGAGGACTAACTGAGATGTGAGAGGACATGCTCATACCGTTAAATGTGTCCTCTGTTCATTGTCAGAAAGTGAAACAAACAAAGCAGTGGATTGGTTGTCTGTCCTTTCCTAGTAGCACCACTTCTCCTGCTTGCTTTAGCACAAATCTGTCAGTCTCTCTACTTCCAAGACTGATAACATGGGTGGTAAGTTCATGTTTTTAAAATCAGGTGACTGACAGACAGCTTTGACTATCAGCGCAGAAGCAGTGGCTACAAGAAGTAACAGGACTAGACAACTACAAAAGACACAAAGCTTCCCTTAGAGCCAAAGGATTATCGTCACTCCCCACTCCCCGCTGTGCTGAACTCAGTGTTTCCTTGCAGGGAGTGATGAGGTCAGAGCCCAGATGCCAAATTTCAATGTTGTACACATCCTGCAGTAACATAATAATCCTTTCACTTGAGTTTCCAGAGAAAATTCATTCTTGACCTTGGAAACAGTATCAGGCAAAACAGTCTCACCTCAAGGTCCATTTAATAGTCATCTGGAGCTCTTCATACCATTGCTGATATATCATGATGTATATCAGCAGGTGAAAACTATTAGAACGTCTGATAAGTGATCAGATTTGTTCTTTCTTATCAGAGCATGACATCATAAACACTTCCCAATCTGGCTTTAGACCTGGTCATAGTACTGTGTCAGCAACCTCGAAGGTTGTGAATGACATTGCACATGCTTTGGATAACAAACTTGATTGTGTTGCTCTTTTTATTGATCTGTCTAAAGCCTTTGATACAGTTGACCATGCTGTACTTCTAGAACGTCTGTACAAAATTGGGTTTGATAACAAGTCCTGTAAATGGATTGAGAATTATTTATCTGACAGAATTCAAGCTGTGGTGGCTGATGGTTACAAATCAACTTTTCTAAATGTCTACAAAGGGGTGCCACAAGGGTCTGTTTTAGGACCACTGCTATTTTCCTTATATATTAATGATTTTAATGTTGGTATCAAAAGCAGTTTAATTCATCTGTACGCGGACGACTCAGTCATCTACTCAATTGCCCCCACAGTTGATTTAGCTCTGCAAAAACTACAATCTGATTTCTGTGTAATCCAAAGCACACTTGCTAATCTTAAATTGTTGTTAAACCCAAGCAAATCAAAATATATGATCTTGACAAAAAAACTTTCTGTTGATTTGAATAAGAGTGTTATAACTACTGTTGATGGGACTCCTTTGGAAAGGGTCTCCTGCTATAAGTATCTGGGCATCTGGATAGATGACAAGTTGTCTTTTAAACTACATGTAGCAGAACTTTTAAAAAAATTGAAGCCTTTATTAGCATTCTTTTATAGAAACAAATCTTGTCTTCCTTATTACTGTAGGAAGCAAATAGTACAAACTACATTTTTATCAGTATTGGACTACGGAGATGTCATTTATATGCATGCTTCTCCCTCTACACTGAAACCACTTGACACAGTCTATCACGCGGCAATTCGATTTATTACTGGTGATGGGTTCATGACTCACCACTGTCAATTGTATCAAAATGCTGGCTGGACTTCATTGGCTCTGAGAAGAGAACAACATTGTTTACTGTTTATTTATAAGGCCCTTCTTCACAAGCTACCTGCTTATCTTACAAACTTACTTACTTTTAAGTCATTCAGTTACGCCACTCGTGCTCACAATGCCTTGGCTCTTAATATCCCTAATGTTAGAACTGATATAGGAAAAATTGCCTTTGAGTATTTTGCACCATTCAAATGGAATAATTTTTTGTCAAAATTCCAGCTGGATGCCTTGATTCCCTTTAATCACTTCAAGGATATTGTCATGGATTCCATGCATTCTGAGTGTACATGTACTTTTTGAGATTGTGGTTTTGATTTTGTTTTTTTGTTGTTTTTACGCCTTGTATATTGTTTGATGGATTGTTTGTAATCAGGGCGTCATTGGAAAAGAGAGCTTGCTCTCAATTGGCCTTCCCTGAATAAATAAAGGTAAAAGAAAAGAAAGAAAAGGTGGAGTTGGCCAGTAGTCACAACATTATAGATGTTCAAATGTTCCATTTTATCTGAGCACTTTAAACCTGCAATAACTATTTTTTATTGGGATGTCCTGATCAAGTCTGCGCTGCATCACTGTGCATGACACATTTGCAAAAAGACCAGTGTGACAACTGCTGTAAACAAAGGATGTATCAGGCTCTACATAAATCAATATAGCCAATCCTGATCAGTTAAAAAATGCCTTGATTGGCCCCAATACTGATCTTTGAGATTGAATCAGGACATACCAAATGTTTTGTCCCACTGGAGGTGGTGGAAGCAAGCTGCAAACAAAACACTGACACATTTTCACTTTTATAACCTGATATGGTGAGCTTGTTAGCAAACAGATGCTAATTTAGACCACCAGACAGACACAGAGCAACATTACCAGTCATTTAAGTCCAGTATACACTCTGCTTTTGGTCTCCACCAACTCCTGATAGAAATATCAGGTTTTGCTAAAAGCTCCACTGTGTTCACCAGCTTGTCTCTAACTGTGGCTGAAAAAATCAGGCTCAGCCTCGCATGAATCTGCATAGTTTCTGTCCAAGCTCAACCTCAGCCCAAACCACAGCAGCAGTTGTTTTTGTTTTTACAATTTCCACTGTAAAAAGATTTTTTAAAAGAACATAAAACATTTGTGACATGATCTCCGACATGCATCCTCTCCGACCATATGTTCAGCACAGCCCTAAGGCATATATGCCGGATATATTAAATGAGATTGTATAAGAGGCAGGAACTGAGATGGGTTGATGGCAACACAACACATACATTATTCATTATAATACACAAACAAAAAGTTTTAAAAATCACAGTTGGAGCGAACCCTGTGTGATTCAAGCCCAGGTGAATTTTGAGAAATACAGCCCAGCCCAGCCTGAGCCCGACGGGTCAGGTCGGACCCCATCGGGTCCTGGCACAGAATCAAAACTCTCATCTGTCTGTTGTTTGGTGCAAAGCAGACAGTGTACAGAGGGGTTTTTGTTAAAGCTTTTTCCACCTGCAGTTTTTAGTGGAAAGAGCATAAATGCTGAAACGTATTATCAAGCTCCATAAAGCTGAAAAGTGTTGCAGAGTCGGATGATTATTCTCTGTTGGTCCAAACGAGCAACCTATTAAACATTGCACACTGCAATTTGAGCCATTGGTATTAGAAAATATTGATTATATGATAGAATTTTCTCAACCCCAAACAGGCACATCCAATCTTTAAACTTAGCAACATGAAATGGCATGATTTCACAGGACTGCACTGATTTATAGTTTGAGATAAATCCATTGCTGCACTGTTTTAGTATCCATCTGTGACTCTTATGTTTCTTTGCAGGTAGCACCTCTGTGTCTGGGCAGGGCTGGAGCATGTGTGGTGGCCGTCAGACTGTGAAAACACAAACGCTAACGTTCAGCGCCGGACTGTGCATGACCTGGCTCAGACAGAGACCGTCTTCTTTGTCATCACTGACATCATCTGCCTGCCAGCATGTACCTGACACAGTGAAGTGAGAGACTGATTACTGACCACACTTCAGGTTTTTACACTTCGGCAAAGTCAGATTTAACTCTCCGTAACGACTGCCTATCCTTCATTTTAATGTTCATGGTTAGGCTGTGGTTATACCATTTGTCAGGTTTCTGATAAAGTTTTTATATTTGAAGATCCTGATAACTTCTGACACAGAGATGAACTGCCACTGACAGCAATGGTGAAGAAAAATCTGCAATGTTTATCTGAGCATGACAGAACAACTGTCTTGCAGCTTTTTTTTCCTGCCTATTATTTTGTTCCTGTAGACAAGGTGGGACATATACACACACACACACACACACACACACACACACACACACACACACACACACACACACACACACACACACACAGACCTACATGGTTGCTCTCAGCTTCTATTTCTGCTGACAAAAGGTGAGAGAGACAGAGGGAGATTGTCAAGACCGTTGAGGTGTCTCATCATTTTTCTCCTAACTGCATCTGATAGCATGTATTGATGCTATTTTAATATATTCCCTATTATTTTATGCTGCAGTTGGCGAGTTGCTCTCGTCTTTCTTTCCTTTTCTCGCCCGCTGACAGATGAAAGAAAGACTTTTGACATAATCAGCACAACCTTACGAACAGCCATACTGTAAGAAACTGTGACACTCTTTATTCTTTTCAGTCAAAAACATATCATCATGCTTTTATCTAATATTTCTCTGTGTATGTCTTCCATGTTGCATCAGCTCACATCTGAAGCACACAGATACTGTGATGTGCAATTTATTGTAGCTTTTTTGGTACAAGCTCCAATGGCAAATTATCCAACTTCTTCTTTTTCTTTTATTTTTGGCTGGACCACAGCATATAAGGCCAGCCTTGAAACACTGAAGTCTGTCCATGAGTGAGCGATGAAGTTACATCATTGATGTGAGTCAGTGATGTCATAAATGTTGGTGTTTCTCCATTGGCTGTCAGTCTCTTGATATGAATATTCCCTGACTGAGCTGTGGGTGCTGTCAGTCCTGTATTACTTTATTCCTCATTTTCTGTACTCAGGTGTAGCACGATAGCATGGTGGAATTAGCAAGCTAGCTAGCTAACTAGCTCGCCACTACATGAGTGAAATTTAACAACTAAATGCTTCACCCACACACTCTTGTCACAATAACAGAAAGCACATTGCTTTTATCGGATGGGTGACGGCTTTGTCCAGCTCATTTTCTGTAACCACTTTTATGTTAGCATAAACGCATGGTGGAATTGGCACGCAAGGTAGCTAACTAGCTGGCTGTGTTTGAAATGGCATATTTTGACGGAGGAAAGAGAGGATCACCTCATCAGTTTGTTTGAGGAACAAGCCTTAAAATTTATTAGTAACGTTAATGACTATTACAGGCTACAGTGTCGGAATGGGAAATTTGAAATTAGATGTCAGAATGGGTGAACCTACCTTAGTAACAATCTGAAACTAGAGGTTGACCAATTAATTGGTTTGGCCAATTAATCGGCATCCAAAGAACGTTATCGGCAGAACTCTCTGGCTCTGATAGTGACCGATTGTTGCAAAGCCTCAGCTAGTGAGGATGTACGTCACTGACTGTACATCCTCGTACAATGGTTCGTATATCCTACAACATTGCACACACAACAGTATAATATCCTATGAATGAGCGCCCCATGGATGACATTGCGTTCTTGATGTAAAGTTATGTAATTATCGTAAAGTCACAGAGGCTAGGTTTAGGTAAGTTAAGTGAAGGAGGTTAGGTTACAAAAAGAAACAAGGTAAGCACATGCCTTAAAATGACTCAAAGTTCACACGGGCTTGAATACCGGTCTTTTGAGGAAGTCATGAGGGAAAGTCCTTTGTTTTGTGACCTATCCACAGCCCCAATGTGCCCTCTAAGTGGATCACTCTAGACGGCTTCCTTTTTCACTAACATCAGTGCATTTGTCACGTGATGGCACAAATTACTGGCTCATGATTACATGGGATGTGTACGAATTTTGGTGCATTACTTTTCATATGAAAATGTACGCACAGTGCATGAGAACAGCCTGTCTTAGGATAGCAAAGGAATGACCCACCCTCCTCTTCCTCTCATTGACTACGACTCGTAGCTTTCATTTATTGGGTTGGTTAGGTTTAGGCAAGAGGAGTGGGATTGGTTAGGGTAAGTGTAAGAATGTCAGGGTAAGCCAATCAAAAGCAGAGTTAGACAGAGTAGAGGGGTCTATCCTCTCTATCCTGGGGAACGCAAATTCACAAAGAGAGAAGGGTTGTGTTAATTAGCAGGTGCAGCTCTAGAGAAAGCAGCTCTCTTCTGCTGTGTGGCTGTGTCAAAATTTATTGTTCCTCATTTTAACATTTATTTACATGAAATTTTGGGCTGGACCACAGTGGGGCAAAGTCCATGGCTGAGTGCATGTCACCACTTCCTGTTTTAAATTAAAAGCCCTCCAGACTGTCATTCACGGTCCAGCCATTGACTAGGTTTTGACCTATTCTTGTTAACTTTGTCAGTCTGCCATTGTTCACGTAATTGTGGTCCATTAATCACTGTTATTGGGTTTATAACCTGAGTAATAATACAGAGTAGCAGTGGTCCTTTGTTGATCCCTGTAGGGAAATTTTGCTTTCAATTTCCAACAGAGCACAGGGTCAGCTATTTAAAGGCTTGGTTTTACACAGGGTCAGTGATCTGTCCTACCTCCCTCTTCTCCGCTGTTTCCTCTGTGTGTGTGTGTGTGTGTGTGTGTGTGTGAGTGTGTGAGTGTGTCTGAGATTGCAAGGTCTATATTTTTATCTCAAATGAGAATCTTCCCCCTTCCCCTCTCCACATGTTCAATTCCCTGCTGCTTTCTCTTCAGCCCTATTTTCCCATTTCATCACCGCACACTCACACACACACATTCACACAAATACACGCATCACTATGTTTCAGAGCAGAATTGGAGACCCAGACAAAATGAACAACAGACCATATAATGAGACCATGAATTTAATAACGTTGATTCAGCCGGTGCCGACATTTTGTTTGATGTCGAGTTCAAAGCGTTATTAGATTTGATGTCGCTGCAGACAAAGTATCAGACATTAGCAGAAAATGAATCCTGGGAAACGACCTCATGTCTTCATCTTTGTGGGCTTGTTTGAGTTTTATACTTACATGTCAAGAAACCTCAAGAATACAAAGATGCTGACTGCAGGTTCAATACTGACACACGCCACCATCATTTTATGCTGTATACTTAATAGTGTATTTCCCCTGTGTAGCTCGATTTGCTTATGTATGTGTGTGTGTGTGTGTGTGTGTGTGTGTGTGTGTGTGTGTGTGTGTTTGCGTGTTTGCATGTGTGTGTTTAGTGTACAGACCTCCTGACAGTGAGAGGCAAAGCAGGCATCCTGTCTGAACTGACAGATCTAGAGCTAATGTAGCCCCCAGGATGCGCTTCACAAACACACACAGACATATCACATACACACTCACTCACTCACACACACACTTGTACAAAGACACACTTAACCACACAGCTGAAAGCCAAGTGCCCCAGGAGCTGGTGAAGATTGAAAAGCCTCCCAGATTTGCCGGCATGACATCTAAAAAGCAGAGACGGCGCAGGCTAGCGATTCCCCACAGCCGAGCTGATGTTTATTCAAGTCTAATGCACTGCTGCATTATTCTATTTTCTTCCCCTTCAAACCTGCCCGCTGTTTATTTAGAGAGTAATTCTCTTTAGATCAGAGCAGAAGAAGTGTGTCACCTCCACCGTGTAGAGGTAGTCAGAGAGTTTGATTTTAGTCAGAGGTTAAAACTAAAGACAGACATTCCAAATCAAACTATGTATTTCATGTATATTATGTACATAAATAAATCTCAGATCTGTATGTAGTCTTATTGCATTATGCTGTATATTACACACTAAATCTGAAATGTGTTATTGTGCGTTTCTTTTTGTACCATGAATTGAGATGAAGAAGAGGTAATAAAATGACACTCAATGAGAAATGGTACAGCTGCTCATCTCCTCTTTTTGTACCAGAATATTGCACCTCCTCTTTTACAATATAAATGATGTATGTACATTATATGCTGCTGTAATATGCTGTTATTGGTCTTTTATACATTAAAGTCAAAATGTGATTTAACTCTTGTTTCTGTTTTTTTTTTCCGTGTGAACATTCTTACGTACGACACGTTTACAGTAACAGCTAAATCAGGTTTATGATACAGATGTTTTTGCAGTTTCCATTTGTCACAAAAACACTATAAATGCCATTATGGTGTAAATTTGTGTGTTTATATGTGGCTCTTATCTCTTACAGCACCCCCATCAGAGCAGCCCTAGTGATGGCTTTTGCAATTTGGAGGTTTCTGTGCTTTTAATGCAGGTTTTTCTGCGGTGAATTAATTTGCAGGGCCTGGGGGTTAATATGAATCCTCATTACTCTTAAGTGTGGATGCTCTAACTTAAAAGCTGCAGCCAGAGTCACAGCAGCAGGTTGAAACCTTCGCTAAGTGAAACAAGCGAACAAGGAAGAGGAATGCTCACGATTTACAGATACTTTAACCCCAGGACAGCAGCCAGTAGCCAACTGATACACCCTGTTATTTATTGCAGGGAAGGCTTTTAATCATAACCAGCTCTGACAAACGGCTCCCGGTGGCACTGAGAAATGACGCCAGTGACCTTGTCTTTCCGCCTTAAGAGCACCTGAGTCCATTACGCCTGACAGGAACGAGAAGGAGGCAGAAAGTGCCAGACTGTCTGACTCCACATGTTCCACATCCAAATGTTGAGGTAACCTGCAAACAGTTTAGACACGCAGCTGCGAATCTGTCAGTGTTATACACAGGTGCACACATCTGCATTTACCAGGCAGGTTAACTGCCCCACTGGCCCCTCAGTGAGTCGTCATACATTTAGGTTGCGCAGCTAAACATTGCTCAAACACTTACTGAAGGCGAAATTAAAGCTGGGGAACACAGGCATATATACATACTGTACTGTACTTCATTCAGTAACCCAGTGTCATACATTGTTTTATTTTATCTTAATTCACTGTACAGATGAACACAGTTAATTCACTCAACACCTCCTTCCCCCACTTTCTCTCTGTTTATTAGAACACAAATGAGATGAGAATTAGCTGCTAGCCAGCACACTGTCCCTCCGCCTTGCTCCATGCCACTGTGAGCTGTTTCCCCAGGAGGAGAGCAGGCAGCAGCTCAGGAGACTGACCTTCTGTTGGTGGTTGTGACAACTTGATTTCAGCCAGTGCAAATCCCCCCGCCAGCGCCAGGTGTCATGGTGGGCTGCTGCAGCACAGGTCTAACCTTTGTAACACCAGCTGGGGTTTGCGCTGGCTGGATTTGGGTTGCTGCAGGAGCTGACTTGGGGTCAGTCTCAAGAGCTGCTGTCTGCTCTCCTCCCAGCAAGGTGGTCTAAAGAAACGAGGAGTGCGGCAGAGGACACACTGTGATTCAAGGCTCTAGCTATTGTTAGCTATATAAACGTGAACTTGTAGTTGCAGCTGTGAGCCATTGGTTCTGGTTAGCAGAAAGCTCAACTATTAGCAGCATTTTCTCTCCATCTCTGATTGCCAACACCTCCACGTTTTATTACATTCACTGTCAGACTCACTTAGAGACTCTTGGAAAAGTCTGTCCTCCTTTTTTGGGTTGCTTTGCAGGGTAAGCAGTTGGAATAGCAACTTTCTCTGCAGGATTCTCCACCACTGAAGGATGTGCACACACATCTGCATTTGTAGAACAGCCAATAGGAATACCCTCTCTCCGAAGTTACCTGTGATTGTCCAAAGTCTTACATCACAGGCTAGATTCCCTAAAGCCTGAAAACAGAGCTAAGGGGAGGTGCAGAATTCTAGTTTTCTTTCTTTGGGATCGTGGGGGGGCTGGAGCCTATCCCAGCTGACACTGGGCGAGAGACGGGGTACCCCCTGGACAGGTCAGCAGATTATCACAAGGCTGACACATAGAGACAGACACATTCACACCTATGGCCAATTTAGAGTCACCAGTTTATTATGGGATTTGTTCCCAAGTGCCTGCAAAGTAAAACTGCCTACCCCAGTTCCAAGGGGTTAGATACCACTGTGGTGCTATCACAGTATACACACATCTTCAACTTTCCCTCCTGCACCAACACTTTCATCACTTTGTGATGTCAATTATTTTTTACTCCGTCCTTTTCAGAAATGAAGTGCGTATGATTACACTTTAAAATGAATGAATATTAAGTAACACTATTAATACTAATAATATTGTTAAAATACTGCTAATACTATTAATATAGAGATTTGTAACCAGTAGTTTATTCACAACCCTGAAAACAATGTCACAAGGTCTATGTCATTACTTTTTAAGAGCTTTTGATCACATCACCTGATCTTCCTCAGCAGAAGGAGTTCAAATTTGAACATCTGCAAACTCCATCTGCTGACAAACACTGAGTGCTAACACTGAAAGCTCCACAGCAGCTTCTAAATTAAGCTTGTGCTGAGACAGTTTAGTCAACCAGTATTTTTATTGTTATGATTATCATTACACATCTATTTATTAATCAGAGCCTGTTGTCGCTCTGGCCAACATTGTCAGGACAACTGCAGTTTGCATATTACAGCATGACTGTGTCTTATGATGAGTTACTGTACAGGCTAGACTGATGTAGTATTGTTATATAGTGTTGAAGACAAAGTGAGTTGATCATCAACAAAATGCCCGAAATTTCTTCCTTAATCATATTTAATTAATAATAGGTACAGTACAGAACTTCTTAAAAGTTCACCACGTGGTACACTGACTTGTTGTTTAATTAGTGAAGCATGAAAGTTTATATTCTGCTGATTCAGTGTATTATGCAAAATGAGACTGCCCTGCAGGGATAGCCAGCAGTCCAATGGGAATTAACCAGCCCATATCAGAATCTTACATAAAGTGTTATGTCCTGCAGTCCTGTCATAATCTGCAGAATCTAGTCCTGCAGGACAGTGAACACTTCAGGAGGATTTTGTAATACTTTGACATACCTGTATAATATCTGCAGGACTCCTTTACAGCTGAATCATAGGCCTATTCTTGTGGGACTCTGTGTAACAAGCAGATTAATTAACTGCAAAAAACACTGTCAGAAGCTAATTTTCTCTGCAGCTGCAAAAATGTGAGGTTTGACCTTAACATAGTGAATTTGATTACACTCAGTAAATCACAGACTTTTAATGATGCATTGCAGGATTACAAGATAAATTGAATTAAACTGATTTAATTTCTCTTGTGTTATTGAACTGTAAAACGTTTCAATTTAAAAAATGTACCATGGGTTGCGATAGCATTGAGTCTACTTTTCTCACTTGGGGTTTATTGTCTCTCTGGCAAAAACCATTTCACAACATTCATTTTTCATCCGTTTTTCCCCCCTTCTCTCTGCTCTAATTTTACCATTTTGCTTGGAAATCATACAGCTGCTCCCTTCAGTGCATCTTAATGAGATCTGAGTCAGCAGGGTGCTTTCTGCTTCGGCATGCCGGAGCACAGTGAGGAATATTTGTGTCACACAGCTGGTATTTCATTCCAGCTCCCAGGTTACAGCAAAAATAAGCTGTCACCCTTCCATCAGTATATGAGAAAGTACAGAAGGTGCTGTGTCACCAGAGTGCTTTCCTCTGGCTTTCATCAATAATGAAATAACACAAGAGAAGGAGCGGCTGACCTTGATGTATTTCAGATGAACAGGAGGATAGTACAGTGAGCCTGCTCAGTATGACGCTGGAGAAGCTTAAGGTGGTGTTTCCTCTCTTTCAAAGAGCATCATTGATTACTCACAGGGCAACAGAGAAGATTAGATGGGACAGAGCAGATGATAGAAACATAGCCGTAGTGGAATGATGAAGTCCTAAAAATTGTGCAAGGATGCCATCTACTGGATCTGCAGTGAAAGCACACTGTCCTTGCATTTAAAACTTCACTTCAGTAAAAGTACAAAAGTAGTAGCTTTAAAATATGTTGAAAGTACAAAGTAAAAGTATTTATCCCACAGAGTGGCCCATTTCAGGATAATTTACATATTCTTTTTGGATTATAATTATTGATGCATCCGTATGTTCATCACTTTGATGTTGCAGCTGGTAAAGGTGGGGCTAATTTTAATTACTTTATGTACTGATCCATAAAAATACATGAAAAGTATGCTGATTATAATTCGTGTTAATAATGATGCTGTCAAAAATAAATGTAGTGGAGTAAAAAGTAAGATATTTGTTAGCAATATGAGCAAGCAATATGAAACGGAAATATTCAAGTACTCAAGTATAGTATTTCAGTAAACTTCCACCACAGCTGTGTACTGAACTGAAACCTGTTATCATTTGTTTGAACATATCATGCACTTGAGGAAGACTACAGTCTCCTCATCACACCACATATACTTATTATTACAGTACACAGCTATGATTGTCTATCTTACCTGAAAGGTTATATTTATTAGTGCATCTCTGCTCTTTGGTCCCTGGTGCATCTCTGGTCCCTGGTCAGCTGAGGTTTTCACATGGTAAACAAAGGATTCAGCAGTGTAGGTTTCTGGGTGATGCTATAAATGCAGAATTGGCCGTTTTTCTCATGTACAGAATCTGCAGGTGGGAAGGGGGGGCGGCTGCAGGTTGCAGATGGAGGCTGCAGAGGCTGTAGATATTGAAGCTACGCTGTCTGTCAGAATCTGCAGGTGGAGGCAGCAGCTGCAGGTTGCTGACAGAAGCTAAGGAGCTGAGCTGTCTGCCAGAATCTACAGGTGGAGGAGCTGGCTGCAGGCTGCTGGCAGAGGCTCTAGTTAAGGTTTAGCCAAGCTGGCCCTCTGATTCTGCAGGTGGAGCTGCATGTTCCTGACAGAGGCTGTAGATGGAGGCTGCAGAAGCTGTAGATAGAGAATATGAGATGTCTGCCAAAATCTGCAGGTGGAGAAGGCAACTGCAGGTTGAAGACAGAGGCTGTAGATGGAGGAGCTGAGCTGTCTGCCAGAATCTGCAGGTGGAGGGGGTGGCTGCAGGTTGATGGCAGAGAGGGGAGATGGAGGTTTGTCCACAGCTCTCTGCAAGGAGCTGCAAGTGGAGCTGCAAGTGGAGCTGCCAGCGATGCTGCTTGCTGGCAGAAGCTGTAGATGGAGATTTGGCCAAGCTGTCTGCCACAATCTGCCACTGTGGAAATGCCTGTTAGAAGAAGAAGATGATGTAAACTGAATGTAACATAAAGGTGGCTTTAACTTATCAGCCCAGGTTTGCTATTATTACACAGTTATGATTGTCTATCTTACCTGAAAGGTTATATTTATTAGTGCATCTCTGCTCTTTGGTCCCTGGTGCATCTAGGATTCAGCGGCATAGCCTTCTGGATGATCTTCTAAATGAAGAATTGGCCAAACCTGCACATAAGCAGTTTGCGGATAGAAGCACTAGTTGGAGGTTTGGCCAAGCAGTCTTTCAAAACCGTCAGGTGTGGTAGGCTGCAGGCTGCTGACAGAGGCTGCAAATGGAGGAGCTGAGCTGTCTGCCACAATCTGCCAGTGTGGAAATACCTGTTAGAGGAAAAAGATGATGTAAACTGAATGTAACAGAACTGTGGCTTTAATTTATCAGGTAGGCTATTATTACACAGTTATGACTGTCTATCTTACCCGAAAGGTTATATTTATTAGTGCATCTCTGCTCTTTGGTCCCTGGTGCATCTCTGGTCCCTGGTCAGCTGATGTCTTCATATGGCAAGGGGACCAAATTCAGCAGAGGCTGTAGATGAAGGCTTGGCAAAGCTGTGCATGTTGCTGGCCAAGGCTTAGTTGTAGGTTTTGCCAAGCAGTCTGTCAGAATTTGTAGGTGGAGGTGGTGGCTGCAGGTTCCTGACAGTGGCTGTAGATGCAGGCTGCAGAGGCTGTAAATGGAGAAACTGAGCTGTCTGCCAGAATCTGCAGGTTGATGGCAGAGTCTTTAGTTGGACATTTGACCAAGTTTCTGCTTGAAGTTGCAGGTGGAGCCTGCAGCTGCATCCTGCTGGAAAAACTTTAATTCGAGGTTTGTCCAAGCTGTCTGTCAGTTCAAATAAAAACAAGAAGGACCTACTGCCGTGGTCCTGCCAGATGCCTCCTGCTGCTGCTGCTGCCATCATTAGTCATTAGTCATACTTCTACTGTTATTATACACATATGATTATTATCACACATGTATACTGCCAGATACTAATATATAGGGCTGACTTTCAATAGTCGAATATTTGACGATTCGATTCGGAGAGGTCTGATTCGACTATGAACCTCGCAGTCGAATTGTCAGAAAATGTTGTTATGTAACTAGACCATACCATTCTGACTAGGCGGGGGTGCCCATGACTGCTGAGCAGAAATTGATACATAGAATGTCTTTTTTTCAATATATAAAAGCCTATTTTTGATACAAAATCTGTGTACTTTCTTGTAATAAAAAGTTCAAAGTTATGTGTATAGATCTAGACTTATAGCTTCTTACGCATTAATAGCCTAAATCACCCAGTGCAGTTGCATAATCCAAATGAGCGGAGGTGAGCAGCAGCAGACAACGGGATCGATGGATTTATTAGCTTAGCCTACAATGGCTAGTAAAAAAACATCGAAAGTGTGGGAGCACTTTGAACATGTTAAAGATGACCCAAAGAAAGTTAGGTGCAAGTTGTGTCAGCAGCTTCTCTCTTATCATACAACGACAACCAACATGCTGTATCATTTGAAACGGGTAAGGCTTGTTAACTAACTTTACAAAAAAAAAAAAAAAAAAAAAAAAAACAACAACAACGAACAAAAAAAAACAACTGTTCTGCCACTCTTTTCAATACAGGCATAAAACCCTTTTATTAACATTTCATATATTATTCATTTCTGACAGGCACACCCGACATATGACGACAGTTCAGCCAGCACGTCGGCATCAGCGGCGGCTCCGAGACTAACACAAAAAAAACTTGATTTGAGACCCCCCCTGACAGAGAAGAGAAAAAGGGAGATTACAGATAAAATTGCAGAGTTTATTGCACTTGATATGACGCCTGTGCGCATTGTTGAGGGTGAGGGTTTTAAAGAACTCTTGCGCACACTTGAGCCAGGCTACACTGTCCCTACAAGAGCTACAGTGATGGATGTCGTGCACACAAAATATCAAACGACGCGGTCAGAGATACACAAGGCAATACAGGACTGTGAAGCCGTCAGTTTCACAACTGATATCTGGACCTCGCTTCAGATGGAGGCTTATCTCACAGTCACATTACATTTCATCACCGAAGACTGGCGAATGGAGAGTTTTGTTTTGGAAACAAAAAAAATGGAGGACAGTCACACAGCCGATCACATCGCAAGAGAGCTGACGGAGATCATTTGCGAGTGGGACATCCCAAGTACCAAGTTCGTCTGCGTGCATGACAACGCAGCAAACATGGTTGCGTGCACCAACCAGTTGGTCCAGCAGCCATCCTGGGGAAATATGAAAGGGCTGGAGAGAAGCGTATACATCAGTGCTGCGGTGCTTGACCCCCGATTCAAAAAGCTCTCCTTTCTCTCGGACGAAGAAAGGGATGAGGCTTACTCTGTCGTAACAGAGGCAGCGGAGAATCTAACTGAAAGACATTGCGAGGAGGAGGAGGAAAGTGACACGGTGACGGTGGATCCTGGGCCCACCACCCCGAAACAGGACACTGTGGTGGCTATGCTGCTGGCCAGCGATAAAGATGAGGAGGAACAGGATGACACAAGCGAGATGAAGGCATATTTGAAGGACTTCACGAAATGCAGCGGAGGCCCCCTGGAATGGTGGCAAAAAAATGAGGACAGATATCCCAGGTTGGCAAGAGCTGCGAAAAGATTTCTCTCTTTCTCTCTCTGTCTCTCTTTCTGTCTCATTGTGTCGTACAGATTACTGTTAATTTATGATGCTGATCTGTTCTGTATGACATCTATTGCACGTCTGTCCATCCTGGAAGAGGGATCCCTCCTCAGTTACTCTTCCTGAGGTTTCTACCGTTTTTTTTCCTGTTAAAGGGATTTTGTCGGGGAGTTTTTCCTTATCCGCTGTGAGGGTCTAAAGGACAGAGGGATGTTGTATAATGTAAGCCCTGTGAGGCGAATTGTGATTTGTGATATTGGGCTTTATAAATAAAATTGATTGAATTGAAATTGAAGTTTGTGCTCTAGAAAAGGATCAACACTCAGTGAATACTCTCCTAAACCCTATGATACGCTATTATGGCAAGGCTTAACTATACAGACCAATGAGCAGTGATAACTAACATGTCTTTGGGGTCATCGGGTGGGAACCTCCTTTCACCAGTGTTTCGTCTAGTTGTTCCCACGACACCTCCAGGAGGTTAGACAGTGATCTCTGGCATCCCAGAAACACTCCCCTAATGCCAGGTCTCACTGCTCCCCTCCCCGCACCAACCCAACAACCTCCTTAACCTTACTTACACATGGCTTTCTCAGCCCAAACAGCACTGCCACCTTCAACCAAACCCAGGCTCCATACATGCGAGCTCCAGGTAGAAACAGGGCTGATACTACCTTTACTAGCACATTCACCATACTTTATTTCACACGCTACATAGCATAACTACAATATAAGCTAAACTTAAAGGAGCTAAATAAACTTTCAGGATCAGCAAACACACTCACCTTGCAGCGTGGTCCCAAACAAAATGGATTTTAAATAGGCCACTCCCACACTTAAATCAATCAATCAATCAATCAAATTTATTTGTATAGCCCTTTACAGTAGCCGAAAAAGGTACCCAAAGTGCTTTACAACAAAGTCAAAAAAAAGTACAGAAAAACAATACATAAAAACAGAATGTAAAACACAGGTTTCGACAATAACCTTCTTCTTCCTGGATTTCCTCCTGAGAGGAAGTGGATCTCTCCACCTGATCTCAAGGAGTTATGTGCCCTGCTTAGTAGTTCCCCCTGCTGGCCCACAACTGACATTAATTCTTCTCTTATAGATCCACTGGCTACATCTAACTGCTTCATCTGACATTTCCCTCACTGCAAGATGAGCAAGATGCTCAAGCTCTGTCCCCGCACTCCGAGTTCCCCCAGGAGCGAGACAGCTGATCTTGCTATGAATCCCCTACACCCCACTTTCACTGGACAAATCCTAGTTTTCCATCCTCGCTGCTCAGCTTCTGCTCCTAAGTCTGCATATCTAAGCTTTTTCCTTTCATAGGCTTCTTCCACTGAGTCTTCCCAAGGAACTGTCAGCTCAATGAAATAAACTATCGGTTGACTCACTGACCACAACACTAAGTCAGGCCTCTACCTGGCACAAACTATTTCCTGGGGAACAACAAGCTTTCCCCCTAAATCCACTTGCATTTCCCAATCACAAGCACCTTCTAAGCGGCCACACCCTTACCTCCTCACTAACTTATCCCTTTTGTATTTCTCTCCCTCACGAACAAACTGAATTACTAAACTCCTGTGGTGTGACTGAACTGTTGAGCGTACCACTGCTGTGAACTGATGAGTTGCAGCTGCGGCTGACTGTGTGGGCTGGACTCTAAGACTGAAAAGCAGATCACCATTTATTGTCTGTCTGTCTGGGGAGTGACCTGTTGCATGTGTGGCTGCATTCATCCTGGGAGGGAGGGTGTTGTTCGCGGCTGGTAGTGCCGCTGGCGACGAAGACAGCTGAGTAGGTTTAACCATTCCTGTGTTAGGAGGGGAGGCCTGGGTCTCAACGGTCACGCAAGTTACGTCGGTTCTTTTTATCAATTGTTATGAATTATTATTGTGTTTGTTATGTTGTGGTAGGCCTATATATTTACATATATATATTGTTTGTTTGAGGGTACAGGGGACATGTGCCAGGCGGGGGCATTTTGGTTGGTTGAACCTGCGTCAGAGGGTAACACACTCTGTGTTGTGTTGGTTGCAGTGCATCATTCCCAGTTTGTAGTGATTGTTCTCAGTGATGTGTGTCTCGCATCTCTTATTTGTGTGTGGAAGCTGAAGTGTGTTATACATCTTGTGGGATGGTGTACATTACTTTTATTTAATAGTGATGTGCACCCTTTTTCTTGGATGTAGTCCAGCTCTAGTTTCCCCAGCCAGTATAATGGTCCATGCCCTCTGTGTCAGCTTCAGGCCCCCACACTTTTAACTTAAAGCTTCCTTTGATTGCATTAATGAAATAAAGATTGTTATTGTATCTGGTACCTCCTGGTTGAGTGTCGTTCTTGGGCATCTGACAAGTTTTCTCCATAAATACCTACATTTATTACACTGGCGGCAGTGGTGGGATCTTTTGGAGATGTCAGAGCCCGAGAATAGTGCATCTCAGCCTGTGGCGTCAGCCATAGGAAAAGATGCTCCCCCTTTGTCAGGCGTTGGTGATGCAGTACCTCACCCAGTCTTTATGCCAGAAACTTTTACTGGTACTGGACAAGAGTGGTCTGACTGGGCTGAGCAGTTTGAGATGGCGGCTGATGTGAATAATTGAGATGAATCTTTGAAACTAAAATTTATGGGGTTGTTGTTGTCTGGTTGAGCGAGAGAAGTTTATAGTGGGTCGTCAGCAACTGCTAAAACTAATTATATCATGTTAAAAGAGGCCATGGAGAGGTGTTTAGACCCCAGCAATAGTGACGACTGGAGCAGAGCTAGCTCCTGTTCATGGAAGAGGCTACATAATGAAACAGTTTGTGAATTTGGTATTGCTTTGCACAGGCTAGTAACTAGAGGTTACCCCTCTGCAGATCCCAACACACAAGATTTGTTGGCCAGAGACCATTTTATCACTTATGTGGGCAGTGGGGATTTGTGCGTGATAGAGGTTGATGAGGGGGGAGAGTGTATGGAGGAGACAATCAGGCAGTCAGCAACCCTGGACAGTTGATAGCCTTGTGAGCCAGTTTGGGGTGGGTGACAAAGGTCTTTCTGCTCAGCAAATTGAGGAAGTGAAACAGCTACTGTATTGGAACCTCTCTGTTTTTAGTCAGGGTGAGACTGACCTAGGTAGGACTCACTTGACCATGCATGAAATCAATACAGGTGATGCTAAGCCCATTAAGTTAGCTCCACGAAGGATTCCCCTTCATTTGCAACACGAGGTGGCAGATAATCTGAAGCAAAAGTTAGATAACGGTATCATTCATTCTTCCTGTAGTCCCTGGGCAGCTCCTGTGGTTTTGGTGTGGAAAAAGGGGGTTGGCTCAGATTTTGTGTTGACTATAGAAAACTGAATGATGTTACCATTAAGGATGCATATCCTCTCCCTAGGATAGATGATGCACTCGACAGCCTGAGCCACACCTGCTGGTTTTCCACTCTTGATCCTGCTAGTGGTTACTGGCAGGTGGAGGTGGACCCAAAAGATCATTGCAAAACTGCTTTCACAACACAGGGGTTGTTTGGTGTTTGAATTCAACATTTTGAGCTTTGGTCTTTGCAATGCACCTAGTACTTTTCAGAGATTGATGGATTTGATCCTTGCCGATTTGCAATGGACAATATGTTTGGTGTATTTAGATGATATCATTGTGTTCGGACGCACTTTTCAGGAACACCTGGCTCGTCTAGATGACATTCTTGGGAAACTTCAGCAGGCTAATCTAAAAATAAAACCTTCTAAATCTAATCTGTTTGCGACCCAATTCCACTACTTGGGTCATGTTATTTCTGCTGAGGGTGTCATGAGCTTAGCACAGGTGAAAACAGGACTCAAATGCACGACTCAGATTCGGCGAGCACAGAAACAAGGTTTATTACCAGGCAGGGTTCGTTACACAAAAGCAGTCAGACAAGGCGAAGGTATCCAAGACGGGAGACAAAAGGCAAGGTCAAAAAACAGGCAAGGTTCTATACAAAAAGGCTATGACTGTGACTGTGAAGGTATGCTGGTACGTGAGCTAAAAGCGTCGACGAACTGGCAACGAGACAAGACACAAAGGGGAAATATAAGCGGGACTAATGGGGAGTGATTGGACACAGGTGTGGGAGACACAATCAGGAATCAGGTGCACACAGACAGGGAGGGGGCAGGGCAGACAGGAACCTGAAACAGAGACAAGGGTGAGTGATCACAAATAAAAACAGGAAGACAAGACATGAAACATGAGGGAGGAAATGAAATAAAATACTTAACAGGGGAACCATGACAGTACCCCCCCCTCAAGGGCCGGCCCCTGAAGGCCCAGGTGCCTCAGGGTGGGCAGCGTGGAAATCCCGGATGAGGGAGGGGTCCATGACAAATCTGGATGGGATCCAGGAGCGCTCCTCAGGCCCATAGCCCTCCCAGTCGACAAGGTACTGGACCCCCCGGCCCCGACGGCGAGCAGACAAGAGCTTCCGAACGGTGAACACCGGGTCACCAGCAATGTACCGGGTGGGCGGAGGGGGTCTGGCCGGAGGGACGAGTGGACTGGTTCTGACGGGTTTGACATGGCTGACATGAAACGTGGGGTGGACCCGCATTGACCTTGGGAGCTTAAGTTGGACTGTCACTGGATTGATGACCTTGGCAATGGGGAATGGACCGACAAACCTGGAGCAAGCTTCTTGGATTCCACCCGAAGCGGCAGATTCCTAGTGGATAACCACACTCTCTGGCCGTTTCTGTAGTGGGGAGCGGGTGTCCTCTTACGGTCCGCTGCTGCCTTGTAGAGGTTGGATTGTCGCTGGAGGTTCTGGCGGGCCCGCTCCCAGGTCCTTCTACAGCGTCTCACCAAGGCCAATGCGGACGGTACCGAGGATTCAGAGTCTGTGGCGGGGAACAGAGAGGGTTGATGACCATGAACAATATGGAACGGAGACAAACCAGTGGAAGCAGATGGGAGAGTGTTGTGAGCAAACTCGACCCAAACCAATTCTGAGACCAGGTATCAGGGTTCTGGGACGCGGTGATGCGAAGGCCCGTCTCCAACTCCTGGTTTAGGCGCTCGGACTGACCATTAGTCTGCGGATGGAAGCCAGAGGAAAGGCTGACAGTGGCACCCAACAGGCTGCAGAACTCCTTCCAGAACCGCGAGATAAACTGAGGGCCACGGTCGGAGACAATGTCCTGAGGAAACCCATGAATCCGGAAAATATTAGTCATCATGACCTCGGCCGTTTCTTTGGCTGAGGGAAGCTTAGGAAGGGCAATGAAATGAACCATCTTGGACAGTCTGTCTACCACCGTCAAAACCACCGTGTTACCGTTAGAGGGGGGTAACCCCGTGACGAAGTCCATGGAGACGTGGGACCAGGGGCGTTGAGGAATGGGCAAGGGCCTGAGTTCTCCTGAGGGCTTCTGGTGAGAGACTTTGTTACTGGCACACACAGAGCAAGCATTGACATATTCAGTGACATCTTGTGCCATTTTAGGCCACCAAAACCGTTGTTGCAGCACAAACAAAGTCTTGCTAATACCTGGGTGACATACAGTCCTATTTATGAGCCCAATGAATCACATCCCCTCTGAGAGCCTGTACAACAAAAAGTCTACCTTCAGGACACTCAGGGGGAATGGTGATTCCTTCGGCGGCCGCTTTAACCTTGGTCTCCACTCCCAAGAGAGCACAGCTACAAAACATGTTTCAGGTAGGATTGTCTTAGGTACAGGGTCAACATGGTCATAAGCAAACATACGGGACAGAGAATCAGGTTTAACATTTTTAGAACCAGGTCGGTAGGAGAGCGTGAAGTTAAAGCGGCTAAAGAAAATAGCCCATCTAGCCTGCCTCGCATTGAGCCTCTTAGCAGTTTTCAAATATTCAAGATTTTTGTGATCAGTCCAAACCAGAAATGGCTGGGAAGCCCCCTCCAGCCAGTGTCTCCATTCCTCCAGGGCCACCTTGACAGCTAGCAGTTCGCGGTCTCCAATATCATAATTTCGCTCTGAGGGAGAGAGTTTTTTGGACAAATATGCACAAGGGTGCAACTTACCGTCCTTGGGATTGACTTGTGAGAGGACCGCCCCGACTCCGACGTCAGAGGCGTCTACCTCCACCACGAACTGCTGGCTGGGGTCCGGGAGGATGAGAACAGGGGCGGAGGTGAAACTTCTTTTCAGACCCTGGAATGCAGCTTCACATTCCGGGCTCCAGACAAACGGTCTGTGAGGAGAGGAAAGGTCATGCAGAGGTGAGGCAACAGTGCTATAATGGCGAATGAACTTTCTATAAAAGTTGGCAAAACCCAGAAACCTCTGAACCTCTTTACGTGAACTGGGAGTGGCCCAATCAGCCACAGCGGAGACCTTCTCAGGGTCCATCCTGATCTCCCCCTCAGCAAGCACAAACCCAAGGAAAGACCGAGGGCTTGTGAAACTCGCATTTCTCCGCTTTCACAAACAGCTGGTTCTGGAGCAACCGCTGAAGCACAGAGCGGACATGACGAGTGTGAGTCTCTCCATCAGGGGAGAAAATCAAGATGTCGTCTAAATAGACAAAGACAAAAACATTTAACATATCACGGAGTACATCATTGACAAGGTTCTGAAATACTGCAGGAGCATTAGTGAGACCAAACGGCATAACCAGATATTCATAGTGTCCCCTGGGAGTGTTAAAGGCCGTTTTCCACTCGTCTCCTTCTCTGATCCTGACTAAATGATATGCGTTGCGGAGGTCGAGTTTGGTGAAGACTGTGGCCCCCTCCAATAACTCAAATGCTGTGGAGATGAGAGGGAGAGGGTACCTGTTCTTAATGGTAATGTCATTGAGGCCACGAAAGTCAATGCAGGGTCTGAGAGTCTTATCCTTTTTCTCAACAAAGAAAAACCCAGCACCAGCAGGCGATGAGGATGGACGGATGATTCCCGCGGCGAGGGAATCTCTCACATAGTCCTCCATAGCATGGCGTTCAGGAGCGGAAAGAGAGTACAACCTACCCCTGGGGGGGTGCTACCTGGTAATAGGTCAATGGCACAGTCGTAGGGACGGTGCGGAGGCAGGGATGTGGCTTTAGCCTTACAAAACACCTCTGCTAAATCATGGTAACAGGATGGCACATTTAACAAATCAGGATTCATGGGGTCAGAAACTGCCGCCGTGACGCTGGACTTGGGAAGGCAGGAGTCTACACACCCGGGTCCCCAGGAGGTAATCTTCCCACTAACCCAGTCGAAGTCAGGATTATGAGTTTTCAGCCAGGGGTGTCCTAAAATCACTGGGTGAGCCACAGCATCAAAAACATGAAAGCTTAGCATTTCGGAATGGGAGTCAGGGAACATTAGCTTAACTGATTGAGCCCGGTGAGTTACCATGCCCAAGGGGGTGCCGTCTACTGCTTTAACTTCAAGGGGGCGTTGGAGAGCAAACCTCCTCAGCCCCAGTCTTCTGACGAGAGAGGAGTTCATAAGATTAGCGTCAGCACCAGAGTCAATGAACACAGAAACCAACAGTGAATCGGAGTCAGATATTAAATTGACTTGAGGCTGGAATTGGGCAGGATTCCCGATGACAAAGCTTTTACTCACCCTGAGCTGCTTATTAGCCCGAGCCCCGGCTCCCTTGACATGACAGGCACTCACTAAATGTCCCAACTGCCCGCAGTAGTAGCACCTCCCGTCCCTTTGTCGGCGAAGGCGTTCCTCTGCGGGGAGGTGAGTCCGGCCCAGCTGCATGGGCTCCTCCGTGGGGTAGTTGATGGGCACCAGGCTGGCAGCGGGGGGGCGGACGTGGTTCGGCCGATCCGGGGAGTCATTCCTCCACCCGCGTTGAGGCGGTGAATGAGTCCGGAGCCGTCCCCGCTCCTGGTAACGCTCGGTGAGCCTCTTGTCAATCTTAATGGCGAGGGAGATGAGTGAATCCAGATCTCCAGGTAGATCTATGGAAACAAGCTGATCCTTCACAGATTCAGAAAGTCCTTGAAAAAATGCATCAGTCAAAGCAGCGGAATTCCACTCGCTTTCTGCGGCGAGGGTGCGGAAATCAATGGCGTAATCAGAAACCTTGCGTTTACCTTGCCTTAATTTCAACAGTGACCTGG
>CM048916.1:39907134-40092134 GCA_026686955.1 Epinephelus cyanopodus
ACCCTTTTCCGGCTGAGGACCATGGCCTCAGACTTTGTGGTGCTGATTCTCATCCCAGCCGCTTCACACTTGGCTGCAAACCGTCCCAGCAAGAGCTGGAGGTCACTGTTCGATGGAGCTAGGAGGACCAGGTCATCTGCAAAAAGCAGGGACGAGACCCTCCTGTCACCGAACCTGACACCCTCCACCACTTGGCTGTGCCTAGAAATTCTGTCCATAAAAGTTATGAACAGAACCAGTGACAAAGGGCAGCCCTGGTGGAGTCCAACCCTCACCGGGAACCGGTCCGACTTATTGCCGGCCACGTGAACCAAACTCGTGCTCCTTCGGTACAGGGACTGGATGGCCCTTAGCAAGGGGCCACCAACCCCATACTCCCAGTGCACCCCCCACAGGATGCCCCTGGGGACACGGTCGTAAGCCTTCTCCAAATCCACAAAACACATGTGGACCGGTTGGGCAAACTCCCATGCCCCCTCCAGCACCTTGGCGAGGGTAAAGAGCTGGTCCACGGTTCCCTGTCCGGGATGAAAACCACATTGCTCCTCCTCAATCTGAGGTTCAACTATCAACCGGACCCTCTTCTCCAGCACCCTGGAGTAGACCTTACCAGGTAGGCTGAGGAGTGTGATCCCCCTGTAGTTGGAACACACCCTCTGGTCCCCCTTCTTGAAGATGGGGACCACCACCCCGGTCTGCCACTCCAGAGGCACTGCAGAGGCGTGTCAACCAGGACAGCCCTACAACATCCAGAGCCTTGAGATATCCAGGACGAATCTCATCCACCCCCGGGGCTCCGCTGCCTCGGAATTGTTTCACTACCTCGGCAACTTCTGCCCCAGAAATTGGACGACCCGCCCCCGATACCCCCGTCTCTGTTTCCTCACTGGAATACATGCTGGTGGGATTGAGGAGCTCCTCAAAGTATTCCTTCCACCGCCCGACAATGTCCCCAGTTGACGTCAGCAGCTCCTCATCCCCACTGTAAACAGTGTGAGCTAGTTGCCGCCTTCCCCCCCTGAGGCACCGAACGCTTTGCCAGAACCTCTTTGGAGCCGATCGATAGTCTTCCTCCATGGCCTCACCAAACTCCTCCCACGCCCGAGTTTTTGCCTCTGCGACATCCACTGCTGTGCTCCGCTTGGCCTGCCGGTACCCGCCAGCTGCTTCCGGAGACCCACAGGCCAACCATGCCCTGTAGGCCTCCTTCTTCAGCCTGACGGCTCCCCTCACCTCTGGTGTCCACCAGTGGGTTCGGGGATTACCGCCACGACTGGAACCAGCAGCCTTGCGGCCACAGCTTGCAGCCGCCGCCTCGACAATGGCAGAGCGGAACAAGGCCCATTCGGACTCAATGTCCCCCTCTGCCCTCGGGACGCGGTTGAAGCTCTCCCGGAGGTGGGAATTGAAGATCATCTGGACAGGTTCTTCCGCCAGGCGTTCCCAGCAGACCCTCACTGCTCGTTTGGGCCTGCCAGGTCTGCGCGGCATCTTCCCCCACCATCTGATCCAACTCACCACCAGGTGGTGATCAGTTGACAGCTCTGCTCCTCTCTTCACCCGAGTGTCCAGAACATATGGTCGCAGGTCAAATGATACGACTACAAAGTCAATCATTGACCTGCGACCTAGGCTGTCCTGGTGCCACGTGCACTGATGGACATCCTTATGTTTGAACATGGTGTTAGTTATGGCCAAACTGCGACCCGCACAGAAGTCCAATAACAGAACACCACTCGGGTTCAGATCGGGCAGGCCGTTCCTCCCAATCACGCCCCTCCAGGTCCTGCTGTTGTTGCCCACGTGAGCGTTGAAGTCCCCAAGCAGAACAATGGAGTCCCCAGTTGGGGCACTGTCCAGCACCCGTCCCAGGGACTCCAAAAAGGACGGGTACTCTGAGCTGTTGTTCGGCGCATAAGCGCAGACAACAGTCAGGACCCGTCCCCCGACCCGAAGGCACAGGGAAGCAACCCTTTCGTCTACTGGGGTAAACCCCAACGTACAGGCAGAGAGTCTGGGGGCTATCAGAAAGCTCACTCCGGCCCTCCGCCTCTCACCCGGAGCAACTCCAGCGAAGGAGAAGGTCCACCCCCTCTCAAG
The DNA here is from genome assembly GCA_026686955.1 of Epinephelus cyanopodus. Taxonomy (NCBI): domain Eukaryota; kingdom Metazoa; phylum Chordata; class Actinopteri; order Perciformes; family Serranidae; genus Epinephelus; species Epinephelus cyanopodus. The sequence continues at coordinate 39,909,235 of CM048916.1, forward strand.
GGCTTGGGTTCCAGAGCCGGAACTGTGTGTTGAGGTGAGGCCGACTATATCTATCCGGTAGCGCTTTCCACCAGCTCCAGCTCCTTTCCTGCCAGAGAGGTGACATTTCATGTCCCAAGAGCCAACTTCTGTAGCCAAGGATCGGACTGCCAAGGCCCCCGCCTTGGTCTGCTGCCCAATCCACACTGCACCGAACCCTTCCGGATCCCTCCGCGGGTGGTGGGCCTGCAGGGGGACGAGCCCATGTAGCCAGTTCGGGCTGGGCCCGACCGGGCCCCATGGGTGAAAGCCTGGCCACCAGGCGCTCGCCCACGGGCCCCAACCCCAGGCCTGGCTCCAGGGCGGGGCCCCGGTAACCCTCCGGGCCGGGTACACAGATTCTTGCTGTTGTCCATCATGAAGGGTGATTTGAACCGTACTTTATCTGAACCTTCGCCCAGAACCAATCTGCCCTGGGAAACCCTACCAGGGGCAAAATGCCCCCGACAGCATAGCTCCTAGCGGCATTAGGGCACTCAAACTCCTCCACCACGATAAGGTGACGGTTCTTGGAGGAGCATCTGACAAGTTTTCTCCATAAATACCTACATTTATTACACTCCTATCCTTAACACTTTCTGAATCCACTTCCTCCCCTTGGAACCACACTCCTAACTACCATGTCCTTACTCCCAGATAACATGAGCTCTGTCCTGACCTTGGTACATTTAAATTCCTCTGTTAAATTAGATACGGGCAGCTTTTCCATACAATACAACACTACTTAGGCACCTAGGAGCACCCAACCACTTCCTAATATAGGAGCTAACCGACCTTTCAGTTCTTTCCACTACGGATATTGGAATTTCATAAATTGACAATGGCCACATTAACCTAGGATAGAGCCCAAATTGCAAACACCACAACTTTAACTTTCCTGGAAGTTCTGATTTATCTATTCTATCCAATCCTTCTGCCACATCTTTCCTAAATTTCACCGCCTGTTCCTCATCATTTAACTCCACATTGTACCACCCACCTAAGCTCTTTACTGACTTTTCTCTAAGTGTTGGGATTTCCTCATCATCTATGACAAACTTCCTATCACTTAACTTCCCTCTATGTATCGAGATGCTTCTAGATTTACTAGGCTTGATCTTCATCCTAGCCCACCTGACGTTCTTATTTACCTTCTCTAGTAGCCTCTTTGTACATGGCATTGTTGTGGTCGCCAGTGTCATGTCATCCATGTAAGCCCTAACTGGTGGGAGATGCAACCTGTTCTGCCGTCTCTCCCCACCTACCACCCACTTAGAAGCCCTGATGATTACTTCCATCGCCATAGTAAATGCTAATGGAGAAATTGTACACCCTGCCATGATGCCTATTTCTAGCCTCTGCCAACCTGAAGCCTGCCGTACTTAGACACAACCTAATATCCTGAAAGTATGCTTTCACTAAGTTAACAACGACCTGTGGCACTCTGAAATAGTCAAACGCACTCCAAATGAGGCTATGCGGTACTGAACCAAACGCATTTGCAAGATCTAAAAATACTACATGCAGGTCCCTTTTCCTAATCTTCACTGTCTGAATCTGGTGCCAGATCATGCTAGTATGCTCTAAACACCCTGAAAAACCTGGTATTCCTGCCTTCTGCACCATGGTATCTATTAAGCTATTCCTTTCTAAGTAGCGAGCTAATCTCTGCGCAACTACACTAAAGAAAATCTTCCCCTCTACATTCAAGAGAGAAATCATCTGGGACTGGCTAAGGTCCACAGACTCCTTCTCCTTAGGAATGAGGACACCCCCTGCCCTATGCCATGCTCTTGGTATAATTTGTTTCTCCCAAACTATTCTTAGCTGTTTCCACAAAAATGTAAGGGTATCAGGTGCACTTTTATATACTTGGTAGGGGACTCCATTAGGCCCTGGGGCCGAAGAAGCCTTTGCACGCCTGCCTCACCACCTCCTGAACTTCCTTCCACCTAGGTGGCAGGCCTGACATCCATCTCATGCTCTATCCCTCCTAATGGAGGGATATCGGGTGGGAAACCTACTATTCTATTCTTCTCTAAATCTGAATATGTATTTCTCAAATATTCTTTAACCTCTAGCCTTTCTGCTTTGAGCTGCCCTCCCGTTTCCTGGCTGAACAAGCCTTCAACAAACTTAAAAGGGTCCCGAAAAAAACTGTCCTTACATGTTCCTTCTTCCTCCTCTTTTTCCTGAGATGCTCTGCCCTTCTAAGAACTGCTAGCCTGCTTCTCAACTCCTCTTGCAACACCTTAATTCCCTCCCTTTCTTCTTCTGTAGCCTTTTTCAACACCTTTCTTAACTGTCTCCTTTCCTTGACTAGCTCCTCTATTTCTCTTTGCCGTCTAGATTTACCTGACGGTACCCTCTCACTCCTCTTTTTCTCATCCACCCCAAACCTCTCTACACCATATCAGGAAATTATATCTCCCATCTTTTCTAACCTTTCTATTGCATTTCCTCTAAGCCTACTTAAGATTACTGAAAAATCTCTATTAACTATCTTCCATTCTTTACTGTCATTTGCCCTAGGCCATCTAACTCTAACTTTTTGCCCCATGGTTCTCTCTCTGACTGGCACACTGGCCTCAATGTCACCTGCATCCTCTCTTACTACCCCCTCCTCCTCCTCCTCCTCAGTGGCAGCGTTACTGATATCCTGCAAACTGTGGTTTTCTACCTGCCGCTGGACTTCATCCGACTGACTTGACTGACTTCTTAGGAAGTACTGATCAATGCGGCTACTCTGCCCTTTCTTTTCCACACACTTCTTCTTTTCCTGATGAGTTCTGAGGCCTTTTACTGATATTACTTTCTGCCAGCCACAAAGACAAACCTGATCATCTTGTTCTCAACTGTGCTACTTTTATCCTCTACAGATGCGCTTGCCTTGCCTGAGTGCTGCTAATTCTAGCCCTGGTGGATAGGTCCGTGCCCCTATCCTTCACTGAGTCACAGATCCAATGCGTAGTCATGTCTGTTCCAATGTCTGTTACTGTGCTTGGTCAAATGTCCAGCTAAAGCCTCTGCCATCAATCTGCTGGTGGGGGTGGTGGCTGCAGGCTTTAGCTGGACATTTGACCAAGCTTTTGCAAGAATTTTCAGGTGGGGGCTGCAGCTGCATCCTGCTGGCAGAGGCTTAGTTTGAGGTTTGGTCAAGCTGTCTGTCAGAATCTGAAGATGGAGATGGGTGCTGCAGGTTCTTGACAGAGGCTGTAGATGGAGGACCTGAGCTGTCTGCCTGAATCGACAGGTCGAGGTGAGGGCTGCAGGTTGATAACAGAGGCTGCATGTTGCTTGCCAAGACTTAGTTGTAGGTTCTGCCAAGCATTCTGCCAGAAGCTGTAGGTGGAGGTGGCGGCTGCAGGTTCCTGACAGTGGCTGTAGATGCAGGCTGCAGAAGCTGTAAATGGAGAAACTGAGCTGTCTTCCAGAATCTGTGGGTGGGGGCAGTGGCTGCAGGTTGATGGCAAAGGCTTTAGTTGGACATTTGACCAAGCTTTTGCAAGAATTTGCAGGTGGAGGCTGCAGCTGCATCCTGCTGGCAGAGGCTTAGTTTGAGGTTTGGTCAAGATGTCTGTCAGAATCTGAAGATGGAGATGGGTGCTGCAGGCTCTTAACAGAGGCTGTAGATGGAGGAGCTGAGCTGTCTGCCTGAATCGACAGGTGGAGGTGAGGGCTGCAGGTTGATAACAGAGGCTGCATGTTGCTGGCCAAGACTTAGTTGTAGGTTTTGCCACGCCTTCTGTCAGAATCTGTAGGTGGAGGTGGCAGCTGCAGGTTCCTGACAGTGGCTGTAGATGGAGGCTGCAGAGGCTGTAGATGGAGAAACTGAGCTGTCTGCCAGAATCTGCAGGTGGGGGCAGTGGCTGCAGGTTGATAGCAGAGGCTTTAGTTGGACATTTGACTAAGCTGTTGCAAGAATTTGCAGGTGGAGGCTGCAGCTGCATCCTGCTGGCAGAGGCTTAGTTTGGGGTTTGGTCAAGCTGTCTGTCAGAATCTGAAGATGGAGATGGGTGCTGCAGGTTCTTGACAGAGGCTGTAAATGGAGAAGCTGAGCTGTCTGCTATAATCTGCCACTTTGGAAATACCTGTTAGAGGAAAAAGATGATGTAAACTGAATGTAACATAAAGGTGGCTTTAATTTATCATCCCAGGTATGCTATTATTATACAGCTGTGATTGTCTATCTTACCTGAAGGGTTATATTTATTAGTGCATCTCTGCTCTTTGGTCCCTGGTGCATCTCTGATCCCTGGTCAGCTGAGGTTTTCACATGGCAAGGGGACAGAATTCAGCAGAGGCTGTAGATGGAGGCTTGGCTAAGCTCTCTGCCAGAATATGCAGGTGGAGCCCACAGCTGCATGTTGCTGGCCAAGACTTAGTTGTAGGATTTGCAAGCTTTCTGTCAGAATCTGCAGATGGAGGTGGCGGCTGCAGGTTCCTGACAGTGGCTGTAGATGCAGGCTGCAGAGGCTGTAAATGGAGAAACTGAGCTGTCTGCCAGAATCTGCAGGTGGGGGCGCTGGCTGCAGGTTGATGGCAGAGGCTTTAGTTGGACATTTGACCAAGAATTTGCAAGAATTTGCAGGTGGAGCCTGCAGCTCCATCCTGCTTGCAGAGGCTTAGTTTGAGGCTTGGTCAAGCTGTCTGGAAGAATCTGCAGGTGGAGGTGGGTGCCACAGGTTCTTGACAGAGGCTGTAGATGGAGGAGCTGAGCTGTCTACCAGAATCTGCAGCCGGAGGCAGAGACTACAGGTTGATGGAAGGGGTTCTTGTGGGAGGGCTGGCAAAGCTATCTGTCAGAATATGCAGGAAGACGTGGTGGCTGCAGGTTGCTGACAGAGATTGTTGTTGCAGGTTTGGCCACAGCTGTCTGCCAGAAACTGCAGGTGGACTTGGTAGCTACAGGTTCCTGACAGAGGCTATAAATGGAAAAGCTGAGCTGTCTGCCGGAATCTGCAGGTGGAGGCAGCAGCTGCAGGTTGCTGACAGAGGCTGTAGATGGAGGAGCTGAGCTATCTGCCACAATCTGCCACTGTGGAAATACCTGTTAGAGGAAAAAGATGATGTAAACTGAATGTAACATAAAGGTGGCTTTACTTTATCAGCCCAGGTTTGCTATTATTACACAGCTGTGATTGTCTATCTTACCTGAAGGGTTATATTTATTAGTGCATCTCTGCTCTTTGGTCTCTGGTGCATCTCTGGTCCCTGGTCAGCTGAGGTCCTCACATGGCAAGGGGACTGAATTCAACAGAGGCCATAGATGGAGGCTTGGCTGAACTCTCTGCCACAATATGCAGGTGGAGCCCACAGCTGCATGTTGCTGGCCAAGACTTAGTTGTAGGTTTTACCAAGCATTCTGTCAGAAGCTGTAGGTGGAGGTGGCGGCTGCAGGTTCCTGACAGTGGCTGTAGATCCAGGCTGCAGAGGCTGTAAATGGAGAAACTGAGCTGTCTGCCAGAATCTACGGGTGGGGGTGGTGGCTGCAGGTTGATGGCAGAGGCTTTAGTTGGACATTTGACCAAGCTTTTGCAAGAATTTGCAGGTGGAGGCTGCAGCTGCATCCTGCTGGCAGAGGCTTAGTTTGAGGTTTGGTCAAGATGTCTGTCAGAATCTGAAGATGGAGATGGGTGCTACAGGTTCTTGACAGAGGCTGTAGATGGAGGAGCTGAGCTGTCTGCCTGAATCGACAGGTGGAGGTGAGGGCTGCAGGTTGATAACAGAGGCTGCATGTTGCTGGCCAAGACTTAGTTGTAGGTTTTGCCAAGCCTTCTGTCAGAATCTGTAGGTGGAGGTGGCGGCTGCAGGTTCCTGACAGTGGCTGTATATGCAGGCTGCAGAGGCTGTAGATGGAGAAACTGAGCTGTCTGCCAGAATCTGCAGGTGGGGCAGTGGCTGCAGGTTGATGGCAGAGGCTCTAGTTGGACATTTGACCAAGATTTTGCAAGGATTTGCAGGTGGAGGCTGCAGCTGCATCTGCATCCTGTTGGCAGAGGCTTAGTTTGAGGTTTGGCCAAGCTGCCTCTCAGAGTCTGCAGGTGGAGGCGGCAGCTGCAGGTTCCTGCTAGAGGCTATAAACCGAGGAGCTGAGCTGTCTGCCAGAATCAGCAGTTGGAGGCAGCATGTGCAGGTTGCTGGCAGAGGCTGTTGTTGGAGGTTTGGCCACAGCTGTCTGCAAGAATATGCAGGTGGAGGCGTCAGCACTACAGGTTGCTTGCAGAGGCTGCAGATGGAGGTTTGGCTAAAGTTTTCTGTCAGAATCTGCAGGTGGCGGTGGTGGCTGCAGGTTCCTGACAGAGGCTGTAAATGGTGGAGCTAAGCTGTCTGCCTGAAACTACAGGTGGAGGCGGCAGCTGCAGGGTTCAGGCAGAGGCTGTCGTTGGAGGTTTCGCCACGCTGTCTGCCAGAATCTGTAGGTGGAGGCGGCATCTGCAGGTTGCTGACAGAGGTTTAGATGGAGGTTGACAGACGTGCGAACGGAACATTGGTCTTCAACACTCTGACATGGTGGACCTGATGGAAATTGCTGGTGGAGGTTGTTGCTCGAACATTTCAGACGGCTGCTGTAGTTTAAATGTTATTTAAAACGTAACATTCTTGTGAGAAGTTATTGGTGTACGGTGGAGCAAGACACCTTAGAGATGGAGGCATGGCCGCAGCTGTCAATCAGAATCTGCAGGTGGAGGCGACACTTGCAGTTTGCTGGCAGAGGCTGTAGATGAAGGTTTGGCCAGGCTGTCTGCCAGAACATGCAGGTGGAGGCGGCAGCTACAGGATTCTGGCAGAGGCTGTTGTTGGAGTTTGGCCATCTCGTCTGTCAGAATCTGCAGGTGGAGGCGGCAGCTGCAGGTTGCTGACAGAGGCTTAGATGGAGGTTGACAGAGGTGGTAGACTTGATGGAAATTGCTGGTGGAGGTTGTAGTTTGAACATTTCAGATGGCTTCTGTAGTTTTAATGCAGTTTAAAGCGTAAAATTATTAGTTATTGGTGCATGGTGGAGCAGGACACCTTAGAGGCGGTAGTTGGAGGCATGGCCGCAGCGATCTACCAGAATCTGCAGGTGGAGGCGACACTTGAAGTTTGCTGGCAGAGGCTGTAGATGGAGGTTTGGCCAGGCTTTCTGCCAGAATATTCAGGTGGAGGCGACAGCTACATGTTCCTGGCAGAAGTTGAAGGTGGAGGTTGATTGAAGTGCAGGACTTTGAGATGGTGGAGCTGATGGAAATTGCCGGTGGAGATAATTTTTTGAGCATTTCTCTACAGCTGTTTGCTGCCTGCAGGTGGAGGGTTATTTCTAAACCCAGCTTGTCCTTCTAAGAGCCTGGAAGCTTTCTGACAGCATACTTAGAGTCATGGATGATTACTAAAGGGACCTACTGGGCACAGGCCCAGGGACCCAGAGTGTCAGGGGCCCCTCTGGCCTTCACCTGCAAAATGTCACTCAAATTAACACGTACTGACCAGGAAGAGACTCAATATGACCACAAAAAGATGCTAAGGAACTGCAAAGAGACATAAACTTACCTCAGAGAGACAAAAATGACCTTAGAGAGACACAATATTACCTTAAAGAGACACAAAATGACCTCAGAGAAATGATAAATAATGGCAGAGAGACAAAAAATTACATCAGACAGACACAAAATTACCGCAAAGAGACACAAAAAGACTAAATTGACATGAATTGACTTCAAAGAGACAGAAAAAAAAGACAAAATAACCTTAAAAAGGCCAAAAAATTAACTTAAAGAGTACTTAAGAGTGACACAAAATGACTTAAAAAGACAAAAAAAGTTCCACAGAGAGACACTAAATGACCTCAGAAAGACAAAATATGACCTGAAAGACACACAAAATGACTAAAGCAACATCAAATGACCCTTAAAAGACACAAACTTACTTTAAATGTCAGAAAGACAAAAATGACCTCATAGAGACATAAAATGACTAAAATTATGTAAACTGACTCCAAGGAGCCACAAAATGGCCGCAAAATAGACAAAATAGCAAAAAAATGTCACAGAATGATCTCAAAGAGAAAAGTACCTCAGCAAGACACGACAAGACTCAAAAAGACAAGATTTGACCTTAAAGACACACAAGATGACCTCAGAGAGACACAAACACCAAAAAAGAGGCAAAACCAGCACAAAATCGGTGTGTCCTGACCCTGTGTAGGAGAGCTGGTGCGGCCATTTGCATATCTGTGTCCAGGGGCCCATTGTCTCAGAATCTGCCCATGCATACAGTAGTACTTAAAAAGACAAATCATGACCTCAAAGAGACACAAAATGTCCATTAAGGGACACACAACAGCTGAAAAAGGACGCACAACAACACAAAACAGCAAAACGACTTCAAAGACACACAATATGACCTCAGAGAGACGCTACATGAGTTAGAAAGACACAACATAAACTCAAACAGACACAAATATCCTTAAGGGACACACAACGGCCAACAAAGACATAAAAAAACAAAAACAACACAAGATGACCTCAGAGACACACAAGGTGACCTCAGAGAGACACAAACAACAAAAAAGAGGCAAAAGCAGCACAAACTCGGTGTGTCCTGACCCTGTGTAGGAGAGCTGGTGCTGCCTTTTGCATATCTGTGCCCAGGGGCCCATTGTCTCATAATCTGCCCATGCACACAGTAGACATAGCTGTGTTTTACAGAGGGACATTTTTGCCACATATTCAACAACATGCCAATTTTATGCTCTCTTGCTGAATGAGAAAAAGCCAGCACCATGTCAGCATTTTTTGTTTTCAAGACAAATCTCCATGATACACACCTCTCTGTTGCTCTCACAGTATGACGACACAATAATTAAATGATGTCTTGTGTAAAATACTTATAAATGAAAATCATCCTGAATACTGAGAAAATGGTTGAATCGTGAGCATATTCAAATAATAAGGCTTCAATGCTTGTGTCACTGCTCGCAGCACTGATGGCCTATATCACCAAGAAGTTAAAAATATATGAGCTATATTTTTATTTGCATATTTATGCGGGGCTGTTTGTTGGACAGATAAAACAGACAGTTGGTAAACCAAAGACAGTAGCGTTGGATTTACGTATTTAAACTTGGTACCAGTCAAACGTCAGTCCAGTTTGATTAATTTACACTAAAATACACAGAAAACAACATGGGCTGTAAAAAGAGTCAAAATCTCTCGTCTACCTTGAATTAGTCCGTTTGTCAGTGACAGCAGGTCTTAAGATGAGGTCCAGAGGCAAAAGGTCTCAGTTTGTGGTTGGTTTTTCGGAAAAATCGTCGAGTAAGTTGAGATGCTGCTTCTCTCTCCGATGCAAAGTTTGTTCTGATTAAAATGTTTAAATGTTTCAATGTGTGAAATGATGCACTTAGAGACAACATAGCAACCATGGAACCATCAGGTCCATAACAACACGTCTGACCTCAGAGCTGCATTACGTCCACACCGGCCTGTCCACTACTGCAGGAACAATAGCATCTGTTAGTGTGTGGCCATTTATTAAACCGGCCTACATGATATGGCTGCATTGCGATATAAATTGTGTTTGTTTTAAATTTTATTTATCTATTTTGTGTGTGTTTTGTTTTCCTCTCCTCTCTGCATTCACGTGCTAGTTTTTTTTTTCAATCAGCAGCCTTAATGAGAGTTGGTTAACTCAGCCGGCTTTGGTTCTTCTTGATGCAGGCTAGATATCACCATGTGAATTCATTAATTAAGGTGTATTCATTAAACGCTTTCTAGTCAGCTCGAGGCTGTCATCGTCTGAGCTCATATCACACTGGTTATGTGGTGTATACACATTGTGAGAAACATGGCACCAATGGGATAAATACAGCTGAGGAAAAAAAAGCAATTTTTTCAAAAATCATTATAATATAAAGTTATTAGTTTTGGGTTCCGCTGGGCGCTCCCTCCATCTTTCAGTACTGTTCAATAAAGGTGCACTGCGCTTTTACGCATGACAAGTGACACTGCGAAGGAGATCAGAGAGGCATGAGGACCAACAGGACCATTTTATCACTCATGTGGGCAGTGGGGATTTGCGTGTGAGTCTTTGCAGTGCAGCTTTAGAGGCCCCAATAAATCTGGCTACAGAATTTGAACTCATCAGGGACCTAGAAAACAACCACCTAGCCCAGGATGCCAAGGTTAGGGGGGTCTCCGAACAGAAATCTAAGGGGGAGGAGCAGAAGGGGGTGGTAGAAGGATTGAGACAAGAGGTTAAAACTTTGCGGAGTGATGTCCAGGCTTCAAAAGCAAACCCTGGACCCCCTGCCCCGACACCCACCGCTGCATTACCCCCATCCTCTCAGCCAGCAGTTGCTACAGTTAGACGTGAGCTTGGAGAGCGAGCAGGGGGCTGCTGGGAGTGCGGCTGTAATCGACACATACGCCGCAACTGTCCTTATTTGCAGGGAAATTAGAGGGGGTGAGCACAGAGAGCCCAATGGCTTTCTATCACAAAGGGAGGATCAGACTTGGAGGAGTATGTTGGGGATGCAAGGGCAGCTAATGGTGGGGGATACAGATTGTTGGGGGCTGGCACACAGTCTGTCAGTTTGATTCCCTTGCTTTGGTTGCTAATTTTTTGGTGTCTGATATACCATCTGAAGAAATCCTGCTTAGCTTTGACTTTCTGTCTAAATATGGTGCTGTTATTGACTTTGGTGAGAAGACTTGCCAGATAATGGGAAAGACTTTTCCTCTTTTAGATCTCAACCCAACATTACAGCCCCAACCTGTTGTTGTTCAGTCTGATACTGTAGTACCACCACGCAGTGAAGTTATCATTTCTGGCAGGGTCCAAAGTGCATGGGGGGACTATGCAGAGGGGATGTTGGAACCCTCCCCGTCCCTGTCTAAGCATTGTGACTTACTGGTAGCTCGTGTGGTTTGCAGAGTGGAGCAGGGGGTTTTACCAGTGCAGGTCATTAATGTAACAAATGATGCCTTAATATTAAAAAAGGGCATGAAAGTTTGTACCCTTTTTACCGACATAGAGGTTGATGAGGTTGGACAGTTGATAGCCTTGTGAGCCAGTTTGGGGTGGGTGACAAAGGTCTTTCTGCTCAGCAAATTGAGGAAGTGAAACAGCTACTGTATCGGAACCTCTCTGTTTTTAGTCAGGGTGAGACTGACCTAGGTAGGACTCACTTGACCATGCATGAAATCAATACAGGTGATGCTAAGCCCATTAAGTTAGCTCCACGGAGGATTCCCCTTCATTTGCAGCACGAGGTGGCAGATAATCTGAAGCAAAAGTTAGATAACGGTATCATTCATTCTTCCTGTAGTCCCTGGGCAGCTCCTGTGGTTTTGGGTACGGAAAAAGGGGGTTGGCTCAGATTTTGTGTTGACTATAGAAAACTGAATGATGTTAGCATTAAGGATGCATATCCTCTCCCTAGGATAGATGATGCACTCGACAGCCTGAGCCACACCTGCTGGTTTTCCACTCTTGATCCTGCCAGTGGTTACTGGTCCTTGCCGATTTGCAATGGACAATATGTTTGGTGTATTTAGATGATATCATTGTGTTCGGACGCACTTTTCAGGAACACCTGGCTCGTCTTGATGACATTCTTGGGAAACTTCAGCAGGCTAATCTAAAAATAAAACCTTCTAAATCTAATCTGTTTACGACCCAATTCCACTACTTGGGTCATGTTATTTCTGCTGAGGGGGTTATGGCAGACCCTGCTAAGGTGGCTGCTGTTAGAGAGTGGCCTGTCCCAAAAAATCCGACCGAGGTTCAGAGCTTTGTAGGGCTGGCCTCCTATAATAGGCATTTTGTTAAAGTCTGTACAGACATTGCTTGACCCCTCCACCAGCTTAAGAAGGGGAAGCGCTTCCAATGGACTGATGCTTATCAGCAGGCCTTCGATCGTCTGAAAGCCAGCCTTATTACTGCGCCTGTGTTGGCCTATCCAGACCCAAGTAAAACTTTTATTTTGGACACGGATGCTAGTGATGTGGGTATTGGAGCGGTTTTATCCCAGGGGCAGGAGGGACAGGAGCGAGTTGTTGCGTATGCTAGCTGGACCCTAACTAAACAAGAGCCTAAATATGCTACCGCGAAAAAAGAGCTTCTGAGTATGGTCACCTTCACAAAGCATTTCAAACACTACCTTCTGGGTAAGGAATTTGTGCTCCGTACAGATCACAACTCTTTGCGTTGGCTACATAATTTCTAGGGGCTAGAGGGACAGTTGGCTCGTTGGGTTGAGCAGCTCGATTGTGCATCAGCCAGGCAAGTTACATGCTAATGCTGATGCACTTTCAAGGTTGCCTGCTTTTTGCAGTAGGGGAGGATGGGGCCAGGAGTCACTAACTAGTAAAGAGCAAGGCAGGGATCTTCTAAAAGTGTGTGCTGTACAGGAAACCCCGGAGTTGACTCAATGTGAAGGGGGGAGGTGGACGAGTTAACCCAAGCTCAGAAGAGTGACAGCGAGTTACTTCAGATTATTAACTGTAAAAATCAAGCAGATGAGTGTCTGATACCAGATAAGCCAGTGTTGCAGAAGTACGCCCCTGTCTGGAGCCAGTTACATGTACAGAAGTCAAAGTTAGTGAGGATCCCCCCTGTTAATTCAGATGCAACCCAAATACAAGTGGTCCTCCCTCGTTCCCTGATACCTAAGGTTTTGGCACAGTTGCAAGATGATGTTACTGGGGGTCATTTGGGAGTGCAGAAGTTGCAAGGGAAAGTGAAGGATCGGTTCTATTGGCCAGGGTGTTTTGGGGATGTGAAACAGTGGGTAAAGGAGTGCTCCGACTGTTCCTCTTATAAGACCCAGGGTAAGCCACCATGTGCCCCTCTGCAGCCATCAGTTACGTCCAGGCCTTTTGAATGTGTGGCCCTGGACATATTGGGCCCTCTTCCAGAGGCCCCTCAGAAGAATAGGTATATTCTAGTTGTGGGTGACTATTTTTCAAAGTGGACTGAGGCTTTCCATCTTCCTAATCAAGAGGCCGGTACTATTGCTAAAATGCTAAGGAGTGGGTCTGTTGCTTTGGGGTTCCCCACGGTATTCATTCAGATCAAGGATGAAATTTTGAGTCTACCTTGTTCAGGGAGTTGTGTAGGCTTTTGCATATTCACAAATCTCGTACATCTCCATACCATCCTCAGTCAGGTGGCCTTATAGAGCATTTCAATCATACTCTGTTGTCTATGTTGACATCTTTTGTTGATGAAAACCAGTCAAACTGGGACGCTCTTTTGCCTTATGTAATGCAGGCATATTGGAGCAGTGTTCATGCTAGTACTGCTTTTACTCCCCATAAGGTTTTGTTTGGGTGTGAAATTTTTCTGCCTGTTGATGTCATGCTGAATCAAGATAATCAGGAGTGTTCTTCCTGTGCCAGTGAGTATGTTTCCTGGCTCAATGAAACATTATCCACAGTTGTAGAGGCTGTGAAAAGGCATCAGGCCCGAGCCTCTGAGCAACAGAAGAAGTTTTATGAATTTAGGGTCAATTTCCAGTATTATACTGAGGGTGAGTTAGTTTGGGTACAAGACAAAGCTAGAAAGCAGGGGCTTTGCCCCAAACTACAGAGAAGGTTTAAAGGCCCTTTTAAGGTGGTTGAAAGGGTGACTGATGTGCTCTATAGGCTGGTGCCGGTAAAGGGGGGCTCTGAAAGTGTGATCTATTTCAACAGACTTAAGCCTGTTACTTCTTCTTTGACAGAGGCCAGCAACATAGTCTCCAGAAGGGCTGACCGACCCAACTCTGGGCCACCTGGACCTTCAAGACGACAGCAGGCCGAGGTGCGGTTGGATTCAAGTTGGGTCCACCATCATCGTCGAGCTGACTTGGAGACATCAGGACTGGACTCAGCAGTCACAGGCCACTCCTCACCAGCCACCCTGTTATCCAGAGTCAACAGAGCACCGGGGAGCTCTTCCAGAGACTACGGTAACTCCCAGGGGGGTTTGAGCCTCCGCTCTGAGGTTTCATCTGCACCCTGTTCCCGTGAAGAAGAGAGGACAGTGGTAAGCAGTTCCAGTGGACGGCCTGCGCTCTACCGCAAGCCACCGGCCTGGTCTCAAGATTATCATATGGCAACGTAGTGACACAAGGACGTGTCCTTTTCATCAGGAGGGGGGAAAGTGTGGTGATGATTGATTGATTGCATTATTGAAATAAAGATTGTTATTGTATCTGGTACCTCCTGGTTGAGTGTCGTTCTTGGGCATCTGACAAATTTTCTCCATAAATACCTACATTTATTACACTCTTATCCTTAATACCTTCTGAATCCACTTCCTCCCCTTGGAACCACACTCCTAACTATCATGTTCTTACTCCCAGATAACATGAGCTCTGTCCTGACCTTGGTACATTTAAATTCCTCTGTTAAACTAGATACAGACAGCTGAAGTATCCCTTTTCCATACAATACAACACTACTTAGGCACCTAGCAGCACCCAACCTTCCTAATATAGGAGCTAACCGACCTTTCAGTTGGCAGTTGGTAAATTGACAATGGCCACATTAACCTAGGATAGAGCCCAAATTGCGAACACCACAACTTCAACTTTCCTGGAAGTTCTGATTTATCTATTCTATCCAATCCTTCTGCCACATCTTTCCTAAATTTCACCACCTGTTCCTCATCATTTAACTCCACATTGTACCACCCACCTAAGCTCTTTACTGACTTTTCTCTAATTGTTGGGATTTCCTCATCATCTATGACAAACCATCACTTAACTTCCCTCTATGTATCGAGATGCTTCTAGATTTACTAGGCTTGATCTTCATGCTGGCCCACTTGAGGTTCTTATTTACCTTCTCTAGTAGCCTCTTTGTACATGGCATTGTTGTGGTCGCCAGTGTCATGTCATCCATGTAAGCCCTAACTGGTGGGAGATGCAACCTGTTCTGCCGTCTCTCCCCACCTACCACCCACTTAGAAGCCCTGATGATTACTTCCATTGCCATAGTAAATGCTAATGGAGAAATTTTACACCCTGCCATGATGCCTATTTCTAGCCTCTGCCAACCTGAAGCCTGCCGTACTTAGACACAACCTAATATCCTGAAAGTATGCTTTCACTAAGTTAACAACGACCTGTGGCACTTTGAAGTAGTCAAACGCACTCCAAATGAGGCTATGCGGGACTGAACCAAACGCATTTGCAAGATCTAAAAATACTACATGCAGGTCCCTTTTCCTAATCTTCGCTGTCTGAATCTGGTGCCAGATCATGCTAGTATGCTCTAAACACCCTGAAAAACCTGGTATTCCTGCCTTCTGCACCATGGTATCTATTAAGCTATTCCTTTCTAAGTAGCGAGCTAATCTCTGCGCAACTACACTAAAGAAAATCTTCCCCTCTACATTCAAGAGAGAAATCATCTGGGACTGGCTAAGGTCCACAGACTCCTTCTCCTTAGGAATGAGGACACCCCCTGCCCTATGCCATGCTCTTGGTATAATTTGTTTCTCCCAAACTATTCTTAGCTGTTTCCACAAAAATGTAAGGGTATCAGGTGCACTTTTATATACTTGGTAGGGCACTCCATTAGGCCCTGGGGCCGAAGAAGCCTTTGCACGCCTGCCTCACCACCTCCTGAACTTCCTTCCACCTAGGTGGCAGGCCTGACATCCATCTCATGCTCTATCCCTCCTAATGGAGGGATATCGGGTGGGAAACCTACTATTCTATTCTTCTCTAAATCTGAATATGTATTTCTCAAATATTCTTTAACCTCTAGCCTTTCTGCTTTGAGCTGCCCTCCCGTTTCCTGGCTGAACAAGCCTTCAACAAACTTAAAAGGGTCCCGAAAAAAACTGTCCTTACATGTTCCTTCTTCCTCCTCTTTTTCCTGAGATGCTCTGCCCTTCTAAGAACTGCTTCTCAACTCCTCTTGCAACACCTTAATTCCCTCCCTTTCTTCTTTTGTAGCCTTTTTCAACACCTTTCTTAACTGTTTCCTTTCCTTGACTAGCTCCTCTATTTCTCTTTGCTGTCTAGATTTACCTGACGGTACCCTCTCACTCCTCTTTCTCTCATCCACCCCAAACCTCTCTACACCATATCGGGAAATTATATCTCCCATCTTTTCTAACCTTTCTATTGCATTTCCTCTAAGCCTACTTAAGATTACTGAAAAATCTCTATTAACTATCTTCCATTCTTTACTGTCATTTGCCCTAGGCCATCTAACTCTAACCTTTTGCTCCATGGTTCTCTCTCTGACTGGCACACTGGCCTCAATGTCACCTGCATCCTCTCTTACTACCCCCTCCTCCTCCTCAGTGGCAGCGTTACTGATATCCTGCAAACTGTGGTTTTCTACCTGCCGCTGGACTTCATCCGACTGACTTGACTGACTTCTTAGGAAGTACTGATCAATGCGGCTACTCTGCCCTTTCTTTTCCACACACTTCTTCTTTTCCTGATGAGTTCTGAGGCCTTTTACTGATATTACTTTCTGCCAGCCACAAAGACAAACCTGATCATCTTGTTCTCAACTGTGCTACTTTTATCCTCTACAGATGCGCTTGCCTTGCCCTGAGTGCTGCTAATTCTAGCCCTGGTGGATAGGTCCGTGCCCCTATCCTTCACTGAGTCACAGATCCAATGCGTAGTCGTAATATAAAAGTGGCTTTACTTTTTCAGCCCAGGTTTGCTATTATTACACAGTTATGATTGTCTATCTTACCTGAAGGATTATATTTATTAGTGCATCTCTGCTCTTTGGTCCCTCGTGCATCTCTGGTCCCTGGTCAGCTGAGGTCCTCACATGGCAAGGGGACCAAATTCAACAGAGGCCATAGATGGAGGCTTGGCTAAACTCTCTGCCACAATATGCAGGTGGAGGCCACAGCTGCATGTTGCTGGCCAAGACTTAGTTGTAGGATTTGCAAGCTTTCTGTCAGAATCTGCAGATGGAGGTGGTGGCTGCAGGTTCCTGACAGTAGCTGTATATGCAGGCTGCAGAGGCTGTAAATGGAGAAACTGAGCTGTCTGCCAGAACCTGCGGGTGGGGGCGCTGGCTGCAGGTTGATGGCAGAGGCTTTAGTTGGACATTTGACCAAGCTTTTGCAAGAATTTGCAGGTGGAGCCTGCAGCTCCATCCTGCTGGCAGAGGCTTAGTTTGAGGTTTGGTCAAGCTGTCTGTCAGAATCTGAAGATGGAGATGGGTGCTGCAGGTTCTTGACAGAGGCTGTAAATGGAGAAGCTGAGCTGTCTGCCTGAATCGACAGGTGGAGGTGAGGGCTGCAGGTTGATAACAGAGGCTGCATGTTGCTGGCCAAGACTTAGTTGTAGGTTTTGCCAAGCCTTCTGTCAGAATCTGTAGGTGGAGGTGGTGGCTGCAGGTTCCTGACAGTGGCTGTAGATGCAGGCTGCAGAAGCTGTAAATGGAGAAACTGAGCTGCCTGCCAGAATCTGTGGGTGGGGACAGTGGCTGCAGGTTGACGGCAAAGGCTTTAGTTGGACATTTGACCAAGCTTTTGCAAGAATTTGCAGGTTGAGGCTGCAGCTGCATCCTGCTGGCAGAGGCTTAGTTTGAGGTTTGGTCAAGCTGTCTGTCAGAATCTGAAGATGTAGATGGGTGCTGCAGGTTCTTGACAGAGGCTGTAAATGGAGAAGCTGAGCTGTCTGCCTGAATCGACAGGTCGAGGTGAGGGCTGCAGGTTGATAACAGAGGCTGCATGTTGCTGGCCAAGACTTAGTTGGAGGTTTTGCCAAGCTTTCTGTCAGAATCTGTAGGTGGAGATGGCAGCTGCAGGTTCCTGACAGAGGCTGTAGATGGAGGAGCTGAGCTGTCTGCCACAATCTGCCACTGTGGAAATACCTGTTAGAGGAAAAAGATGATGTAAAATGAATGTAACATAAAGGTGGCTTTAATTTATCATCCCAGGTATGCTATTATTACACAGTTACGATTGTCTATCTTACCTGAAGGGTGATATTTATTAGTGCATCTCTGCTCTTTGGTCCCTGGTGCATCTGTGGGTGGAGGTGGCAGCTGAGGTCCTCACATGGCAAGAACATAGGATGAGGCTGTGTGGATATCCAGTATATCCGGTAGAGCCGGACATCATATAGGACAGGATTCAGCGGCGTAGATTTCTGGATGATGCTGTAAATGAATAATTGGCCAAACCTGCAACAACAGCAGACTACTGACAGAGATGTTAGAGGTTTGGCCAAGCTGCCTCTCAGAGTCTGCAGGTGGAGGCGGCAGCTGCAGGTTCCTGGTAGAGGCTATAAACCGAGGAGCTGAGCTGTCTGCCAGAATCAGCAGTTGGAGGCAGCATGTGCAGGTTGCTGGCAGAGGCTGTTGTTGGAGGTTTGGCCACAGCTGTCTGCAAGAATATGCAGGTGGAGGCGGCAGCACTGCAGGTTCCCAACAGAGGCTGCAGATGGAGGTTTGGCTAAAGTTTTCTGTCAGAATCTGCAGGTGGCGGTGGTGGCTGCAGGTTCTTGACAGAGGCTGTAAATGGTGGAGCTAAGCTGTCTGTCTGAAACTACAGGTGGAGGCGGCAGCTGCAGGGTTCAGGCAGAGGCTGTCATTGGAGGTTTCACCATGCTGTCTGTCAGAATCTGTAGGTGGAGGCGTTATCTGCAGGTTGCTGACAGAGGTTTAGATGGAGGTTGACAGACGTGCGAACGGAACGTTGGTCTTCAACACTCTGACATGGTGGACCTGATGGAAATTGCTGGTGGAGGTTGTTGTTTGAACATTTCAGACGGCTGCTGTAATTTAAATGTTGTTTAAAACGTAACATTCTTGTGAGAAGTTATTGGTGTACAGTGGAGCAGGATACCTTAGAGATGGAGGCATGGCCGCAGCTGTCAATCAGTTGTTGGAGTTTGGCCATCTTGTCTGTCAGAATCTGCAAGTGGAGGCGGCAGCTGCAGGTTGCTGACAGAGGTTTAGATGGAGGTTGACAGAGGTGGTAGACTTGATGGAAATTGCTGGTGGAGGTTGTAGTTTGAACATTTCAGATGGCTTCTGTAGTTTTAATGCAGTTTAAAGCGTAAAATTATTAGTTATTGGTGCACGGTGGAGCAGGACACCTTAGAGGCGGTAGTTGGAGGCATGGCCGCAGCTATCTACCAGAATCTGCAGGTGGGGGCACACTTGCAGTTTGCTGGAAGAGGCTGTAGATGGAGGTTTGGCCAGGCTTTCTGCCAGAATATTCAGGTGGAGGCGACAGCTACATGTTCCTGGCAGAAGTTGAAGGTGGAGGTTGATTGAAGTGCAGATGGAACATTGGTCTTCAGGACTTTGAGATGGTGGAGCTGATGGAAATTGCCGGTGGAGGTCATAGTTTGAGCATTTCTCTACAGCTGTTTGCTGCCTGCAGGTGGAGGGTCAGGCAGCTGTTTGCTGCCTGCAGATGGAGGGTTATTTCTAAACCCAGATTGTCCTTCTAAGAGCCTGGAAGCTTTCTGACAGCATACTTATAGTCATGGATGATTACTAAATGGACCTACTGGGTACAGGCCCAGGGACCCAGAGTGTCAGGGGCCCCTCTGGCCTTCACCTGCAAAATGTCACTCAAATTAACACGTATTGACCAGGAAGAGACTCAAAATGACCACAAAAAGATGCTCAGGAACTGCAAAGAGACATAAACTTACCTTAAAGAGACACAAAATTACCTCAGAGAGATAATAAATAACGGCAGAGGGAAAAAAAAAAAAAAAAAATTACATCAGACAGACACAAAATTACCGCAAGGAGACACAAAAAGACTAAAATGACATGAATTGACTTCAAAGAGACAGAAAAAAAAGACAAAATAACCTTAAAAAGAGTACCTAAGAGTGACACAAAATGACTTAAAAAGACAAAAAAAAGTTCCACAGAGAGACACTAAATGACCTCAGAAAGACAAAATATGACCTGAAAGACACACAAAATGACTAAAGCAACATCAAATGACCCTTAAAAGACACAAACTTACTTTAAGTGTCAGAAAGACAAAAATGACCTCATAGAGACATAAAATGACTAAAATTATGTAAACTGACTCCAAGGAGCCACAAAATGGCCGCAAAATAGACAAAATAGCAAAAAAATGTCACAGAATGATCTCAAAGAGAAAAGTACCTCAGCAAGACACGACAAGACTCAAAAAGACAAGATTTGACCTTAAAGACACACAAGATGACCTCAGAGAGACACAAACCAAAAAAGAGGCAAAACCAGCACAAAATCGGTGTGTCCTGACCCTGTGTAGGAGAGCTGGTGCGGCCATTTGCATATCTGTGTCCAGGGGCCCATTGTCTCAGAATCTGCCCATGCATACAGTAGTACTTAAAAAGACAAATCATGACCTCAAAGAGACACAAAATGTCCATTAAGGGACACACAACAGCTGAAAAAGGACGCACAACAACACAAAACAGCAAAACGACTTCAAAGACACACAATATGACCTCAGAGAGACGCTACATGAGTTAGAAAGACACAACATAAACTCAAACAGACACAAATATCCTTAAGGGACACACAACGGCCAACAAAGACATAAAAAAACAAAAACAACACAAGATGACCTCAGAGACACACAAGGTGACCTCAGAGAGACACAAACAACAAAAAAGAGGCAAAACCAGCACAAACTCGGTGTGTCCTGACCCTGTGTAGGAGAGCTGGTGCTGCCTTTTGCATATCTGTGCCCAGGAGCCCATTGTCTCATAATCTGCCCATGCACACAGTAGACATAGCTGTGTTTTACAGAGGGATATTTTTGCCACATATTCAACAACATGCCAATTTTATGCTCTCTTGCTGAATGAGAAAAAGCCAACACCATGTCAGCATTTTTTGTTTTCAAGACAAATCTCCATGATACACACCTCTCTGTTGCTCTCACAGTATGATGACACAATAATTAAATGATGTCTTGTGTAAAATACTTATAAATGAAAATCATCCTGAATACTGAGAAAATGGCTGAATCGTGAGCATATTCAAATAATAAGGCTTCAGTGCTTGTGTCACTGCTCGCAGCACTGATGGCCTATATCACCAAGAAGTTAAAAATATATGAGCTATATTTTTATTAGCATATTTATGCGGGGCTGTTTGTTGGACAGATAAAACAGACAGTTGGTAAACCAAAGACAGTAGCTTTGGATTTACGTATTTAAACTTGGTATCAGTCAAACGTCAGTCCAGTTTGATTAATTTGCACTAAAATCCACAGAAAACAACATGGGCTGTAAAAAGAGTCAAAATCTCTCGTCTACCTTGAATTAGTCCGTTTGTCAGTGACAGCAGGTCTTAAGATGAGGTCCAGAGGCAAAAGGTCTCAGTTTGTGGTTGGTTTTTCGGAAAAATCGTCGAGTAAGTTGAGATGCTGCTTCTCTCTCCGATGCAAAGTTTGTTCTGATTAAAATGTTTAAATGTTTCAATGTGTGAAATGATGCACTTAGAGACAACATAGCAACCATGGAACCATCAGGTCCATAACAACACGTCTGACCTCAGAGCTGCATTACGTCCACACCGGCCTGTCCACTACTGCAGGAACAATAGCATCTGTTAGTGTGTGGCCATTTATTAAACCGGCCTACATGATATGGCTGCATTGCGATATAAATTGTGTTTGCTTTAAATTTTATTTATGGTTTGTTTTGTTTTCCTCTCCTCTCTGCATTCACGTGCTAGTTTTTTTTTCCCAATCAGCAGCCTTAATGAGAGTTGGTTAACTCAGCTGGCTTTGGTTCTTCTTGATGCAGGCTAGATATCACCATGTGAATTCATTAATTAAGGTGTATTCATTAAACGCTTTCTAGTCAGCTCGAGGCTGTCATCGTCTGAGCTCATATCACACCAGTTATGAGGTGTATACACACTGTGAAAAAAACATGGCACCAATGGGATAAATACAACTGAGTGAAAAAAGCAATTTTTTCAAAAATCATTAGGCTATAATATAAAGTTATTAGTTTTGGGTTCCGCTGGGCGCTCCCTCCCTCTTTCAGTACTGTTCAATAAAGGCTCACTGCGCTTTTACGCACAACTAGTGACACTGCGGAGGAGATCAGAGAGCCATGAGGACCGTCAGTATGTGTGAGCGCTTTGCTGCCACCACAGCAAGAAGATGATCCTGGTGCCTGCTCTGTTGTTGTCTCTCCCTGGGGAGAAGCGGGACGGTACCTGGAGGAGGATGGTGACTTTACTCTTAATAGGGACCTCCGCCACCAACACGACCGACATCGCAACAGAGGAGCAGCTGAGCCACCACCTGACTCTGGTCCCGAGTCTGACTCAGACAGGAATTGAAGCATGGGCATCAGACGCACAAAGCTCAGTTTTACCGGGTTTCTGAGATGAATGCGTGACACGCAACTTTCATCGTCAACATATTATTGCCGTTTGTTGTGAATGAAACTCTGACCAGCTAAAAATAGACACAAAATTACTGAAACTACATCAACTGACCCTGAAAAAGACACAAAATTACATTGAAGAGATGACCTCAGAGAGGCACAAAAGAACCACAGCAACACAAATATACCTTAGAGACACACAACATGACTTTAAAGAGACACAAAACCACTGCTGACTCAAAATTTCCTCGAAGACATAAAAATAACTAGGCCTACAATGACACAAATTGACCTCAAAGACACACAAAATGGCCTAAAAACATGACAAAATAATCCTAAAGAGAAAAGTACCTCAGCCAGACACAACATGGCCTCAGAGAAACACAAAATGTCCTTTAAGGGACACACAACAGCCACAAAGACATGAAACAACCAAAAACGACATGACGTGACCTCAGAGAGACAGAAAATGTCCTTTAAGGAACACAAAATGGCCAAAAAAGACCCAAAACATGACCTCAAAGAGACACAAATGAACTTAAGGAACACACAATGTCCAAAAAAGATGCAAAACAACACAAAATGACCTCAAAGACACGTAACGTGACTTAACAAGACACAACATGACCTCAAAGAGACACAAATATCCTTAAGGGACACACAACAGCCAAAAAGGACGCAAAACAACACAAAACGACTTCAAAGACACACAAGATGACCTCAGAGAGACGCAACATGACTTAGAAAGACACAACATGACCTCAAAGAGACAAAAAATGTCCTTTAAGGTACACAAAATGGCTAAAAAAGTTACAAAACAACACAAAATGACCTCAGAGACACACAAGGTGACTTTAAAGAGACACAAAACCACCGCTGAGGAGGAGGAGGAGTAGGAGAAGGACTAAAGTGGAGCAGGAACCACCAACAAAAACAGTGCCAGGTACAGGTGCAGTGTGCAGGACTGGGTAGGTCTTTGCATAGAATTATATTATATTCAATACACTCTACTGACTGACTAATCTGTGTGTGTTGTGTTTAATATCATTAGATTGTTTTTATGCTGAAAATAAAGTATTCGTGTTAAAATTATGGTTCCACTTGCATCCATTATGCGATCGGAAAAAAGGCCTCTCCAAACCAAACTCCCGGGCTACTGTTGCATGCAGTATGCACACAATCGAGACATACTACTGTCTCAAAATTACGCACTAAAACTTGCCAAGAGCTTCAGCGCTGATGATCAGAGGAGCTGGTGTAGGAGTAATAACAGCAGAGTCTTGTTCTCTGACAGGTTCAATGTGCTCCTCCAGAGCAGACTCCTCATTCACACTCCCAGCAGAAGTGGTTTCAGCCTCTGTACCCTCCATCATGTCTGCTGGCTGGTTGTAGTCCTGGTTGGTGTCCATATCAACAGACACTTCTGTTAGAGTCTGAGGTTGAAACAATGCACATATCTCTTCTGCTGCAACATCAGCGATCCTGTTAGCACTTTTGCTCCAAAGCATTTAGGCTTCTTCACCAGGTCATTCTGAGTGTAACGTGTAACTTTCTCTAGGATACACAGGACCGTGTTGTCTCTGGTGACCTGAACGAGCAAAGTGGACAGAGCAGCAAAGACATGGTCCACAGCAGCTTTTGGGACTCTAATAGCCGTTTTGCTGAGCTGCTGGGAGGCCATGTTGAAGGAGGTGTTTTAAGGAAGCAACCACCAGCCCTGCAGGACATTTGGAACCACCTCCATCACCGCCTGCTGTGGGCCAAGCAGTTTAAGGCTGGGCATCTCCTGGTGCTGCTCTGTCAGGCTCCTGGCGTACTCCTTCACGTTTCAAATATTTTTATTAATTTTCAAAAACAGGGGTCTAACAGAGGGCAATACACAGTACAGTATTCAAAACACAGCTTGCAGCTGTCTTGCCAGTATAATCCTATAGATAGATGATACTGATAGATCCTAGGTATTCGTGGTGCTTCGTGGTGGAGTTCCCTCCCTTTTTCCCAAGAGCACCCGATACATTTTTGGATCTACAATGTACAACACAGAGCAACCAGTTATCATCATCATGTGCCCCTCTCCCTTATGGAGTCCCCCAGGGGTCCATTCTAGGGCCAACCCTCCTCTCTATATCTGCTCCCTTTAGGTGCTATTATTAAAAAAATGGCATCTCATTCCATTTTTATGCCGACAACAGTCAAATCTACATGCCCCTGAAAGCCAATGACCTTAATTGTATAGAGCCTTTGTCTGAATGTCTAAAGGACATTAAAGCTTGGATGGCTCTTAACTTTTTAAATTTTGATGACAGTAAAACTGAGGTCATAATGTTTGGACCCAGTGGTGCCTCCAAAGCCCCTCTTGACCTGGGCTCTCTTGCTCCTTACGTCAAATCCACTGTGACAAATCTCGGGGTTAATACGATAATTGTTTTAAAATGGATCAGCAGATTAATTCAGTTGTAAAATCCAGCTTCTTTCAGTTAAGGATTTTATCAAAGGTTAAGCCTTTCCTTTCTTTTAATAATTTTGAGAGGGTTATTCATGCATTTGTCTCCACCTGACTTGATTATTGTAATGCCCTTTATGTTGGTTTTTCTCAGGCCTCCCTCTCTCGACTCCAGTTAGTCCAGAATGCTGCTGCTCAACGATGAACTGTAGCACGCAGGCGAGAGCACATTTCCCCCATATTGGAGTCCCTCCACTGGCTTCCTGTATATTTTAGAATCCAGTTTAAGATTTTATTGTTTACTTTTAAGGCTTTGAATGGTCTGGCGCCATCCTACCTTTCCGATCTTTTGAAAAAATGTGTTTCATCACGGTCATTGAGATCAGCGACCAGATCGCTTCTTGTTGTCTCAAGAACAAGGTTAGCGCAGAGGGGAGACAGAGCCTTTGCAATTGTGGCCCCCAAACTCTGGAATGAGCTGCCCCTCCAGGTTAGACTGGCAGATACCCTCCCTGTTTTTAAATCTCGTTTAAAAACCTACCTGTTTTCGTTGGCCTTCTCTGCCCCTGTATGAGAGTTGGCAGCCTTTTGTTGTCGTATTTTGTGGGGTTTTTTCTTGTATTTTATTTAGCCTATTGACTTTTTGTATATTATATTTGATGTACAGCACTTTGGTCAACGCTGTTGTTTTTAAATTTGCTATATAAATAAATTTGTATTGTATTGTATAATATTTACTGCTAGTGAGTTGTACATGCAACAGTCTGCATACAGTACACATTTCACTATTTGATGCAAGATTACAAGCCACCATAAAAAATGTGCTAAAGGCCATCTTTTACAGTCTAAATGTAATTTTTTATTGTAAAATCCCAAAATGGAAAATTCTCTTAACATTAATAAAAGATTTTTGAAAAACTTAAATATACATTAACTTCAATCAAAATAAATTAAGATCATCACCTTAAAATAATGAAGACATTTTTTAACTTAGCTGCACATGTATGCCAGCAAGAAAATAAAGTTGAAATGGAAATTCAATCTAAATGAAAGCATCAGCTGGATTATTTTAATATTGCCTGTAACTTTAATACAGGCTGAATTAGGCTACTTAATGATTCCAGCTGTCCAGCATCCAGTACAGACAGCTGTAGGCTGTTTTTGTTTCATAATAATCATTGTATGGAAAAATAATTTGTTTGAATTTCTGTCATTTTGTTTTCTTGTATTTGTAATGGTAAAAAAAGGAGCAAGAGAGAAAGAGAAATTCCCACAGACTCCCTGCAATGGTGCTACCTGGCATGTCATTCAACACAGTGTTGCTCACCTTCTTCACTGGGACGGGGAGGGGTAAAGTTATGGGGAGACTGCTGCTTCTGACTCATCTGTTGTTGAGTCTGATAAAAGGGGCAGGGACAACTGATTTAATATGAATATCTTGCTAAACATTTACCTGTACTGATTAAATGTAGGATAAAAAGGAGTGAAATAGGCTAACACTAGTCTGTAGCTAGCGTATTTCACATTAAGCTAACAGGTTCATTTCTACCACCCACAGACTAGACTACCCACCTTTCTTGGAGAAAAACTGGCTCACATATTGACACCCTTTCTTTTGCCTCTCCTCTCTCTCCTTTCTCTCTTTCCTTTTTTGAAAACCGGATTTTCTTTTAGTACTAGGTAGCATGATGATGACTGTAGTGTTCTAGCGCAACTGCTGACTGCTTAAAGGCATGTCAAACCATTTCATGCAGATACAGGGGGTTGGTCAGTCAATATGGATGTTTACTTTCAGTCAGGGGCCCTTGGAATTGTCCTAATTTTTCCCCCCTATATGGCACCACTGGTACATATTATTAATGTTGTGCTGAAAAAGGATGGGAGAACTATGGTTTTCAGTTCATAATATGTATATGTTTTTTTAAGAAATTTAAAGTATATAGTACATGGACATGGTACATTATCAGTCTGTGTAAATAATGAATATAGATATCATAAAGATGTAAAGAAGTATTTAGCCGCTAGGAAGATGGTATTTTCATAGAACTGAGTTGTCTATGTTGTAGAGGGATGCAAATATTTTTGAATGTTTTGAATTTTTAGATTCTACTTTTAACTAAGTCATCCTGCAGACCAAGTTCACCACCACACTGTGTCCATCACTGCAGCTTCATTGGACACCTACAAGTATGAATTAAACTGCTGTGTTTGACTGTACCTGGAACAAGTATGTGTGATGGAAAGAATTATTTCATAGATACACTAAATAAACACATAAAGCAGACTGCTTATTATTGACACAACAAGGCTCTTGAATTTAGAAAAGCAAGAAAGGCAGCAGAAGTGCTTTATTTTACATCATTAGGCTATACAAACAGGAACAAATCATTTAATAGGCGTGTAGATTTTAGAGTTTGTACCGGAGTGTGTTTTGTACATGCTGTCCTTTGCAGTCTTAAAAAGGACAAAGATGCCATGTAGATAAGGTTAAATAAATAAGGTTCGGTGAGCAGCTCCTGTCCCCTACAACAAGCAGACTCAAACAGGTGACACATTGTCACTGTACTGCTATTGCTCGTCCTGCGTGGGGCTAATTAACATCAGAAAGGTCAGCTGAGTCCAGTGTCTCTGTCCTGATTATCTTCACATGTTCACCAAGAAACGGCACTATAATATGTAATAGAAATAACATACTGGAAGCTTTGTTTTCCTAACTGTCATCACTGGCCATGAGAAACCACCAGTGGGAGATTCTACAGATTTACTATTTATCAAAAATTGCAGCATTGCAGCCTGCAGAATGTTTACAAGCTAAATTTGCACCAAGGCACCAGATGGGATCATATATTCAGTGAGCTGAAGTTGCTTGAAAAAAAAAAGAAAATTCCATAGTTTAATTATTTGCTGAGTTGGACTCCATAAAACATCTAATAAATGTCTGTATTGTTATTAACGATCTGCTCTTTCGGTTTATTGCAGCTGTTTATTGTTTAGAACCCTGTCAGGAGCTCTGAGACAATATAATATATAATATATGTCCTCAGCAAACACAGCTGGTTACACACACAGAGATTATGTAGACAGTATAATACCTCAAGGCTCACATTATATGAGGTTGTTAAATAACTTTTCTAAAGAGGGAAGGAAATACAGAGAGACTTTAAAACATCTTCTGTTGTTTCAGCTTGACAGTCTGTTAAATCCTTCTATTTTTAGCGGAGACACATCTACTGTACATGCCAGCTCTACACAATTTTCTGATAGTGTCTCTGTTTACTCTGAAGATTATGAAAGTAAAATATTAGGCCATTTTCACAGCAGACACTTTGACTTCTCACAGTAGGGGAAGCACAGGTGCCAGGATCCTGAAACTGAAGCAGCTAAATTGAATTCTTTCATTTTATTACTTATGCCTGTGTTTTTTCCGACTGTGACATTTAAAAAAATGTCCACTGTGAATGAGGCATGTTCAGAGATTCAAATTTCAGCTTGCATCTCACCGATCTCACTGACAATGCTCATAAGAACATCCCATGATATAAAAAGATTTGGGTCCTATTCTCCTATTAGTTCAGGTAAATTTTTATTGTTCCATGGGAGACATGGCTTGCAGTATGGCAAAAACAGACTTATCAAAACAAGAGACACAATAAAAAAAGATAAGTAATAAAATGTTGCACAAAATAGGACTAAAAACAATCAGTAAAGCTAATGAAAACAGGTAAAAACTAATAAACAAGATCACGGTTTTAAGGAAAAAACTATAAACCCAAGCCTGGATTTCAGTGCTGATAAAAGTGTGTATTTATGATTCATTTGGTTATTTATCTATTTATTTATGTTGTTGATGTTGACATTTAGATGACTAAAACTACCATAGGAATATAATATGTTTCTTTAAAAAACTACCAAATGTTAAAAATAATGCTGCAAGATCAATCTCATTATATATTCACTTAGCTCTGCTTTGGAGGCACCTCATTGGCTGATGGCTGTTGCTATGACATCGCCGTGGCTTCTGCAGACGCTGTAGAGTGAAGCATTGTGGGATACATACAACAGTTGTGTCGAAGATGCTTTGAACAGAAAATGTCTGTTTAAAGTTTAAATCATTAGACACCGTCAAAATGAAGGTTGGTGCCCAGCGAGTTAATATGAAATGGCAGCATTACCTGTGGTTTTACGCTTTCAGTGTTGAGTTTTATCACATGAACGGGCTTCAGCCAGCTAGCAAGCCTAGCTAACGTTACTTGCTAACAGTAGCGTCAACTCGAGGCAACTCCTGGAAACCAAGCTAATGTTATCGTTTTACACTGGGTAACTTAAGTTTGTTAGCCTTATGAGCTACCTTGTTAGCTTCAGCTGTGATAATGTTAACTAACGAATTGCGTTTCTAGCTGTAACCTACTGTTGAAGGCGGTGTTTCGAAATGTCACAGTAAGCTCTACGATAGTTAAACCCTGCATTGTAATGTGTTGATCGGCTCCTAACAGCCAGAGTTATCCAAGCACAGTGTTTCGAGGTGGAAGCCTACATTATTCACACAACTAAGATAATGTTTGCTGTGGGAGGTGACTGTCATTTGTCCGTGTAACGTTTTAAACAAATGGTATTTTAGCGTTTTTGGTCAAATATGTTTTATGAATTCCAGTTCATAAATTACCCTAAAATTACATGGATTTAAGCCAAGTGGATTATCATATGTTTGTAACGCTGTATTTCATTGAAAACAGGTAAAACACCTGTTGCAGAAAACAGAGTTATGTGGGAGGTGCTGCTATCACTGACAGCAAATGTTCTATACATACACTTTTATAGTTATGCTTTTAACAAAACAGATTTGTTTAAACTTAAAGTTATCTTTAAGCACCAAGGCTTATTAGTAGCCATTAAAGAAAGTGGGAAAAAGTTTGGACACAAAACTCGGGCAGACCAACTGTATGTTAAAGGGGCACTCCAGCGATATAGATTAGACCACAAACATGCTGGGCCCTACTTCACACAATTCAATCTTTCATCAGATCTTGCCCACATATTTCAAACTCCAAGCCCCTAGTTTGTAATGCAGGCTTTCTGTTCAAAATTTGTCATCTCCAAGCCCAAACACAGATAGCTCAATGATGTCCCTTGAGTAATTTTCTTGCCAAAGCTCCTCCTGAGCCACAGAAGATGATAAACAACTGCTGTCACCTGCTGAACAGCACTCCTCATAACTACTAAATTTAATTTGACGTGCAAAATTGGTGGAGTGACCCAAGGGGCATCAAAAGTTGAATTAGGTAATTTTCAGTTAGTTCCGTTTATGCGTTCACTCGTGCCTACACCTTCATTTCCTGCATTTCCAAATCTGGTATAACATTGCTTCTGGTTTGTCAAAAACACTGAAATAGTGTGTTCAAAACTTTTGAAGGTCATGATCATCATCTTTTTGGTTAGGATGAGTGGAGACTATTATTGAGTTTGAAACGTATGAGTATCTGTAACATCATTAATGCTTCTTTAATTTCAAGTATTTGTATGTCTTTATCCAAATAAGACACACTTAAAAAGTAATCTTTGTGTCTATAGAGTGTTTTCGTCCTCACCGACAAAGCCTGGGCTGGTTCCAGTCTTCTGTATAAGTGGCAGAAATCCCTTGGTAATTATATCGCTGTTGCAGGGTGAGTGAAAACCACAGAAAACTGTGTAATAATCTGCTACTCTTTACACAAGATTTACATCTTGATAGCTAAACTGTACATGATATTTTTATTCACACAGACAGGATAACTCAGTCAAAATATTTGATCGACATGGACACAAGTGGGCTGAACTCACCCTCACGGGGTAAGTGGGAGAACATAATTTTTGGCTCTGATTTTGTCTAATCAAAAAGGTTCAAGTGATAACCTAACACTGTTGAAAAGAATTTTACAGTCCATTTTCTTTTTTTTTCCCCCACTCTCATTAGACGCTGTGTGGGGATGGACTGGGATAAAGATGGGGACATTTTGGCAGTGATAGCTGCAAAATCCAGCTCCATCTACTTCTGGGATGCCAGTGTCAATAAAACATCCCAAATAGATAGCGGTATGAGGTATGACAACCATGCATCACATTTACAAAGAAGAAGTTGGCGTTGATATTCATAATTACAGCCTTTGTTGCTCAAAAAGGGCAGCTGTCTTTTTTTGACAACAGTAGTGATAAAATTATTGATAATCACTCCTAATACTCTGGGTTTGTTTCCTGCTTGCATTCATTTTAACAGGGATCAGATGTCCTTCATCTTGTGGTCAAGGACGGGCCCGCTGTTAGCAGTTGGGACAGTCAAAGGAAATTTGTTGATTTACAATCAGCAGACCTCACGCAAGATCCCTGTCCTGGGTAATACACACTGCACAACTGCACAGTTACTTGTTTATTGTTTCATAAGTTTTTAGTCACTTCTTTTATGTTGTTTGTCTCTTCCTCTCCCCTCACCAACACACCAGGTAAACACACCAAGAAGATCACCTGTGGGTGCTGGAGTACTCAGAATCTACTGGCGCTTGGAAGTGATGACAACACTCTGAGCATCAGCAATCATGAGGGGGACACTGTCAGACAGGTAGCCACACATACACATGAGTGTATAAACACATAGGCAGCACAAATGCTGTACGTTAGCATCAACATGGTCATGAAACTATAAAGTTACCTCAGATTATGGCAATTTCACTGTTTGCATCATCCAGGTGGATTCAAATAAGTACAGCAAACACATATGCTCAGGTTTCTGGGTCACTCATATATTTTGAGCAACCAAGTGTGCAAGAGAGTGTGTATATTATAGAGTGTGTCAGCACTTGCCTCAGGGTGTCGGATCAGGACGCTATTTTTGAGCTCAGGTGAGAGAGCGTAGAGAAAAGAGAGATGCAGATTCCAGGTCTGCAGTCTAGACTGTTTACCTAGATGAAGATCAAAGCAGATACAAAATAATAATGTGTGTGAAGTGAGCCAAATGAAAAATTAAACTGTCAAATGCCAAAGGTCCATCACATTTCCTGTGTGGCTCTATAATTGTAAGGCACAACAAAAAAAAATAGCATTAAAAATAAAAGAGCGAAACCAAGATATAGAAACAAACAGAATACAGTTTGAAGACAGGGCTTCTAATTATTAATGCCAGTGACATTGTAATATAAACATAGTGAATACAACTCACATTTTTCTTGGGCACACACAGGAAAATAAATGGTTGTTGTTGTTGACTCCCAGCTGAAACCAAAAAATAAGCAGGTTTTCCTTGACCTGAAGTGCGAACCGTGATGACATTGGTTGGTGTGTCATATTCTACAGATTTGAAAGAGAGGATGGAGTCATGCACTCAATAGTTTTCTACGTCTTATTATCATCAGTAGTTGGTCCATGCTTGTTTTTCAGATAAAAGAAAAAATCTGTAGTAACAGAACAAAAGCTCACAGGTAATCAATGTGATCTGCCATCTTGCTACTACTGTTTACTTCTACTTTACCACTGCTCTGCTGATGACACATCCTTGATTACAGTGGTTCTGCTCAAAACTGGAGGAAATGCGGGCTCGTTCAATAGTTAGCACAAAGGTTCCAGGAATTCTGAAAGGAACCGTTTCAAGAACCGGAGCTAATTTGGAGGAAAAGAGGTATTAGTGCATATGCACAGAGCATGATAAAATAGTGTCTACAGAAGAAATAGAACTAGAAATAGAACAAAAGGAAATAAAACATAAAAGTTACAAATCACAAAAGTACAAATCAGGCATTTAAAGGGAAAGCTTTCCTATAAGAATATGTTTTAAGCAATGATTTAAAAATGAGTAATGTGCTAGCCAGCCTGATCTCCTCAGACAGAAAATCCAGAGCCTTGGTGGCAAAAGCCCGGTCACCTTTAGTTACCAATCTTGATCTAGAGACGACTAGTTAGGGTAAGCTTGAGGATCTCAGGTCACGACTTGGAGCATAGGTAATCAGAAGTTCAGTTATATAACTCAGCACTAAACCATGTTGAGCTTTAAAAGTTAATCTTAAATAATCTTAAAACAAATTCTGAACAATTTGTCTCAGTCAAAATACGAGCTGCAGCATTCAGTAGTAGTTGAAGCCGAGCTACTGAAGATTTACTGAGGCATGTAAACAGTGCATTATAGTAGTTGCGGCACGAGAATACAAAACAATGAATAAGCTTTT
This sequence comes from Epinephelus cyanopodus, assembly GCA_026686955.1. NCBI lineage: Eukaryota > Metazoa > Chordata > Actinopteri > Perciformes > Serranidae > Epinephelus > Epinephelus cyanopodus. Next base: position 39,942,209 of record CM048916.1, read on the forward strand.
TTAGGTCAGGAAAAGACAGCTGATTAGATTTTGATAATATTTCTTAGGTGGAAGTAGCAGGATTTAATGAGATTATTGACACGTGGTTCAAAGTTCAATTGAGAATCAAGAGTGATGCCTAAATTTCTCGCTGTAGATTTTATATTTGTTGCCAGAGGACCAATGAAGGGTTGTAATTTCCTTGCGAGGTGATCGGTCAAAGATTATTACTTCTGTCTTGTCTGAGTTTAGCTGCATCCATTTCTTAATAGCAGTGAAGCACTCCATCACTGATCAGACAGTTAACTTTATCTGGTTTAAGGACAGGAAGATTTGGGTGTCATCAGCATAACAGTGGTAGGATACTTCATTAAAATGACAAATAATGCATCCTAATGGAAGCATATAAAGTGGAAACAAAATAGGACCAAAAATAGATAAAAAAGGAGATTAAAAAATTGACCTAATTTATCTTTCTGTTCTTTTCCAGACAGCACTTCGTGGGTGAGCCTGCTGAGATTCATTTTTCAGTGATGAAGACGGATGAAAGGTCTGGGCAAGGAGAGAGCACTGTAAGTTTGTGTGGTGGTGGTGGTGGCGTTCTGCAGTTTTCCCACTAACTAACCCTTGCAGTATCACCATCCATCACACATGTAATACAACACACGTTCCTACAAATATTGACCTTTAGGTGAGTGTGTCCGTGGACAAGAAGATACTGATGCTCTACAATATCAACGATCCTGATAACCGGATGGAACTGACCTTCCAGAGCCACTATGGAAACATTGTGTCTTACCGCTGGTACTGCACAAAATTACACACTAACAAAACAGTAGCACTGAATCATGGCACTGAGATACTTGTACTAAAGTGAGTTCTCTTACTCCTTGTGTCCCTTCAAGGTATGGTGATGGGTATATTCTGATTGGCTTCTCCCGTGGATACTTTGTGATTATTTCCACTCACATCAGGGAGATCGGTCATGAGCTCTATCAAGCTCGCAATCATAAAGATAGTCTCAACAGTGTGGCCATCTCGCCAGCACTGAACAAGGCTGCATCCTGTGGGGACAACTGGTACATGCATGCTTTCAAAAGAAACAGCACAGCCAATCCTGTTGTTTTATCTATGTGAAAAAACTAAAGCCTCCTATTTGTTGTTGCAGCATAAAGATTCATGAGTTGTCTGAGCTCAAAGATATCAGCAATGTAGTTGAACTGGATGATGAGACTAAAGGTGACTGTCCTGTTTTTCAGCCATACTCTCAAAAGGCCTTTTTGAATACACCACCCAGTTTTCCTTCATCTGCTCCTCATTCTCCTCCTCCAGGTCTGGATCAGCTGAACTGGACAGAAGATGGCCAGCTGCTGGCCGTCTCCACACAGAGGGGCACGCTCCATGTTTTTCTGACCAAGCTGCCCATCCTGGGTGACAGCTATGGTACCCGGCTGGCCTACCTCACCTCCCTGCTGGAGGTCACTGTATCCAACCAGGTGGAGGGGGTAAGGACACACACACACACACACACACACACACACACACACACACTAAACAATGTAAACACTACTATTATTGTTGCCTCATAGCAAGAGGGTTCCTGGTTCGAATCCACGGTGGGGGGTATGAACTCCAGGGTGTGGGAGTCCTTCTGTGCGGGGTTTGCATGTTCTCCCTGTGTCAGCATGGGTTTTCTCTGGGTACTCCAGCTTCCTCCCACAGTCCACAGACATTCAAGTTAGGTTAACTAAGTTGTCCGTGGGTGTGAATGTGAGTGTGAGTGGTTGTCTGTCTCTATGTGTCAGCCCTGTGATAGTCTGGTGACCTGTCCAGGGTGTCAGCTGGGATAGGCTCCAGCCCCCTGCAACCCCTAACAGGAAAAGCAGTTAATGTGTGGTTGGGTTTAGATACAAAAACCACTTGGTTATGGTTAGAAATAGATCATGTTTGACTTAAAATACACTCTTTTCGTAGCACTGTCCTGGCTGGAAATGCAGCAGTGTCTTGGTAAAAAAAAACAAAAAACGAATGCTTTTCGTGACACTATCCCTGGTGGAAAACCAGCGACGGGTTGCTAAAAAACACCCGTTTTGTGAATAAAAAGCTACTTGAAAAAAAAGTGAGGTGTCAAGCCATCCACCATCTCCTCCACCAAGTCAGCTGATATACTATGTCACTTGAGAAATGTTGATATGAAATGTACACATGTATATTTATGGTTTGCAGAAATGCCAACGTTTTCTTCTTGTGACTGGGTTGTTAAAAACGACAACATATTTAATTTTATTTATTCAAACATATTTATTTTTTAAACAGACAAACAAATCCAAAAAACAGCTGAGGGTGAACCCCTCTCAATCCCTTTTTGATGCTCTGTGTTTTTCAGGAGAGTCCAGTGGCCATAGAAGTAGAAGTAGAGCCTACTTTCATTGCGATGGGGCCATACCATGTTGCTGTGGGAATGAACAACAGAGCCTGGTTCTATGCCTTGGTAGATCAAAAACCTGGTGTGTGTAATGTATAACCATGAAAACCATGTTATGTTGTTTAATTAGATATGGGTGAATCAGTAAGTGTTACTAAAGAGTTCTGTTTGTTTCTCAGGTTTTAATAAATTGAAGGACATTGAGTATTTGGGGACGATAGCCAGCATGTGCCTTAACTCAGACTACGCAGCAGCGCTGTTTGAGGGAAAAGTGCAGCTGCACATGGTGAGTGCTTTTATTTTTTATCTTTTTATTTTTATTGACCAATGAATGATTACTGTGCAGGATTCACCGCACTACACCACACAAACTACACATCTGTGTGTGTGTTTAGATTGAAGGCAAAGACCAGGAGGAAAGGAAACAGATGAAGTTGTTTCCAGATGATGACACAAAAGGTCGGATCCTTTGCCACGCACTCACCACTGACTTCCTCTACTACGGCACTGATGTAAGGCTCAGCACATCCTCACCTCAGTCAGTCCACTACGTTCTAGCAGGACATAACAGGAGGACACTATTTAGGCTGTCACATTTTGTTAAGACACTTTCTGTAGCCCTATGAATGTAAGCATCTCCTGAAGTCAGTCTATGTGTTCCAATTTCTTTTCCCTTTACCCCTTTATCCCTGTCTCTCTGTTTTCTAATGGATGTTATCATCTCTCTGCCTATCTGTTTGTCAGTCAGGTAATGTGGTATGTGTTTTGGTGGAGGACTGGGAAACTCTGAGCAGCTACAGCCACTCAGTTGGTGTGAGGAAAGTGTTTCCCGACCTAAACGGCACACGGCTGATTTTCATCGATGACAAGAACAGTGGTTTCCTGCTCTCCACTGCAAATGTACATACACTCCTTGACACATCTATAAATAATAATCCGAATAAACCTAGTTATTAGATACACAGGGATAAAATATCATGGTAAGACAAGCTACAGGTAATTTCATTATTATATAGTGGTTCTTTGGCTCCCTTTCTTGACTTTTACAATGTCTTACTTTTTCCTTTACCCTCTCTTCTTTATAAGCATTTGTAGTAGTTAAAGTTACAGTACATACCTTATATACAATAATAAAAATAATAAAATCTACAGATTACAAAGTGCTTTACAAGGAAATAACAGTATGATTTTAAATAACAGATTTGGTTTAACAATAGTCCAAATGTGTTTGTGTTCAATCCAGGTGACAGACTCCTGCTTTGAGCTCCCCAACTTCTCTCCCACCATCACAGGAGTGCTGTGGGACAACTGGCATGCTGACAGAGGAGTGTTTGTGGCTTACGATGATGACAAGGTCTATACCTATGCCCTGCACAAAACCACCATATATGGTAGGGTGATGCCATGCCATCAAAAACACACACACACACACACACTTAAACCTCTTTGATGTTTACCTCTAAAATGTTGAATCAGGGAGCACTGGTTCTTGATGTTTCTCTTTCCTGCTGTCTTATTCAGAGGGACTTGCAATGAGTGTCACATTATATATTTTAATATGCAAATCAAATGATCTAACAGGGCATCCTGAAAAAAAAGTTCTTGTACTCCTTAAATACTCCTGTTACCCTGTGGTGTAAATTTACCTGAGAGTTAGCAAGAAAAGTTAATTTTAAATTTCTCTCTCAATCTGTCTGCCCAGGTCCCCGGGTAGTGTTGGTGGGGAGCACCCCACTCCTCTTTTCCCAGAAGCCTTTGCTCCTGTACAATGGGGAGCTGACATGTCAGACAACAAGTGGCAAGACCAGTGACGTGGCCCTGAGCACACACTCCTTCCTCAAGAGCTCAACTGGCTCAACGACGGACACATCGCCAGAGCTCAGCAAGCAGCTCACCCAGGCACTGATGCTCAAGAGGTCAGCCATGCTGGAGATACTGATGAAGTTTTAAAGTCACATATGTATTTGTCAGGTGGAAATACATTTAGTTGTAAGACCCTATAGTCAGTCCAACCTGTGGCTGCTGTTCTGGGTACATATGGGTACACTGACATTGCATATGGACATATGTGCAATATTTATAATTGTTCTTATGATAGATAGAAGCTGATTAATATTCTTCTTAAATATAGTGTGTCACAATACAGAATGTAACAGGGAAACATTTTTTTAAATTAACTAAGAATAATTCAGAAACATAATGTTCTGAAATTCAGATTCACTTACAGATTTTTATAAAATACAAAAACTAATTTTACAATATACACCACTCATATTGCTATATATTGCTCTCCACTAATGGAGACCAGAGTTATTAGAAGATGTGTAACATGGTGGGTTTGACATGTCCAGACAGTATATGAAAAAAATCTGCATTAATAAATTAATATGCAATTAATTAGTTTCTCCTGGGCATATTCACAAGATGCCATGAAACAGGTCATGTTTTTCCAGAGCCCTACTTGTTTTAACCATAGACTGTATATAAATATAGATGACATGACACCTTTCCAAAAGTGAATCCAAAACATCTTGATTGCCCCCTGGTGGCTGGCTGCAGTAGAGGTGATAAACCCACCCCCCTCCATGTAGTGGATGGGACATGGGCCAAAATAGAAAAATCGAGTTACACGTTACATTTTTCCTAAAGATGGTTTCTGTCAATTTAGGTAGTTCTTATGCTGATGTATATATATATATGTGTTTGTGCTGTGATTGATTTCTGGGATGTTTTGGCTTCATTCTTGTACAGTGGGAGGAGTCGAGGCGTGTCCTCCATATCATCAGTGGTTTTAATACTGTACAGAAGGGTTTTATGTGTCATCTGCAGTTCCTTTCACACAACACCTTTAACCACAACCACAGTGTGGCGGTTTTCACTTCATACAAAAGACAGAGTGTGTGTGTGTGTGTGTGTGTGTGTGTGTGTGTGTGTGTGTGTGTGTATCCTGTCCAGGTTCCCTGAAGCCTGGGGTCTGTGTAAGTCTGCAGGCAGTAACGCGGACTGGGAAGAGGTAGGAAAAGCCTGTCTGGTCCACATGGAGGTTGAGCTGGCCATACAGGTCTATCGCATGTCCGGCAATGTGGGCATGGTACTCTCACTGCAGGGTATCCAGGTACAACTCACACACAAATGGCTCATATGTCACACCCTCTCAGTAACAGACTGTTTCAGTCTTAGGATTCTGATATCACCATCATTCCTATCTGTCTGTCTGTCTGTCTCTCTCTCTCTGTTTCTGTCGCTCTCTGTCCAGGGTATAGACGACATGAATTTAAGGGCAGGACATTTGGCCATGTTTCTAGGTGAATACAACTTGGCCCAGGACTTGTATCTGTCCTCAGGCTGCCCAATCGCTGCCCTGGAGGTAAAAACATACACACAGTTTGAGTAAACAGTCTGTATGTTCATGTATGTGTGTAAAGCCCAGTTCAGACCAATGATTTGTGAAAAGGCAAAACCGGTTTACAATATTGCAGATAAATGTTGCAGCAGTGTGAACTGGCCGGCCTGAGCTCGACCCAAGCCGACTGATGGTGTCGACCGCAGATCAGCCGGTCAAATCGCCGGCAGAGATTAGAACGTAAAGCACGTTACTTGTTTCTACTGCCAGCCGGCTTACAGCATGTTCGCTTGCTGCAGCAGGTGCTTCGTTCCCACCGAGCCCTCTGTCTCTGTCCTCACAGTGTGCCGGTTTCGGACGGTGGGCCACTGCTGCTGCTGGCTGTATGTGCTTATTCAACCTCACACACACACACACACATTCTCATTGACTGACTAATTAGGGACCGAGCCTAGAGGCAGAGGACTGCTCAGGGAGCAGTCCTCGCCGAAGGCGAGGACCCTCTTGTATTTTGAACGCCCAATACGAACCATGCCACAGCCAAAACACTACTAAGGGAGGAGTCCTCGCCGAAGGCGAGGACCCTAGTGCATCTAAACTGTGCATTGGGGGCAGACCAGTCCTCGCCGGAGGCGAGGACACTATTGTTTTTGCAATGTTTATTAGGGACCGAGCCGAGGCAGAGGACTGCTCAGGGAGCAGTCCTCGCCGAAGGCGAGGACCCTCTTGTATTTTGAACGCCAAATACGAACCATGCCACAGCCAAAACACTACTAAGGGAGGAGTCCTCGCCGAAGGCGAGGACTCTAATGCCTCTAAAGTCTTCATTAGAGGATGACTAGTCCTCGCCAAAGGCGAGGACACTATTGTTTTTGTAATGTTTATTATTATTAGGGACCGAGCCTAGAGGCAGAGGACTGCTCAGAGAGCAGTCCTCGCCGAAGGCGAGGACCCTCTTGTATTTTGAACGCCCATTACAAACCATGCCCAGAGCCAAAACACTACTAAGGGAGGAGTCGGCGAGGACCCTAATGCATCTAAAATGCTTGAGGATGACTAGTCCTCGCCGAAGGCGAGGACACTATTGTTTTTGTAAGGTTTATTATTTCTTTCTTTCTTTCTTTCTTTCTTCCGCCGCCTCTTTGAACCTCAATTTGACCCCCTAACATGCTCAAAAACTCACCAAAATTGGCACGCACATCAGAACCGGTGAAAAATTTAATAAAATCATGAAATTAACCCCATAAGTGCCAAAATGAGCTCTCTAGCGCCACCTAGGCACACTAAAATGGCCGCTACGGCCTGTAGGAACGTCGTAGAAACGTCAAACCAAAACTGTCGTGTTCGTCTCATCAAGACCTAAAAATCACGCGCTGACACCCCTGACCTAAATCCAACAGGAAGTGATGTAATTGCCCTTTCAAAATAAGATTTTGCCTGAACTGCCTTTCCTTAAAAAAACATCTTCTCATACAGCGTTTATCCCACCGGCTTCAATGCAGGGATGCCAGATCAACTCCTTCTAATCAAAAGTTATTCGTAAACTTTTCCATTCCTGCCTTCGTTTGGATTTCGTGGCCTCCTGAAGGTGAGATGTCAGAAAAACGTCCAGACGGCCGTCGAAAGCTGTCCCATAGGAAATGAATGGCAGCAGGGGGGAAAAAGAGACCAATCTTTGGGCTTTTTCTAGCCTTTACAGCGTCTCCATACGTTGACCTACAGACTCCATTCAAACTCTCAAATGTTGCCACAGGTCTCGTGTATTCACTCATGTTTTCATCTTTTCCCAATCTCTTATCGTTTTTCATCGCTGCCTCTCAGAGTACCATGAGCAAAAATGGAGAAATTGTGCGATAATGGGTGTCTATTGCGCGGAATGTTCCTCGCTAGAGTGGAGAGAGCTCTAAAAATCGTCTAAAACCTTTGTCTTCAACTCGCTCATACGGCCACAATTTTCACTTTACAGACACAATTTTTATCACAAAACGTAGGAAAATTTGTCCTGGTCACAGAAATGTTGTCATGGAGTCTGACACACGTACACATTTTTGCTGAACAGCTCCAAAGCGAAGGGAGTGCCGATTTTTTTCTCATTCACTCCCATGTAAACTCAGAGGAGAAATTTCTGGAAACAGCTGAGGTGCAACACATTTTAAACTCGCTCCCCTGACCACATTTTGGACTCCAGAAATATAAAAAAATGCCACGTATGTTCACGACAAGTTGCTGGTTCTCACGATCACTTTATTTTTTTGATTTGAACAACGGTTTGGTTGTCAGAGCAATTTGTTCGGGGACTCAAAACCCATGTTAAACAGCCTGAGCTGATCATCTCTCTCATCATCTGGCTGTGTGGCGCAAGTGCAGGCAAGTCTTAATCGCCATGACAACGACTGCTCACACAGACACAGACACAGAGCAGCAGCTCTCTGTCTCTGTCTCTGTCTCTGTATGTCTCTGTCTCTGTCTGTATGTCTCTGTCTCTGTGTCTGTCTCTGTCTCTGTGTCTGTGTCTGTCTCTGTGTCTGTCTCTGTGTCTGTCTGTATGTCTCTGTCTCTGTGTCTGTCTCTGTCTCTGTGTCTGTGTCTGTATGTCTCTGTCTCTGTGTCTGTCTCTGTCTCTGTGTCTGTGTCTGTATGTCTCTGTCTCTGTGTCTGTCTCTGTCTCTGTGTCTGTGTCTGTATGTCTGTCTCTGTGTCTGTCTCTGTCTCTGTGTCTGTGTCTGTATGTCTCTGTCTCTGTGTCTGTCTCTGTCTCTGTCTATGTGTCTCACAATCTTTACAGGACAGATTACAGCAGCACAATCTTCATTTCAAACAGCAAATACACATTATTAACCCCTAAAGTGCCAGAACGGGCTCTCTATCGCCACCTAGCTGCACTAAAATGGCCGCTGTGGCCTGTAGGCATGTGGTAGACAGATCAAAGCACTCTCTCACTCTGACCCTAGCTGCACCTACTTAGTGATCATGGCAACCACTGTCACAAACTCACAGAAACATGACGTGTGTGTGATTCTAAAACTGACCTGATGACATGACAGTGACAGAATCTCCATTTTAACCCTTTAGTTGCCAGAGTTATTTGAGGAAAATATTCATTCCTACATTTCAAAAGGCTGTGGCTTGAAAGTGGTGAGAGATAAAGGGAAACTGTAAATGAGAAAACTTATTAGGGACGAGCCTGGAGACAGAAGAGTCCGTGAGGAGTCCTCGCCGAAGGCGAGGATCCTATTGACCCCCTAAACATGCTGAAAACTCACCAAAATTGGCACGCATATCAGAACTGGTCAACAATTTCAGAAAATCATAAAATTAACCCCTAAGTGCCAAAATGGGCTCTCAAGCGCGACCAAGGCACACTAAAATGGCGGCTGCGGCCTGTAGGTGTGTTGTTTTTGTCATCGCATCCTCAAAATGAAGGAAGAGGAATCTGATGGGAGAAAATTCACTAATTTGCATATTGTGATGTCACTTCTACAGCTACAGGAAACATTCAAACATCAAAACGATCAGCTCTGTGAGAATTTTCTGATGTTTGTGGCAATGTGTGCGATATTTGTCAATCGTTCGCTGGAGGCTGAAACGGGCGAGGTCCCGCCAAACGCTGCTTGCAGCTTTAATTAGGGACCGAGCCTAGAGGCAGAGGACTGCTCAGAGAGCAGTCCTCGCCAAAGGCGAGGACCCTCTTGTATTTTGAACGCCCATTACGAACCATGCCCAGAGCCATAACACTACTAAGGGAGGAGTCCTCGCCGAAGGCGAGGACCCTAGTGCTTCTAAACTGCTGGAGGATGACTAGTCCTCGCCGAAGGCGAGGACACTATTGTTTTTGTAAGGTTTATTATTTTTCTTTCTCCCGCCGCCTCTTTGAACTGGAATTTCACCCCCTAAACATGCTCAAAAACTCACCAAAATTGGCACGCACATCAGAACTGGTGAAAAATTTAATAAAATCATGAAATTAACCCCTAAAGTGCCAAAGTGAGCTCTCTAGCGCCACCTAGGCACACTAAAATGGCTACGGCCTGTAGGAACGTCGTAGAAACATCAAACGAAAACTGTCGTGTTCGTCTCATCAAGACCTAAAAATCACCGCTGACACCCCTGACCTAAATCCAACAGGAAGTGATGTAATTGCCCTTTCAAAATAAGATTTTGCCTTAAACTGCCTTTCCTTAAAAAAACATCTTCTCATACAGCGTTTGTCCCACCGGCTCCAAACTTGCAGGGATTCCAGATCAACTCCTTCTAATCAAAAGTTATTCGTAACTTTTCCATTCCTGCCTTCGTTTGGATTCGTGGGCTCCTGAAGGTCAGATGTCAGAAAAATGTCCAGACGGCCGTCGAAAGCTGTCCCATAGGAAATGAATGGCAGCAGGGGGGAAAAAGAGACCAATCTTTGGGCTTTTTCTAGCCTTTACAGCGTCTCCATACGTTCACCTACAGACTCCATTCAAACTCTCAAATGTTGCCACAGGTCTCGTCTATTCACTCATGTTTTCATCTTTTCCCAATCTTTTATCGTTTTTCATCGCTGCCTCTCAGAGTACCATGAGCAAAAGTGGAGAAATTGTGCGTTTATAATGGGTGTCTATTGCGCGGAATGTTCCGCGCTAGAGTGGAGAGAGCTCTAAAAATCGTCTAAAACTTTTGTCTTTAACTCGCTCATACGGCCACAATTTTCACTTTACAGACACAATTTTTATCACAAAACGGAGGAAAATTTGTCCTGGTCACAGAAATGTTGTCATGGAGTCTGACACACGTACACATTTATGCTGAACGGCTCCAAAGTGAAGGGAGCGCCGATTTTTTTCTCATTCACTCCCATGTAAACTCAGAGGAGAAATTTCTGGAAACAGCTGAGGTGCAACACATTAAACTCGCTCCCCTGACCACATTTTGGACTCCAGAAATATAAAAAAATGCCACAGACGTCCTCGACAAGTTGCTGGTTCTCACCATCGCGTTATTTTTTGATTTGAACAACGGTTTGGTCGTGAGAGCAATTTGTTCGGGGACTCAAAACCCATGTTAAACAGCCTGAGCTGATCTTCTCTCTCATCATCTGGCTGTGTGGCGCAAGTGCAGGCAAGTCTTAATCGCCATGACAACGACTGCTCACACAGACAGACACAGACACAGAGCAGCAGCTCTCTGTCTCTGTGTCTGTGTCTGTGTCTGTCTCTGTCTGTCTGTCTGTCTGTCTCTGTGTCTGTCTGTGTCTGTGTCTGTGTCTGTCTCTGTGTCTGTGTCTGTCTCTGTCTCTGTGTCTGTCTCTGTCTATTTGTCTCACAATCTTTACAGGACAGATTACAGCAGCACAATCTTCATTTGAAACAGCAAATACACATTATTAACCCCTAAAGTGCCAAAATGGGCTCTCTAGCGCCACCTAGCTGCACTAAAATGGCCGCTGTGGCCTGTAGGCATGTGGTAGACAGATCAAACCACTCTCTCACTCTGACCCTAGCTGCACCTACTTAGTGATCATGGCAACCACTGTCACAAACTCACAGAAACATGACGTGTGTGTGATTCTAAAACTGACCTGATGACATGACAGCGACAGAATCTCCATTTTAACCCTTTAGTTGCCAGAGTTATTTGAGGAAAATATTCATTCCTACATTTCAAAAGGCTGTGGCTTGAAAGTGGTGAGAGATAAAGGGAAACTGTAAATGAGAAAATTTATTAGGGACCAAGCCTGGAGACAAGAGTCCTCTGCGAGGAGTCCTCGCCGAAGGCGAGGATCCTATTGACCCCCTAAACATGCTCAAACACTCACCAAAATTGGCACGCATATCAGAACCGGTCAACAATTTTAGAAAATCATGAAATTAACCCCTAAAGTGCCAAAATGGGCTCTCTAGCGCCACCTAGGCACACTAAAATGGCCGCTGCGGCCTGAAGGTGTGTTGTTTTTGTCATCTCATCCTCAAAATGAAGGAAGAGCAATCTGATGGGAGAAAATTCACTCATCTAATTTGCATATTGTGATGTCACTTCTACATAACTACAGCTACAGAAAGCATTCAAATATCAAAATGTACAGCTGTGTGAGAATTTTCTGATGTTTGTGACAATGTGTGCGATATTTCTAAATCATTCGCTGGTGGCCGAAATGGACGCGAGGCGAGGTCCCGCCAAACGCTGCTTGCAGCTTTAATTATTATTTCTTTCTTCCGCCGCCTCTTTGAACTGGAATTTGACCCCCTAAACATGCTCAAAAACTCACCAAAATTGGCACGCACATCAGAACTGGTGAAAAATTTCATAAAATCATGACATTAACCCCTAAAGTGCCAAAATGAGCTCTCTAGCGCCCCCTAGGCACACTAAAATGGCCGCTACGGCCTGTAGGAACGTCGTAGAAAACTTCAAACCAAAACTGTCGTGTTCGTCTCATCAAGACCTAAAAATCACGCGCTGACACCCCTGACCTAAACCCAACAGGAAGTGATGTAATTGCCCTTTCAAAGTAAGATTTTGCCTTAAAACTGCATAAAACTGCCTTTCATAAAAAAAACATCTTCTCATACAGCGTTTATCCCACCGGCTCCAAATTTGCAGGGATGCCAGATCAACTCCTTGTAATCAAAAGTTATTCGTAACTTTTCCATTCCTGCCTTCGTTTGGATTTCGTGGGCTCCTGAAGGTGAGATGTCAGAAAAATGTCCAGACGGCCGTCGAAAGCTGTCCCATAGGAAATGAATGGCAGCAGGGGGGAAAAAGAGACCAATCTTTGGGCTTTTTCTAGCCTTTACAGTGTCTCCATACTTTGACCTACAGACTCCATTCAAACTCTCAAATGTTGCCACAGGTCTCGTGTATTCACTCATGTTTTCATCTTTTCCCAATCTTTTATCGTTTTTCATCCCTGCCTCTCCGAGTACCATGAGCAAAAAGTGGAGAAATTGTGCGTTTATAATGGGTGTCTATTGCGCGGAATGTTCCACGCTAGAGTGGAGAGAGCTCTAAAATCGTCTAAAACTTTTGTCTTTAACTCGCTGCCATGGCCACAATTTTCACTGGACAGACACAATTTCTATCACAAAAACGTAGGAAAATTTGTCCTGGTCACAGACATGTTGACATGGAGTGTGTCACACGTACACATTTTGCCAAACGGCTCCAAAGTGAAGGGAGTGCCGATTTTTTTCTCATTCACTCCCATGTAAACTCAGAGGAGAAATTTCTGGAAACAGCCGAAGTGCAACACATTTTAAACTCGCTCCCCTGACTACATTTTGGACTCCAGAAATATAAAAAAATGCCCGGACGTTCACAACAAGTTGCTGGTTCTCACTATCACTTTATTTTTTTGATTTGAACAACGGTTTGGTCGTCAGAGCAATTTGTTCGAGGAGTCAAAACCCATGTTAAACAGCCTGAGCTGATCTCCTCTCTCATCATCTGGCTGTGTGGCGCAAGTGCAGGCAAGTCTTAATCGCCATGACAACGACTGCTGCTCACACAGACACAGACACAGACACAGACACAGAGCAGCAGCTCTCTGTCTCTGTCTCTGTGTCTGTCTGTGTCTGTGTCTGTCTGTCTGTCTCTGTCTATGTCTGTGTGTCTGTCTGTGTCTGTCTGTGTCTGTCTCTGTCTCACAATCTTTACAGGACAGATTACAGCAGAACAATCTTCATTTGAAACAGCAAACACACATTATTAACCCCTAAAGTGCCAAAATGGGCTCTCTAGCGCCACCTAGCTGCACTAAAATGGCCGCTGTGGCCTGTAGGCATGTGGTAGACAGATCAAACCACTCTCTCACTCTGACCCGAGCTGCACCTACTTAGTGATCATGGCAACCACTGTCACAAACTCACAGAACATGACGTGTGTGTGATTCTAAAACTGACCTGATGACATGACAGCGACAGAATCTCCATTTTAACCCTTTAGTTGCCAGTTATTTGAGGAAAATATTCATTCCTACATTTCAAAAGGCTGTGGCTTGAAAGTGGTGACAGATAAAGCATACTGTAAAATGAGAAAAGTTTTCATTATTAGGGACCGAGCCTGGAGACAGAGGACTCCTGACAGAGCAGTCCTCGCCGAGGACCCTCTTGTATGTTGAACGCCCATTACGAACCATGCCCAGAGCCAAAACACTACTAACGGAGGAGTCCTCGCCAAAGGCGAGGACCCTAATGCTTCTAAACTGTTCAGTGGAGGAAGAGGAGTCCTCGCCGAAGGCGAGGAATGCACTATTGTTTTTGTAAAGTTTATTATTATTTCTTTCTTTCTTCCGCCGCCTCTTTGAACTGGAATTTCACCCCCTAAACATGCTCAAAAACTCCAAAATTGGCACGCATATCAGAACCGGTCAACAATTTCAGAAAATCATAAAATTAACCCCTAAAGTGCCAAAATTGGCTCTCTAGCGCCACCAAGGCACACTAAAATGGCCGCTGCGGCCTGTAGGTGTGTTGTTTTTGTCATCTCATCCTCAAAATGAAGGAACTGGAATCTGATGGGAGAAAATTCATTAATTTGCATATTGTCATATCACTTCTACATAGCTACAGAAAACATTCAAACATCAAAACGATCAGCTCTGTGAGAATTTTCTGATGTTTGTGGCAATGTGTGCGATATTTGTCAATCGTTCGCTGGAGGCCGAAACAGGCGAGGTCCCGCCAAACGCTGCTCGCAGCTTTAATTATTATTTCTTTCTTTCTTTCTTTCTTTCTTTCTTTCTTTGTTTCTTCCGCCGCCTCTTTGAACTGGAATTTGACCCCCTAAACATGCTCAAAAACTCACCAAAATTGGCACGCACATCAGAACCGGTGAAAAATTTAATAAAATCATGAAATTAACCCTTAAAGTGCCAAAATGAGCTCTCTAGCGCCACCTAGGCACACAAAAATGGCCGCTACGGCCTGTAGGAACGTCGTAGAAACGTCAAACGAAAACTGTCGTGTTCGTCTCATCAAGACCTAAAAATCACGCGCTGACACCCCTGACCGAAATCCAACAGGAAGTGATGTAATTACCCTTTCAAAGTAAGATTTTGCCTGAAAACTGCATAAAACTGCCTTTCATAAAAAAAACATCTTCTCATACAGCGTTTATCCCACCGGCTCCAAACTTGCAGGGATTCCAGATCAACTCCTTCTAATCAAAAGTTATTCGTAACTTTTCCATTCCTGCCTTCGTTTGGATTTCGTGGGCTCCTGAAGGTGAGATGTCAGAAAAACGTCCAGACGGCCGTCGAAAGCTGTCCCATAGGAAATGAATGGCAGCAGGGGGGAAAAAGAGACCAATCTTTGGGCTTTTTCTAGCCTTTACAGCGTCTTCATACTTTAACCTACAGACTCCATTCAACTCTCAAATGTTGCCACAGGTCTCGTGTATTCATTCATGTTTTCATCTTTTCCCAATCTTTTATCGTTTTTCATCGCTGCCTCTCCGAGTACCATGAGCAAAAAGTGGAGAAATTGTGCGTTTATAATGGGTGTCTATTGTGCGGAATGTTCAGCGCTAGAGTGGAGAGAGCTCTAAAAATCGTCTAAAACTTTTGTCTTTAACTCGCTGCCATGGCCACAATTTTCACTGGACAGACACAATTTCTATCACAAAACGTAGGAAAATTTGCCTGGTCACAGACATGTAGTCATGGAGTCTGACACACGTACACATTTTTGCCGAACGGCTCCAAAGCGAAGGGAGCGCCGATTTTTTCTCATTCACTCCCATGTAAACTCAGAGGAGAAATTTCTGGAAACAGCTGAGGTGCACATTTTAAACTCGCTCCCCTGACACATTTTGGACTCCAGAAATAAAAAAAAATGCCACGTACGTTCACGACAAGTTGCTGGTTCTCAGCATCACTTTATTTTCCTTTTTGGACCAACGGTTTGGTCGTGAGAGCAATTTGTTCGAGGACTCAAAACCCATGTTAAACAGCCTGAGCTGATTCCTCTCTCATCATCTGGCTGTGTGGCGCAAGTGCAGGCAAGTCTTAATCGCCATGACAACGACTGCTCACACAGACAGACACAGACACAGAGCAGCAGCTCTCTGTCTCTGTGTCTGTGTCTGTCTCTGTCTGTCTGTCTGTCTGTCTCTGTGTCTGTCTGTGTCTGTGTCTGTGTCTGTCTCTGTGTCTGTGTCTGTCTCTGTCTCTGTGTCTGTCTCTGTCTATTTGTCTCACAATCTTTACAGGACAGATTACAGCAGCACAATCTTCATTTGAAACAGCAAATACACATTATTAACCCCTAAAGTGCCAAAATGGGCTCTCTAGCGCCACCTAGCTGCACTAAAATGGCCGCTGTGGCCTGTAGGCATGTGGTAGACAGATCAAACCACTCTCTCACTCTGACCCTAGCTGCACCTACTTAGTGATCATGGCAACCACTGTCACAAACTCACAGAAACATGACGTGTGTGTGATTCTCAAACTGACCTGATGACATGACAGCGACAGAATCTCCATTTTAACCCTTTAGTTGCCAGAGTTATTTGAGGAAAATATTCATTTCTACATTTCAAAAGGCTGTGGCTTGAAAGTGCTGAGAGATAAAGGGAAAGTGTAAATGAGAAATTTATTAGAGACCGATCCTGGAGACAGAAGACTCCTCCGCGAGGAGTCCTCGCCGAAGGCGAGGATCCTATTGACCCCCTAAACATGCTCAAAAACTCACGAAAATTGGCACGCACATCAGAACCGGTCAACAATTTCAGAAAATCAAAAATTAACCCCTAAAGTGCCAAAATGGGCTCTCTAGCGCCACCTAGGTACACTAAAATGGCCACTGCAGCCTGTAGGTGTGTTGTTTTTGTCATCTCATCCTGAAAATGAAGGAACTGGAATCTGATGGGAGAAAATTCACTCATCTAATTTGCATATTGTGATGTCACTTCTACATAGCTACAGCTACAGAAAGCATTCAAACATCAAAACGTTCAGCTCTGTGAGAATTTTCTGATGTTTGTGGCAATGTGTGCGATATTTGTCAATCGTTCGCTGGAGGCCGAAACGGGCGAGGTCCCGCCAAACGCTGCTTGCAGCTTTAATTGGTGCTGGTTATTTATATTATTGTGGCGTATTTATTATAAATACAGTCCATCTGATTCTTGTTTTGTTTATATTTTTCAATGTTTAATCACTATTACAATTGCAACTGTAGCCAGTATCTCACTATCACTCTCCTCATTCACACTTGAAGAAGCTACAAATTCTATTCAGCCACAAAATAAGCCTGAAAAGCTGGAAATCAGAACAGAAATACAGAGAGTTGTTGCATAGAGTCTTATCTAGTTGCACAGCAGATTTGTAGAACATTGCAGAAGAGCACATTGCAAGTAGTTGGCTGTTTTAACTTGTCTTGTTGCAAATCTTTGGTCTAAACTGGGGAAACTGAGACCAAGGCTGATTGCTTGTGTCTTTTAACATTAACTCCCAACCATTCTGCATAAGCTGTTGTCATTAAGTGTAATACATAACTGTGAAGCTAAAGATTGTTGATATAGGCTTTCATTCATACCACTGTCCTCAGCTCTCAGTGTGTGTGTGTTTTAGATGAGGAGAGACCTGTTGCATTGGGACAGTGCTCTTATGTTAGCCAAGAGCTTAGCAGAAGACCAAATTCCCTTTATTTCAAAAGAATATGCTGTTCATCTGGAGTTTATGTGAGTATAAAACACACACACACACACACACCATTTAGTAGACCTGATCTGTAAACTGTATCTAAAGCTCTCTCTCTCTCTCTCTCTCTCTCTCTCTCTCTCTCTCTCTCTCTCTCTGTAGTGGAGACTATGTGAACGCTCTTGCACACTATGAAAAAGGCATGACCCACAATAATAAAGTAAGTGAAATGTATTTGATCTCAACTTCCTGCAGTGTTAACATACCAAAAGGTGGTCCAATTACAATTATTTGTGCTGATATGGTTCAGTTTTAATAAATGTTATGAGGATACCAAGTTGCTGAAGGACAGGTGGTTGTTGCTACACCACTGATGATATATCATTTCTTTTTTTTCCATAAAAATCTATTTCATCTATGGCATGTCCAGTCCATGTCTAAGGTGTGATGCTCAGATCAGAGTCATATCTGCTGCTGCCCTCTGCCACTTTTTAAAAAAACAAAAACAAAAAAAACAAAACACTTTAAGTCTTTAAGTCATCTTTCCCCTGCCCTCACTTCCCTCTGTTTCCTTCTTGCTGTGCAGTTCCAGGAGCATGATGAGGCGTGTAAAGCTGGCGTAGCCAGGATGTCCATCAGGATGGGTGACATCAGGAGAGGAGCTGCTCAGGCGATTCAGCACCCAAGCAGAGTCCTAAAGAAGGAGTGTGGAGCCATACTGGAGAGCATGAAGGTAGAGAGTCAGCCCTTTCTCTCTCTTCTTGTAAACTGTATGTTTTGTTGAAATCACCATATTGTTGGTTAGTGGTAGATTACAGTGATCTGATGTGTGTATGTTTTTTATACTGTGTGTTTCCACAGTTGTGTTGAAAGTATCTGAGCATCAGATAATGTTTTCTGAATGTCTCTTTGTTTATATCTTCTTCTGTGGTTTTCTTCTCTCTCTTACAGCAATTCTCTGAAGCTGCTCAGCTCTATGAGAAAGGGCAGTATTATGACAAGGCTGCGTCGGTCTACATTCGTTGTAAGAACTGGTGAGACAAACACCAGCACACACCAACACACTCAGGCCTGCAAGTTTTTCTCTTCCTTTATATAACTGCACTTAATGTTACTTCACACTCAGGACGAAGGTTGGAGAGCTGCTCCCACACGTCTCCTCTCCAAAGATCCACCTGCAGTACGCCAAGGCCAAGGAGGCGGACGGCAAGTAGGTTCTTAGTATTAATGTCTATCGCACTGGAAATAATGATGTCATTAGGAAGAAGCCAATGTAATGTGTACTGTGTGCACCAGGTATAAGGACGCTGCACGGGCCTATGAGAGTGCGAAAGACTGGGATAATGTGATTCGCGTGCTGCTGGACCACCTGAACAACCCTGAGGAGGCTGTTCGCATTGTCAGGGAGACGCAGCATCGACGGAGCAAAGATGGTCGCCAGGTAGGACAGACAACCATGGCCAAATAATTTTGTATTTTGCTTGAGGGGCTTTTCCATTGACATCCCCTAAATGTAGCCTATACCTTATTGTCTCAGCAGAGGTACAGTAGTAATGATAAAATTTGTTTTTATAATTCATTAACTTAAAATCTTTTTGTTTTTATTATTATTTTATTATTACTAAAACTCTGGTTTTATTTAGTCTGATGGCCTCCAGATAAGGTGATTATGCTTCCACTGATTGTGGCCAAATGAAATAGGATGCTTTGCAAGATGTTTTTACACATGCATCCTGTGCATCTAATCTGATCTTTGGCTCTGTTAATATTAAATAATGTGCTAATACATTTTTTTTTTACATACATTACCATTTCTTTTTGTATTGTCTACCATTTTACCAACACATTGACACAGTAGGCTTGTTAGGGAAGAACCAGGCCTCGCCTAAAAATTTAATCAGATCAGGAGGAAGCAACAGGGGACGATGAAAAAAGGTGCAGTCCAGTCAGACAGTTTCCAGCAGCCTTGATATAATATACAAGAAGCAATATTTTTTTCCGAGGAGGAAGGAAGGCATGACCTACCCTACTCTGCTTTATTCTGCCTCTAACTTGCTCACCCTGACATTCTTACATTCCCTGATATTCTTGCCTTAACCTAACCACCAATCAAATTCAGAATAGGGTGCATACAGGAAGTCACAGGAATACTTTCATTGTGTTAGATCTAAAGCATAAGACTTATAGTCTACAATCTAGTGTTATTAATTACAAAACATTAACTACAAAACGTGGTGTTTGCGGTCAAAGCTAAGAGCCAATCAGCTTTTTGATCAGGCAACAGCCAGGCCTTTCCTATCATGCACTGGGTCTGGCAGTACACAGAGAGCAGCTGCAGCACTTCGCTCTAAAAAAAGACTGTGTCCGCTTCAATCTGAATGCCCTTTTTTTTTTTTTTTTTTTTTAACCAGTTTTTAGTGTTGAGCGACTACCATTTATTTCCAGCATCATCTTTAGATTATTTCCCAATGTGCTTCAAATTCTTTGTTTTTGTGACACCAAAAGTCCAGGGGAATGGCAAAATGGCCAACTTGCTATGGGCCAGATGTTTAAAATTCTGTCTGAATTCACAGCTAATACTGTGTGTATGCACAGAGACAGAAATATGCATATGTATGCCTGTTTTTGTTTTGCATATCTTAGTCATTGTGGAGCTGAGTGTACATGCACGAGCCTCAATTCTGCTCCAACATGTCGCTATAAATGGATGTAGCAACACCCTTAAACAACCATTTGTCTATCAATAGTTGTCCCCGCTCAGTAAGCCATTGAATATTTCAGAATGAAAGTCTGTCATAACATAGTCATGGTATAGTACTGTGTGTTTGTGTGTGTTTCAGGTTCTTTCTGGGGCTGAATGACTACAGCTCAGCCATCCACTTCCTGGTGCTGTCACAGTGCAATGATGAAGCTTTCCAACTGGCACAGCAGCACGGACAAATGGAGGTCTATGCAGACATCATTGGTCAGTCTGTGTCAGTGTTTACACAGTATAGACCATGTGAACAGTTTTCCAGTTTGTGGTAAAATGGGTCTGACTGCAGCATTTGCCAGGCTGTTTTCTAGCACTGCGGTTTCAGTGAAATGGTCTGTAAATTAATTGCATGACTGTGCGATGTGTGTTTATCAGGTCCTGAGGCGACACAGGAGGACTACCAGAGCATTGCGCTCTACTTTGAGGGAGAGAAGAAACACCTGCAGGCTGGCAAGTTCTTTCAGAAGTGTGGGCAGTACAGCAGAGTAAGAATGCTCCCTTATTATTCCTTTCTTATTTACTCAATCAATAAAATGTTTTAACAACAATTTCTGTGTTCTAGCAGTTATTGACTCATCCACCAGGTCAACCAATCAGTCTCTTCTTTCTGTCCCTCAGGCCCTGAGGCACTTCCTGAAGTGTCCCAACACTGATGACAACCTGGCTGTCGAGATGGCTATAGAGACGGTGAGAGCTGTGTGTGTAAAACAGAATGTCAAAGTGCATTATACAGTATGATGTGACCACTCAGTTAAGTGATTTTGAAACGTGGTTGTGGTTGTGTGTGTGTGTGTGTGTCTCAGGTGGGTCAGGCCAAGGACAGTTCTCTGACCAATCAGCTGATAGATTACCTGATGGGAGAGAGTGATGGTATGCCCAAGGTAATAGATACACTGCAGCCATCTCTCTTGCCTTTGTCTCAGTGAATGTTTTCTACCAACATGATTTTGTTTGTGACTCATCCAGCATGGCATCATTTAGATACCTTTCTCTTCAGTGTAGTCATCACTCATTCTCCCTCTCACTGTTTCTCCTTGTCTGTTGCAAAGTGTCTCCTGGTGGATTTATGTTTTTGCACACAGACACTGTAATTGTTTGAACTGCAGTTGAAAGTAAAACTCATCACCATCAGATGCATATTACACAATGAATATAATGCAAAATGAATGAACGCTGCAGCACTGTTTCATCCTTTGATTTCATGGATGTAAATCTAAGCCTGAGTGACAGTGAGAGTGACACTAATGACCAAACTGCCAATAGTTGACCTTTCTTTCTTCCTCCCAGGATGCCAAGTACCTGTTCCGTCTGTATATGGCGTTGCAGCAGTACAGGGAGGCTGCTCGCACCGCCATCATCATTGCCAGAGAAGAGCAGTGTGCAGGTATTAACATATTCACACAACAGTGTGTACCAGTCACAACAACCTCAACACAATATACAACCATACTCATACATTTATGGTTAATCGCGTTTCTTCCCTCTCTCATTTCTTTGTTATATTTTGCATGTTTCTCCCACAGGAAACTACCGTAATGCCCATGATGTCCTGTTCAGCATGTACACGGAGCTGCAAGCCCAGAAGATTAAAATTCCTGCTGAGATGGCCACAAATCTGATGATCCTCCACTCCTACCTTCTGGTCAAAGTCAGTAAACGTACAGTCAGTTAGCTCAGGTTTTTCTCTGTTGTCATGGTGCATTACTCTATTCATAGATAGTTTAGAATGTTTATTAATAGTTTTTTGGCTGGCATTTTATCTGTAAATTATCTGTTAAAGATTTACACTTACACAAGCGGCAATGTCTGGGGCTAAAAATGAAGCCAATGCAGAGGTGCAGTTCCTCTAATGGCCACTTGAGGCTGGCTCCAAGAGTGTGTCAATCCCCATAGACCCCCATGTTAAAATGCCCAACTTTATAGCAGAAATAATCATGTTTACAGCCTGGTACAAAAAACTATTTTTAGTCTCTAGCTAATTTCGTTATACATGACAACTGAATGGGGGGGGGGTAAATTTTTATATAACTCGCTCGTTTAAATGTCATTAAGGGTTAATGTGCATAATGAAAGGGTGGCCGTTTTGAGTGACAGGTGGGTGCCGTCCATTCACAAGTTGCCACCATGGCAACAATGTTGGTTAGGTAACTGTAACTGTGGTAGAACCCCAGATTCAGACTATAGGCGTAGCTGTGGCTGTCACTATTTCAGCTTTTTTCCCCCTCAGTTTTCAGTTCATTGAAGTTAACTAATGTTTTGGTTCCCCCAAAAATGTCCTGTTCAATGTTTGGTTGTTCTAAAAAAAAAAAAAAAAGGATATAGGACTTTTTGGTAAGGATGTTCAGTTTGAATAGTTTAAGCCTATTTTTTGCTAGTGAAAATTAGCATTAGCATTATCACAGTTAGCCATAGATTTAAATGCACCATGCTAACCAACCCAGCAGCTAGCATTAGGGTTATCTTCACCCTCTTGTCCAAATACGGTCACCTCAAGTTCCCAAAACCCTAGACAGCATCAGGGTGGTTGCATCCATTATTTTATACAGTCTATGCACTTACATGATGAAGCCTCTCAATCTTAACATTATAGTAGTGAATGGTGTTCCTGACTTTGTAAATTACGTTATCATGTAGATCCACGTAAAGAGGGGGGATCACCTTAAAGGGGCACGCATGCTCATTCGTGTCAGCAACAACATCAGCAAGTTTCCTGCACGTGAGTCCACACACAGTTTTCTACTGTCCGGTTCACTTTACAAAAAAAATCTAAATGAAGCTGAAATGTGACTGGAATTTTAAAAAAAACTGCCCATCAGATGTATCATCAGTGTGTGTTTGTGTATGTAGATGTTGTTCCCATTCTGACGTCAGCAGTCATCGAATGCCACCGTGCCGGACTGAAGAACTCGGCCTTCAGCTTTGCTGCCATGTTGATGAGACAAGAGTACCGAAATGAGATTGACCCAAAGTACAGGAAGAAGATCGAGGCTATGGTTCGGTGAGCAACGAGAATGTCCACACCTCCTGTTTTCTTTGTCATACTCCTGACCTCCATCCTTTTCACACATACATATGTATCCTACCTCATCTGTTCCACCCCTGCCTTCTCCATCTCCTGCACTACCGTATGCTGCATTTAAATACTTGTCTTTAATTCACCACAGACGTCCCGATACATCAGAGCTGGAGGAGGAAACTACTCCGTGTCCGTTCTGTGGCTTTCAGTTGGCACAGGACGAACTGCTGTGCATCTCCTGCAAGAACAACCTGCCCTACTGCATTGCCACGGTACAGAGAATCACTGATTTTCATACACACACTGAACTACATGGCTTCCCCTGTACTTGTATTTTTACCATTTGATCTCTGTGCCCTTGTGATTTTCTCAGGGTCGTCACATGCTGAAGGAAGACTGGTCTGTGTGTCCTCATTGTGAATTTCCGGCGCTCTATTCACAGTTCATTCTGTAAGTGATGCATTTGCATTTATCCCTTTAACTGTCCAAATAAGGACATAAGAAAGGTTTAGGTACTGCTCTTGACTTGCTGTAAAAATCACAGCTTGACGTTTTTATACTTGAGGTTTTGTTCGGATAAAACAGACAAAATGTAATGTGTTATTTAGACATGCTGGTAGGTACATTTTGTTACCTTTGGCTGGCACCAGGCTAACTGTGTCCGTGTTTCCAGTCTTTATGCTAAGCTAAGATCTCCTGGCCGATTTACAGACATGAGTTGTACTGATCTTCTAATCTACATCTCTGCCAGAAAGCCAACAAGTATATTCCCAAAAATGTCAAACTATTCCAATATAAGCCCTGGTGAGTCATTTCTCTTGTTATTTGTCACTCTTACAACTGTTTGTGTGTCCAGGTTGCTGGAAACAGAGGCGACGTGTCCCATGTGCTGTGAGAATCTGAATGTCCAACAAGTGAAGAAGATCTCTGATTGCTCTGCATACTTGCAGACTGATGAACCGGATCAGTGAACAAACAACAACCAATCATATGTACATAAATGTTAAGTCATTTTCTATTGGTTTAACAATATCAAATGTATATTTTGGATGGATTTTATGCAGCTTTCAGTTTTGTATAATGTTAAAGTCACAGTTACTGAATTTCAAAGATGCTCTTTATGCCAACAACCAAAAGACAGTAATCAAATAAAGACTGAAATGATTTAGGTCAAATGTTCTCTATTTATGCTTTTTTTTAGCTCATGTTGTCAGATGTTTTTTAAATAACACCATTGTATACAGAGTTGCTTAAGATAATAAAGAGGTCTAAAAAAAACATTCTTGTCTGTTTTGTTCTGGCTTTGGGGACAAGTTGTGGAGTTTACTTTAGGCTGTGTAGTTTGAGAGCATTATTTATAAACATTTTAGGTTTTGATGAACCATCTGGAGCTTCCATCACATCACATAATCTTCCTCAGATTCAGTTCGGCCAGTTGTCACAGGAATGTTGATGTTAAAATGTCTTCCTCTAAGAACTTTAAGGTCTTTTGTCCATGTTGGTTTAAAACTTTTACAACTGAAAGAACATTTTCATGACAACTGGGCAACACCATCTGCTGATGAAGATTATGTAAGACTGAAAGCTACTAAATGGCACTTTGGGTGAGATTGTTGTGTCAACTACAATTTTGCAAAGTCAAGGATGAAGTTTAAATTTTAAATTTAATTTTAAGTCTTATTTAATATTTTCAGTCTTGTAGAGCAGTACTGACTGAAGAGTGACTTTGGTGCAACTGCAGAGAAAATACTGAGCCTTGATATCTTAATCCATTCGCCGTTGTTGGCTTCTCAAGAGTGACTTGTCTGTCGATTTTTTTTTTCTCAACTCATTGATAAAAATCAAGAAATCAACCGCACTCATGAGTGTAACTTTTTTTCTATTAATCCTAATCAAAGTTTTTACAAAATTGCAATTTACAGGAGCATCAGTGCTAACCGTACAGCTAAAGCATCACTATATTGTCATCGTAGCAAAAAGTAACAGTCTTATACATCGGAGTCACGTTATTTACAGTCTCGACACCTGGACCACAAACTGATAACTGAAGAAATGCACTACACTCCTGATGAGACACGTTACTACTGAGATGTACACACATGATAATGGTTGGAACAAGCAGAAAACATACATCATTTGTTCAATATGGAGACACTGATGGAAACGTGACAGGATGCTAAAAAAATGTACGGACATCTCTTAGTGTGGTTAGAGTCAAATGTCTGATGAGGGACAGGTGAGTTACCTGCACAGGTTAAGACCAGTTTCACTACTTTCTGATGCTCATTTAAGGATTGTTGCAAGTGCAGAGAAAGAATATCACAGTCTGAGGGGGCCGAGGGAGGCAGACCAGAACAGTTTTTCTCCTCTGATCAGTGGTCATTTCTTGGCCTTGCCTTTGCCTTTGCCTTTGCCTTTCCCCTTGCCTTTTTCTGTCCCAGAATCCTCCTCCTTCTTCTTTGACTCCTTGGTGGCTTTGGCCTTCTTCTGCTGCAGGAAGGAACAAGATACAGACGACATTAAAACAAGAAAAAACACAAATATATGAAGACAGCCTTTGGCATGAAGTGTTCATGGGATCAAATGTGTTTGTAAATGTCATTGTTGATGCTCTTACTTTGATCATGGCGTCTGTTTTGAGACCTTCATCCTCAGACTCCTGCTCTTCGTTGTTTATGTCCTCTCCTCCCAACCCCAACTCCCCCTCGCCGCCACCACCACCACGGCGGCCCTTCTTCACTGCTTGCAGAGAGTACGGCGTCAGGTGAACTTCTTTGTTGTAGGCCCGTGTAAATGCTGCCTTTACCTGCAAAGAGACAGACAACAGAAGTGTAAGAATTCACTGTATAATCATCAACCATGGAAAGGCTAAAAACAGAGTTTAAATGACATTTTCCAAACAACTTTTTATGTCGTGGCTTTAGGACACTTGGATCACTACAGACGAGCAGTGGAGATATTTTGTGGTTTCAATTCTGTGTTCTTGGACGTTTTAATCTGGGG
Organism: Epinephelus cyanopodus; assembly: GCA_026686955.1. Taxonomy (NCBI): domain Eukaryota; kingdom Metazoa; phylum Chordata; class Actinopteri; order Perciformes; family Serranidae; genus Epinephelus; species Epinephelus cyanopodus. The sequence continues at coordinate 39,968,341 of CM048916.1, forward strand.
CGTCCAGCCTGCATTTGGTGCAGTAGTGCTGCTACCCACTCTCCCCTCCGCAAGTGATGAGAGGACTCTAAAATTTCACCTGAGCCTCCCTCGGCATATGGGTGAGTAGATAATGGCTGAATTTTCATTTTTGGGTGCACTATCCCTTTAATGTGTGTACTGAGCACTGGATTGAACAGTTATAGGTTTAAGTAAGTAAATACAGAAGAGTACAGAGTAATGCTCAGGGGTGTTGTAAGTGCCGTCAGCCAATCACAATGGCCTGAACTAAGTGCGCTATAATTCCTTATGTCACTTCCAAACACTGTCTCCAAACCAAACTATGCCCCTTCTTGCTCATGCTGACCTTGCCATCCAGTTTGGAGTACGGGTCTGGCTGTCCACCCCAAACGCTGATCTCCATGATGCTGTCCACGTCCTCCTTGATGAGCTGGTAGTTGTCCAGCAGCTGCACGGCTTCACCAGCACCCTCTGCTCCGTGCCTTTGAAGTGGGCTCAGCAGCGCCTGCCGCAGGTAGTGCAGGTAGTCCAGGTTCACTGCCTGTCTGGTGCTCATCGTCCTGCAGGAGCCGAACAAATACAACATTCAAATATTTGAATGTCACCCTGTGTTTGAGGATTTGTAAATAGTTCAAAGACGCCGAATAAGGTCACTCACTTTAAACCCATGTGTGAGGCCAGCTCCTGGACGATGCGGGAATGTTTATTGGTGGAGGAGTTCTTGCCAAGCCAGCTGGGGAAGGTGGGGAACTGACTCATGTAGCCTCTCATGAGCTCGCCTGGTAACACGCTCGCATAGATGGCCTATGAGCACACACACACATGCACACAGAGCAGCACAATAATGACTCTCTGGTGCACTGACAAATGAGCATGTAGCAGGTTAGTGCAGTAATTAGCTTGTGATAAGGCGCGAGTGTGTGTTTACTGTAATTAATGTTATATAATTACAGTCAGTGTCACAAAAGAAAAACAAAGTCAATTTCAAACAAGTAAATGCCTCTGATATATTAAATAAATGTTACAGAGGGATAACACAGGCAGTAATTACAACGGTGAACAGACGTATTAAGATAACTTGGTGTTTAGAGAACTTTTTGCAGCAGAAATGAGTCCACATCTGAGGTCTTTGGTTCGTCAACCTGGTCAAATGATTTTCACGTTATGAAAAATGCGCTGACTACCAGAAGACACTTATAGTAAAGTCATAATAAAGTACAGGGTTCCTACAGTCAGGAGATGACTTGAAAAGGTATGAAATTAGAAAAACAGTTCTCCGGGTCTGGTTTGGAATTAACTAAATGTTTTGGAGACGAGAGAGATAGAGACAGACCACAGCCACGCTGGAACAAAGCTCTGACCAAAACGTGTAATGCTAGCAACATGGGGGAAATGGCTCTGGTCAGCAATGCTCAAAGGGAAAAGCGTCAAGACAACCAAAAGGCTGCTCGACAGACTGCAAGCATCTGTACATATTTCATGTCTGCTGTAGCCAGGCCAGATCATGTTACCACTTTGTGTCTACTGCAGGCCCCCCTGACATACAAATCAATCAATCAAATTTATTTATAATGCCCAATAACACACATCACAGTTTGCCTCACAGAGCTTTACAGCATACAACATCCCTCTGTCCTTAGGACCCTCACAGCGGATAAGGAAAAAATACCCCCAAAAAACCCTTTAACAGAGAAAAAAAAAAACGGTAGACTTTTTGTAGGGTAACCAAGTGTTTGTGAGTCTGATTGTGAGTGTGTGAATTACCTGGGTAGGCAGCAGCGACCAGTTCTGCCCAGAGCGGATCCGTCTGTCCACCAGATCTCCGTCACAGATGGAGTCAGCTGTCTTGCTCAGCAGCATGAGGTGGGACTTCAGGTCGCCACTGTGAGGATGAAACATGAAAATACAGAATTATTAAAAGGGACAGTTTGACATTTTAGGATTTTTATTTTCTTGTCAACAACTGAGATTAATTCGACTCTTATGTTTGTGCATTAATGTGACTCGAGCCAAGGGAGAATTAGCTTAGCTCAGCACACTGACTGAAAACCGGAAGCCTCTCTCACCCAGCAGCCTTTGGCCGAACATGCAGGTAGTTCTCTTGGACAAAGAGCGGAGCTAACGAGTAGTCATGGAAGAAGAGGTCAGACTTGTCGATGAGGCTCATATGGGCAGTCTCCTCCCCAGCGGCAAACACCTTTCTGCAAACATCAAATGGCCCCATTTTCATGTCCTTGCGGGCGCGGGCTGCATCAGACTTGCACCGGTCGTACGTCATCACTTTGTCTTTGGCCGACCACATGCTCAGGTTGTGGATAACCTGGAGAAAAAACAGTCAGCGTGGTGAAAGGGGGGACAAAGGGTGTCGAGTGAAGACATAATCTCAGTGTAAATCATTGTACTTCATCTTCTTTACCTGACGGACATCCTGATTGGAGGCTAGGATTATTTCATTGAGAGCTGGGGGTGGGATCTTGATTCCCTCTTTGAAAGCGAGGGACATCATGGCTCCCTGAAAAATGAAAAGGAAAAAAAATTGGAGTGAAGGAGATGGAAAAGTAAACATTTATATTTAGGAGCTCACTAATATCGGGGTAACAGACATCAGTTCCCGTCTACTGCTGCTGTGTGGAATGGTTTGCATATATCAGTCTCAACTGTCTCCATTCATGAGCATCCCTAAAAATCCACATTTACATGTACAAGTTGGATTCATGGAGCATCGTTGTGTGTCTTGTATCCTAAAGGTTTGTGTGTTTTACTTTAACCTAAACTGTCAGATGTGGAACAGGATTTGTATTCGTGTTTGTGTGTGTACCTTGATCTGTTCCACTCGCGGCCTCTGGAAGCGCAGATCAAAGCAGTAGTTGGCCAGTGACCTGATCTTCATGTGGTTACGGTCGTTGCACATGCAGATAATGGGAATCTTTGAATTTTTGATCAAGCTGATCATTTCCTGCAGGAGGGGAAAAAGTCATAAGTCAGTGTCAAGTCACGGTCATGTGTCTGTTCACCAGTCGTTATTGTCAGTCTGCTGCAGTAGCAGTTGCTAGAAGCAGTTACCTTTAATGAAATATGCCGGTTTGACATCCATTATTTCAGCAAATCCACTTACAACAGCTGATGTATCAATCTCATCGCCTATCAGAAAACCTCAGAACCTTTTCCTTAAACATCCTTATTTCTTTGGCGTCCAGTGTTTGCCCTAAGAGGCTTGAATTTGGCATGGAGATCAACTGTGTGTGTGACAAATGGCTAAAAGATTGGGGGTGGCAATGGGAGTGGCCTATTGCATAAAGGGGCTTAAATGCCACGTGGATTCATGGACTGCCACAAAATTTTGTGGAAAGCCTGGTCATGAGCCAAAAGAAAGCCGATGAACTGTTTGTGCCAACAAACAAAAAGGGGCTATTGTGAAATCACGCTGCTTTTACCTGGATTCCTCCACGGTCCTCGTTGCCAGCCATGCCATCGATCTCATCCATGATCAGAACATGTTTACTGGAGACTTTCTGAGACGTGCCTACAAAACATACACCAGCAGTTACACATACCACATAGTATTCACCAACTTTCAGTTCACAAGTACAATAAAATATCTACACATTGAGAAAAAAGTAAATATAACATGTGCTAATAAGATACCTTATCAATCAGGACATACTAAGACCTGTTGGCGCAGGAATGACACATGGAGAAACAAAAATGAAAAGAGGGTTCACCTTTGTAGAAGTTCTCGATGCTGGTGTTGTTAAGTGACTCTGCAACGACTTCCTTCAGACTGTTTTTGCTGCGAGTGCAGCTGGCGTTCATCTCCACATAGCTGAAGCCCAGCTCCTGCAGGCCGACACACAAACACACCGGAGAGGTTGAGTCAAAAACAGACTGACATAAAATGTTCAAGTTTAAGGCTTTTTTGGTTACAACTGGGAGTTATGGGTGCAGTAATACTTAAAAATAACACACTAACTGGTGTGAATACATAAAATATACAAAGACAATCACCCAAAAATTTGCATGAGTTTTCACACTAACCTCACAGACCAGGGCAGCTGTGGTGGTCTTCCCCACACCAGGAGGTCCAGAGAGCAAAGCAGCTTTGTATCCTGATCCATCATCTTTTCCTCCAAACTTACCAAACCTCGCTACTGTACAGCAACAAACAGCACAAAGCACATGGTCTTCAAACACAGATTCAGTTTTCAGAGCTAAAATTCACTGAAACTAAATGAGCTTTGTATCTAGTTTCAATCACCACACTTCAGAACTTAAGAGATAAACCGTCTGCTACCTGGTGGCTTGGAAGAGCCCCCGCTGTGGTGTTTGTGCCAGTTCTGCAGCCAGCGGAGCAGCTTATTGGCACAGCTCTGGTCTCCCTGCTGGCCAATCACAGTCTTCAGAGAGCGGGGGCGGTACTTGTCCACCCACAGCAGACTGGCGTCATCTCCTGTTGGTGATGGGGATGATGATGTTCCTGGGGCTAATGATGAAGAAGTTGAGGAGGAAAGGCCGAGCTCCCTCCGGGCTGTGTGACCTAAGCCTCTCCCAGGTGGGGTGCGGCCATCTCCTTTGCGGGCACTGTGGCCTTGTCCCAGGCCGGTCTTTGAGGGGCTCGGGGTGTGAGGAGACCTGGAATTACCCTTGGAGGGAGAGATCTTCTGGGACTGGGGGGTGCTCTTTGATGCCTTGCTGGGAGGAGTCCTGGTCTTTGAGGCTTTGCTCTAAAAAAAGAAATCATCCCAGAGTAGTTACAGCACATCATAATAAAATTCATCCTTGGAAGACGTACACATGCTGCACTTTTTGCGCTCTCAAATTCAATGTTTTCATTGAAGACACACGGCAAGATGCTCAAACGCCAGAGCACCTATTTTTCAGAGCGACCTGAGATATACGGAGTTCAATTTCTATGATGCAGCAGCGCACTTGGCATGTCGTGACAAGGAAAGACCAATCACAGTCGACACATATGTTTCCCTTCTTCTGTAAATATCAGTTTGTGGTAAATATGAAGGAGAAGTTAATCATTAATTAATCAGTTAATCACTCTAGTGCAGGGCTACACATCTGTCCCACAAACAACAGACCTACACACAAACATTACCTGGAAGAACATCAGTTCTGCACTCAGGATTAAACTGGCTATGATATGGTACTTGCCAAGGTTGCTTAGCAACCTCAGATGCAACCTGCTGCCGGGCTCTTGAAAGCTGGCACAGAAAAGACACAAGAGTTGCACCCAGTGCCCAATCTCACGTTTTCCAGGCAGTTAAAGACGCAGCATGTGTATGGCCCCTGATGTGTGTAATATAACTGCAATTTAAGACCAACTGAAACTCAACTGCACGTTTCTTTTGCTACATTTACAGATACACTCTGTAAATCAGAGCATATCTGTAAGAATTTTAAATCACTTTTACTGCAAAAGGGGGTTACTGTTTGTGATTTAGACTTTGAATAAAGGTTTTGCCATCTTTTGGGTTCAAATTATTTCACCTCTGATGAAGTGCTTTGTGAACAGTATGATTTAATTAAAAAAATGTGAGAGCTGACCTCTGCCTCTGCAGCAATCTCGTACTTGGACTTCTTTCCTGGTTTTGTTCTGATCAGCTCCAACAGACCATCCTCATCCAGGATCTTGGTACCAAGATTCTCAGCCTGTGTATAAAGGAAATTGTACAAACATGCTATATTATTTAACGGACAGATACAAGGGAGTCGGTACAGGAAAGAGGCAGGAAGTCTGAAATTAGTGAGTCTGATGCTGCTTAAATACTTCTTTAATTATTCTTTGGTGCTCATATTTAGCGTTTGTAGCATATAACTCGTACATCATCAAGGTTTATTACTTTTCATATGATTTTAACTTAATCCAAAAACTACGCAAGTCAGCAATCACACGTTTTCGTTAAGAATTCTTCCTCTCTGGGTCTGAATTTGTCAGTCTGGGTCAGGTCGGTCACCTTTTCGAGCTTTGAGACTCCGCTGTCTCTGCCCTGCACCAGGTACGTGGTCTTCTTGCTGATGTTGCCCGTCACTTTGCCTCCGTAGCGCTCGATAAGGGATTTGGCATCGTCCCTCTCCATGGACTCCAAGACCCCCGTCAGCACAAACACACAGCCCTCCAAACAGTTCTCTTCACCCTGGGAATGACACACACAACATACAGCCGGTGATTAAGAACGAGTCAAAGGAAGTTGTGGGGAAGATGGTGGTCACTCTGAAGGCTGATGTGTGTTTTACCTGTGGGATTTCCTTGGAGCCCAGAGCTCGTGGTCCATCTCTGTTGAGGAAGTTCCTAAAAGCTGAAGCATTGATCTTCCTCTTCTCTGCGTCGTCAGGGCTTGTACTTGTGCTCTGATTAGAGAGAGACAGACATTTAGTTTGTTTTTTAAGTAAAATTCTAGAAAAACTTTAAAAAAGTTTTAAAATTGTTTTAACTTGTGTACTTAATGTTTTTCACAAAGTTTTTACTGTGTGTATGATGTGTTTATGTGATTAATTACGCATTTGTCTTTCACTGCTCTTTCGGGGCCAAACAAAATGATTGATAGTGTCCATCATGACAACGCATATCTAACCAAAGAAAACTAACTACTTTGCTCACCTCTGGTTTCTTGGGAGAAGATTTAACTGTGATGGGTGTGATTCCTGCTTTGGGAGTGAGCTTCTTGTCTGAGCTCGACGAAGCGATCAGCTCCTTTTTGGGAGAGATTTTTATTTTTGTGGGCGAAATTGGTGTTTTGCTCTTTGGCTCTTCATCTGTCTCTTCTTCCTTTTTCTTCATCATGGCCAGTTTGGAGCTGGCTTTGACAGGGGCGGGGATCTTCCTCGGAGACGGACTGATCACATCCTCCGACTTCCTGCCCCTCTGGTTGGTCTTTGACGGGCTGCTCGTGCTGGCAGAGACTGTACTGCTCTTTTTGGGAAATGTGGTAGCAGATGGTTTTTCATCAGAGCCTTTTCGAGCCTAGATGAGGACACACAGACAGACACTATATTTAACGAGCACTGATATCAAAAGTGATCGTGTGCTGTTGTTTGTGTGGTGTTTCTTTTCTTTTTTCTCTAAAATCACCTTCTTTGCTAGAGGCTCTTCGTCCAGCATGGCCAGAGTTCTGGCAAACTCCTCGTCCTCGTGGATCTGCTTTTCCAGCTAAGTGAAGAAAGCAAGACAGCAAAATGATGAAAAAACAAAACAAAAAATACAACAACAACAACAAAAAAAGAAAACAACAGTCACGCATAACTTTTGGGACTTTTTAAACTCTATTAACAAACATAATATCATAATTTAGAATCTCAGTGGTTAAAAGTTCTAAAAAGGATACTTTTTAAATATAATTATATAATAATAATAATAATAATAATAATTACTTTTCGAGGCCCAATACAACATAGTCAAACTCCTTTCTTTATTTAACAAACAGTCTATAACCTAAAGATAGTCACTTTTGAATGATATATGATTTACCATTCATTCTCTGTCATTCAGCTTCTTGTTTTAACATTAATTACAATAAACAATGTAGTGAACATGCAGCTGTTGTGTTGATCAGCCTACCTCCATGTCCTCCTCCATCTGCAGCTGTTTGGCGATTTCCTCACTAATCTGATCATCTGTGTCTTGGGTCGGCTGAGGAGAAAGAGATTTTTTACAGTGTCAGTTTGGTGTAAATGACTCTTACTTGATACTGTAATGAAATGTTGAAGTGTTTCTTTTTTTTAAGTAAAGTGTTATGACGGCCCATCTGCTTGGTTTGTTTTGCTTTGCTTTGTGTCCTCACAGCTGCAGACCTGTTGGAGGTTATGTTGTGGTTCCTTTTACCACAGAGGTCCGGAGTCAGAGCAGGGAATGACATCCCACCCAAGTTGACTGCATTCCAGTACAGCTAGTCGGAAACCACAACAATACCACTTTCAGCTGGTACCAGCAAAATCACTAACGGAATATTTTGCGCACATAAGCACCGAAGCAGGGCTTTGAGGTCTGGTTTTGTGAGGCTCCTTCACGTTTCAGAGATAGAAGTACAATTTCAGGGGGCATTCCACTTGAAAATTCTGACTGAAAACTCTGAAATCCCGATTTCCCGATTCAAATGAACACATTATAAATGAGTGGCATGAGACCCACATTAAGCCAGAGCAGCAGCAGCACTATGGGACAGACCCAAGTAAGGCAAACAGCATTATTAGCAACCCCTCTCACCCACTGCACAGTGAATTTGAACTTGTACCTTCAGGGAGGCGTTACAGACAGGGAGAGAGTGGTGACAGCCAGATAACTCCAGCGGAGAGAGGCAAAGGAGGAAATGTGTCCTCTAATTTTGTCACATATTGCACATTTTTACAACAAATAAGACACATCAGAATCAGTGTGCAAGGTTTCTGTGCGTAACCATTTTTTTTTCGGATGACAGATTAAAAATACTCAGAAAGCTGTAATTTTGACAGTTTGGATTAAAAAGCAGTACATGAAAACCATGAGAAGGTTTGAAGAGAATATGAGAAAACAGGAAATAATGAATCAGTACTCACAGCCTTCCGTTTGGTGCTGGCTACGAGCTTCTTATCTGAACGCTGAACAGTCGCACTGCCGAAGTAGTCGAATACTGAGGTAGGGGTTTTTTTGGGCTGAGGAGGTGGGGCTGACTTAGGGGTGACGGGAACAGGAGGAGACTTGACCGCAGTTTTCCCCTGTGCGGAGGAGGGCTTGAAAGGAGACTTCAGCCCCTCTTTGGCTCCTGGACGAGCACTCCCACCATCAGACTTTGTCTGTTTGTCCGTGCCATTCTGCTTAGGTTTGGCGGCCTTCTTTAGGGACTGAAAGTTGTCGCTGTCTGAGTCTACAACCAAAAAAAAAGAAAAATGCCTATCAAAATACACCTTCCATATATTAACAAAACATCATTGCTCATCTTAAAGCTGGATCCATCTTCTTACTGATGTGTTTGAGTCTCCTCAATTCTTAACATCATGACATGAATGGTTATATTTTGGCCCATTTACTGTTTTTAATATTTGCTTATTACTGCACTGATTAACTAACAGACTCAACTTACAAAGAATTAATTAGATAGCTATTGCTAGGATGAGAACATTTTGAGTGCAGGTGTATTTTAAAGCATCACTTATATTTAATCATCATTGAAGTAAATGTGACAGTTAATCATGAGGTGGATATGAGGTCATGTTGCAGAGTCCATGCCCACATGTCTGCAGCATGATGATAAACCGTATTCCCAGTACCTGTTTCAGAGACGTACTGCACAGGGTCTTTTTTGAGAGGTGGCTCCATTTTGCTTGTCTTCTGTTTCTCCTTGGGGGATTTCTTTGATTTGCTCCTTGGCTCTTCATCCTCAGAGTCTGGTCAGACAGAGAGACAAGATGTGTCATGAATAAGAGACAGAGAGAAGATAAAGACATGTCCAGATATTGATCGCAGCTGATTAAAAAGTCCCTGGTTTGTACCTTTCACAGGGGAAAACATCTATTTTTCTGAAGGAAAAAAAAAAAGATTGGAAATCTTGTTTAAAAACAAGTGTTTTAAATGGTATTTCAAGGATCTTCACAGACTATTTGGATAAAAACATTTTCTGCCAATTGCATAATAAAAAGTTAATTCAAAGAAGTTATCCGTTTATTTTAATTATTTAATATTTTCACACAACAAATTTACATTTTTTCTGTGGCAAGGGCAAATGTCATCTCATTTTGTTTGGATTAAAAAATAAAGAGTCACAACTGGAGGAAGTAATTTAAAATATCGATCTCTCAGCAGAGTCATTTTTTATGCTGATGGACAGAAGAGGATTCTGAAGAGCTCTGAATCCCACCTGCATCTCATTTCAGGGACTCAAATAGCGAATGAATGATCTGATTATTAGCTTAAAGACACCTTCACAACAACAGTTATAAAACAACACTGCCTATTTACAAGATAGAAGATAGAAAAAAACGTTTTTCTGTAAAACAGATGCTCTGCTCTGTTACTCAAATGTAATAATGATACTTATGGAGGCACAAACTGCAGCATGGTGCAGGGGGATTAACGTGGGAGCACTAAATCTTACGTACCTGACTCTATGACTGCACGCTTCTTACGTTTCTTCTCACTGTCCTTGCGTTTCTCCTCTGCTTTGGAGCTTTTCACCTGAAGCACATAAACCACAATAAAACGTGATAAATGAGATAAAATGAGTCATGGCAAAAAGGAGGGCAGAAAGTAACATGGTTTCCTTGCCTTGGTGGTCTCTTTCTTGTTCTTTTTCACTTCCTCGTCTGAAGAGGGATGATTCTTCTTCTTCTTCTCTTCTGTTTTGATGTTTCCATTTGAAGCTGGTTTCTGCACCGCGGGCTTGGCTGCAGCCGCTGCAAAGAACCGCCTGATATCCTGTGTGCGCACAGACAGCATGTACAATATGGTCATCTAATCACAGAGCTGTTGCTTGAGCCCATATATTACAGCGCCGTACTGAGATCTAACTATACTGATGCAAACTGAAGCTTCACAGTTTGAAGATTTCACACTCTGTCATTGATTTTTCAGGGAAATGAGCATCATTTACGTTAACAGTTAACTGTTAAACAAAAACAGCAGGCGCTATTGACAACTATTACACGATGGAGCAAAATATGATCCTAACGTGTTCCTCGCTGAACTTTTACTCGTTAAGTTTTACTAATATTATGAAGAGTTGTTTTTTATTTTTTAGCTGTTACGTTAATTAGCTAACGTTAACACTGTGCACTTGACTGGCGTTTCAACAGCAGCGACACAACAGGATTATTTTCGCTTTATTTCACCACTTTGTTTGCGCAGACAAAGCGAATAAATAGATTATATTTGTAACGTACCATTATGAACACGCTTTCTCGTAGTTTACGGTCAGTTTAGTTGCAAGAAAAGTAGTGAAATCCTTCAACTGATTGGCGCGAAGCTGAATTCTACCGTCGCCCGGAGATGACGCACAACCGGGAGTTTGGCTGTGCGTCATGTGCGTCACTGAGCGTGCGGGTTAAACCATAGACTGTATAAAATAAGATTTAAACACACTATTAATTTACACAGCAAAAAGGGGAAAAGCAAAGAAAATAACCAAACTATGAGTTAAAATGTAGAGGAGGGAACAAATAGAGGAAAAGGAACAAGAGGAGGGTGAGCAGCGGTTACTCAGTTCTTTTACTAAAATAGTACAAAAATATTAGCGTCAATCAGGCTATATTTAAAGTCCAAATGGAGTATAATTATTGATGCACAGTATATGATGATGGGGGGGTTTGTGGGAAAAGTCATTCAATTGATTTTGAAAGTGAAAAAAAGTTTTGAAGAGTGTGCTATATGATGAATTTTAAAATATCAAAGTGAGTATCCAAATTATTTTTGAAAATGTTTGTTAAAATATGTAAATGGAGGAACTTATTTTTAACGTTCCAGGGCACCAGTTCTGTGTATCTTCAAAATGCACGCGTATATTAACACTGAGTGGACAAACGTTCGGTTTATCCTACTGAAGAACAAAAAAAAAAAAAATACAAATGTTTCTTTCAAACTTAAATTTTTATTTTAATAAAGACACTGGTGGTGGAGGGGTAAAAATGACGGGAATTCAATTTGTAATCCCATGATGCAGTAACACAAATTTTAATATTAAACTTTAGTCCTTAAACTGCAGATTATTATGCTACATACTGGTTGTTTGTACAACTTTGTATGTTTCCAAAAATACTGTGTCTGCCTGATCCGTGATCACTTAAAGTTGTCTTTAAGTAAAACAAAAGGACACCCTTTTTTCCTCCATAGCCAAGTCCAGAGTAGTAGGTCTAGCCTGTGCTATCAAAAATTACCTGTTCCACCAGTAAACACAATGTAAAAAATATAAATGAATATGCTCAGTAACATTGATCAGAAATGAATAGGTAACAGCATCTTCACAGTATATATAATGATGCTGTTGCCCAGTATTTACTAATGTTATTTATCATTTGTGAGCATTTTCTGATCTGTAACCTCTGGTTAATAATCGTGGTCGTGGTGGCGGGACATTAACTGTGGTCTTCAGTGTAAAAGTCAGACACTTGGCACATGTTTGCAGTGCTGTGAAAATGAGACACTCTTCTTTCCTTTACTCCTCAGAAACAATATGAAGACAGATGGGCCAGCAGCTGTATGTTACCCTGCCCTTCCTCATTGCGGTACAGTCATTACAGCACTCGGTATACATCTTTCTTTTGCATGAGCAGTAAGGAAGATCTGTTATGTTTTTAAATTTCAGATTTGTAGAAGTTGTGCATCTCCACAACAGAAAATATGTTTGATAGTCTCAAATGCATGTGAAATGTACTCAGATGGTGACACTATAATATGTAATATACACTGTACTTAAGCATAAGAAAATGTCTGAATCACTTCGGTCCCCTTACAAAAAGGAATGTCTCCGTGGTCGTTTGGAGGATGAAGATTAAATGGTGTATATTTTTATGTAAAAGTTATACATTGCCCTGTGAAGTATGTGAAACCACCCAGAACCCTATTCATAAGTTGAGTATCACTGATGTGGGCTATATTTTTATGTAAAACATTAATTCATTGACCTGTGAAGTATGTAAAACTGCAGCCTACGCATGTGTTTTAAGGTGCAAAAAAGCTTCTGACAGGCTCACAGACCACTTTGTTTCAATGCTTCAGCCATTTATTTTACAATGATAAAACTACTGGCTCAGCAGAATAAGATGTAACCATTTATAATTACTAACCTCATCTAATTAAAGGCACTTAGAGGGTCTCCAGATTCTGTTTAACATCACTTGTCACATCTACCAAGTGTTTGTTTGATGGTAGTGTGTGTCTCTGTGTCAGTTCAGGAATCACTGGAGGGTTTTGGCACAGATTGATAGGAGGAGATGATACTGTTGAGAAGGTGTCTTACCTGTTTCGCAGACAGAAACAGGTAAGACACCATCTCACACAGTCAACTGTCATCTCAACAGTATGGCAACTGCTGCACACATCAACAGTTGCAGAAATAATTTAGTAATAAATATTCAATATGGTGAAGAGTAAAAAGGTACAATGTAGAAAATATTCCATCACAGGAATGATCAAACACCAAAAGGCCTCCAGGTTTCACGCTACAGAGATAAAAAAAAAAAAAAAATTAAAAAAAAAAAAGGAAAAGAAATTAGAAAATGTATTGCTGTCAGGTGAGTTTGTGAATTCTGACACAATATGATTTGGAACAGGATATTATTTATCTCTCTATGATTCATCACTTGTGATGTCCACTGACAAAAATGCAGTTTATGACTTTAAAGAAAAACTGATGGATACATGTTTCAACACACCTTTTATCATTCATCCTCACACACTTAAGCTTTATATTGTATTATAATTACACTTGTAGATGAGGCAGCACTGTTTTTGGGGATCCTTGGGTTTTTCTGGACACCAGTAGTTTAACTTGAAACGTGTCCCATCACCCCAGAGCCAAGTGTTTTCCTGCAGAACAGATACATAACAATAAATAACAGGTATACAGGTGAGTACAAATGAATCAACTTCATATTTTCTGACTAACATACCTATAGAGTTTCTAATCTTAAAGCTAACCACTGTCGAACTTACATAAGCACATGACATTCAACCTCAATCAAGAAAATCAACACAAACACATCATGTTGCACAATACAAAACTGCGTCTGCTGTCCACTCAGAAACATTTAGGTTCATTTGTTAACAATTGTTACTAAAGATAACACAAAACAGAGTCATGCTAGCAGCTCTGTGAGGTTGTGTGCTGAGGTGCTTTGAACTATATACTAATTTTAAGATAATGCCAACATGCTGACAGTAAGCAGGTATAATGTTGGTACAGTGAAGTCTTTCTGATGAGCTAAAGGTCTAAAGAGGAACCTGACAACCCAAAAGATGTTTTTTTAAATAGCTGGTCTATAAAACATTAGTAAACACTTTTTATTAACCATTATTTACTGAGTGGACCTACCAGGCACAGGCCCAGGGGCCCAAAGTGTTAGGGGCCCCTGGGCCTGGGCCTGCAAAATGTTACTCGAATTAACAGGCCATGGCCAGGGAGAGACTCAAGATGACCATTAAGAGATTCACAAAACCACATAAAGATGCAGAGCAACTACAAACACAAACACACACAAAACCCTCACAAAGTCTGTGTCTTGCTCCTATGTGGAAGAGGTGGAGGGACTCTTTGCATCTCTATATGCAGGGGCCCATTGTCTCATAATCCACCCATGGTTACTTTATTTAATGCTTTCTAAAGTGTATCTTATTAAAAAATGTTTTGTATAATCCTCTGAATCTCCAAAACCTCCCCAACATCGTGTATTGATGCAAGGTTTCCACCCTGGGACTGACAGTGTTTCTACAGTGGGGCAAAAAGACAGCCGGAGACAGTGATGTTGGAAATACACACAGACTCTCAGAGGAAGAATTCACTGTGTGTGCAAATCCTCCTGATTACCTGAGTCTGAGCCTAACTCAGAGCAGTTGAAACAAAGTAGAAACAGCGGCTGTTGTGCTGAGTCCAATTTGCAGGACAAGACATGTTAGCAGACAAGTTTTCTGAGGACAACAGAAAAAAGTGGGCATCGTGACGATGTAATAATCAAGTGTTTAACCCTTTGTTTGTGAACTGAAGAGGAGAACTGTTCTGCTCCATAAAGGCAGAGGGCAGTAACAGGCAAACTATGCAACAGATATAAAGGTTGCAATGCTGCATTTTGTGCTACAGAACAACATTGTAAATCTGTTTTATTTTGTTTACTCACAGTCCAAAGGGACTGAATGTGCCTCTGTTTACCTACCAATACTTACAATATCTTAATAAATCTATCATTGAATACACCTAAATACAGTAACTACACACTCACATAGTCTGAAGAGTGATTCTCACCGTCACCATTAGCTCAAGTCAGAGCCATCATGGCACAATCAAGTAGAGACACAGTCAGCATCCTCGTGGTGGACATGATGCAGATGTTGAACATGACTGATCGAAGAAAATACACAAGAGTTGGAAATAATCACAGAGGAAGCTGATGTGAGCAGAAGAAGATGATAAAAGAAAAGAGCAGAAGAAAAAGAGGCTGAGAGCAAACCTGCTGGAGAAATATATTCTCTTCTTTCATCACAGCCTGTTGCTGCTGCCTTCATGTGTGGAACTGCTGGACCAGAGAAACACCAGGACATCAGTCTGAATACTTGGGAGGAGAATAGTTGCCAAATTCAAGATGGTGAACATGATAAACATTATACCTGCTGAACATCAGCTTGGTCACATTATCATACACAAACTGCTTTTTTTAATCGCAGAGACGTTTCCAGGAAGATTTCTACTTGTGAATTCTGCACCTCAGTGTGAACAAGGCATGGATTTGTCTTGGGTACCGTCATGGTCAACCTTCAGTCACACTGAACTCTGGCAAACACTTTATCTGCCTGTATTTGTTCTTCACACAATCGTGCAATGTCCCTCCCATTCTGCTGCTTGTATCATCTCACTATGAGGTTATATCAACAGGAAAAGAGACAGTCAGTACTTTCTGAACAAGAGGACCACCTCTTCTCTCTCAAATTGGCCAGACAACTGGGGTTTTCAGTAAGTATGATAACCATAAAAGAATGTTGTGAGAATGTTACCATGCTAACATTAGCATTTAGTCGTATACGGAGGACTGAAAGTATTTTAGGTGTAGAAATGTATACTGAAAGCTGTGCAAGAAGGGCCAGCAAAGACTGTTTTGTTTGAGAAAACTTGCCAAATTTCAAATTGGCAAGACCCTGATGTCTCTGAATTGAATCAGTGTTATCATTTTCTATTGTTTGCTGGTATGGTAACCTGGGAATCAAAGAGCCCTTGACAAAATTGTAAAGGTGGCTTGTACGATCATGGGAGTGCAGTTCAACAGTCTCAAATTTTTTACATGCAGGTGCTAAACAAAGCTACATGTATTCAGTCAGAGCGACCATCCTCCTAACACAGAGTACAAGATGTTGCCTTCTGGTCTGCACCTGTGTGTTCCTACAGCCACAAGGAACAGGTATAAAACTCCTCCATCCCGGTTTCTATGTGGACGTGGGGGCACATACAGGAGATAATAGACCAAACATGGTATTTTACCTTTTGTTTTTATTGTAAGGATAGGGATAAGGGGTGATATTGTTTTTTAAGATTTTACTTGTCTGTTGCACGTTTCTTTGTATAGTTTTGTCATTTCTATGCCTGCTGCAACCCAAATTGCCCACCTGGGACAATAATAAAGTGAACTTGAACTTGAGGTGTCTGAAATACTGTTTAAATCACAACAAAGCTGGTTTAGTTTTGCTTTGTTTAGTTTATGTATGTCTGTTCCAGCCTTTGAGATGCAGTCCTACTCAGCTTGTGATATTGATTTTAAGGCATAAAAACATAACTTTTCTAGAGAACCGGCTGTGATTTTAATAGACCTCTTGGCATCTCAACGGGGACATATATGACGGATGACCAGAGTGTGGAGATTACTGCAACCAAACACCAGTTTGTGTTCTTCAATGCTCAGCCACACTGATGGTCATAATCTATTGATTAAACATTATAGACAGCAACTGTAAAACTGAGACATAGCTGAGAAACAATGCATGTAGTCATATTTAGATATCAGGCAGACTAAATGTCAGTGAGGTTCAACATGTGGCAAAACACTACATAAGAAGGCTGCTGTCTGCTGTAATGAATATAAATATGTAAAAATTGAAGTGCCACAAGGAACCACCAGATGTAAACATCCATTATCTAACTAATATCATAGCCTTCATAACACAGGAGAGTCACTGGCTTTGTTCCAATAACAGGCAGAGTGAAATCACTTTCTTTGAATATTGGATTTGAAAATTTTATAGCTGTAGGTATGTTGTATTTGGCCTATATTTACACCTGCAAGTACAACCATTTCGTCTACAACACTTTGGGTGTGAACACAAACATGACACCAAACAGTGATTTCTGAAAGCAGATCCAATCACTCCACATTAACAGAAATGTTATGATAATTTTGCATTACTGCTGTTCAACTTGTGATCACATTGCATTTCAAATCTTGCCAAATTCATCTGCAAGTGCAGTTTTAACTTATTGTGACATGCAGCTGAGTGAATCAAATAATCAGAGGACAGATTGATTGGAAAAGATGATAGTTTTATTGGTCATAAGAGGACACGGTGAACAATTATTCGGTCTTTTGCTCCACTACAGTGGTCTTCTCGCTGACGTAGATGCCGTCCAGGAACTTCCTGATGTCCTTCTTTCTGACCGTGGTGGCCTGTTGGATCAAGGCCGCTGAAAACAAACAGGAGCAGAGGGAAATTAAAGTTTTATTACCACAACATGTAGATTTACTAAGGCCTGACATGAGCTCTTCTGAAACAGGCATTTTGTTTAAGAAAATACTGAAATGATATTCAATAACTCAGACTCTACTTGCATGCTGGGGTTAGTGTTAAATGAAGACATTAAAGTGAAGTCAGAAAACAAATGAGCCATCTATAGCAATAAACACACTTGGCTGGGCAACAGTTAAATATTACACTTTCAGCAGAACCATATTTTTTGTGATATGAATATCTATAGTTTAAAGAACTGTGTGGTCCAAACTAATAACACAAAATTCCACAAAATGTAAACAATACAGATTGTAAACCCGCCTATTTGTGATATGTCATTAGACATATAGACAGACTCAAAGTGACAACTGCAACAAGAACAAAAGATGTCAACATCTGGACGTGTATCGTTCCAATAACAAAAAGCACATTTAGTACAACTACTATTTTACTTATTTTAGAAATGAGACTCAAGTCCAGATTTCAGTTCTGATGAGAATTGGAAGTTTTTGGATACTGGAAAATCATTTCAATGGTTTCAGTTACCCTGGAGACATCTTACGCTCTTGGAAATCTTGACTATACAGATGCAATGATTAATCCTGATTATTTTTAAATCACATCGCCCAGACCTGACTACACAACTTTAAAATTAAACATATTTGCATTGTAAAAAATAAGCATAGAATTGCAGACATCCTGTAACAGAGGAAATTGAGCAATTAAAGAAAAGACAAAAATGTCTTTGTACCACCACCAAGACATCAGAATGTAAGGAGCATGCAGAGAGAGAAAACAGATAGGCCATGAGGTCGGCTTCGACGGCAATGTCTAACCTCGACGAGTGCAGATGTAACTTTTACTGAGGTGGCTCCACTACTGTTCCTTTCTCAGACACGTAAATACCGTCCAAGAACTTTCTGATATCCTTATTTTTGACTGTGGTGGCCTGTTGGATCAGAGCAGCTGGAACAGAGAGAGGTTGGGATGGTGAGCAACACGTCACGTCACACACAGGATCACAACAATAACAGAGGAGGTTGGAGGGGAGAGATGGAGAGATCAGACTGAGGGAGGAGCACTGGGGAGAGGCTGGGAGGTGACAGTTTTGGCTCTATATTTGACAGAGCCAAAAAAACAAACAAACACATCATTCCTACTTACAAAAACTACTTCATACCAATAAAGAGTAGGGGAAGAGGGGGTTACTGAGGAAATTCAACTAACAATGAAAAGGCACTGAGTAAGAATCAAATCTAAACTGAGGTGCAGTGATAGTGTCTTTTGTACAATGTGTTGCACTGTAGAGAATTCACAACATTTTATATAACAGTCAGGTATATCTGAGGCTTTTTTTTGCTAAAGCCAATTTATTCTTTGGTTCATTTTTTGACATTTATTTTTTCTTTTCCCTGGTAAAAAAAAAAAAGGTTTGTTTTGTTTCTTTGGAGCTCTAAAAAGGTATTCAAGTCACCCGTTGCTCACAACTCGGTACATATGTAACCTTTAACAGGGGGCTCGTAACATGATTTTGCTTCATAAAAAACTGCAACAAGCCACTAAAGTTTGGGAATCCCAGACTTCAGTCATCTTTGCCACCAAATACTGTGCTATCGTAATACTGTGAATCAGAATCCAGTTCATAGATTAATTTACGAACTTGCTTTGGTGTGTTGGTGCATTGACAGACAAATACAGAATATTCAAAAACAATAAAAAACTGTAGAAATATGTATCATGTAAATGTTTAAGTTTATAAGTAGTGTAAGTTTATGCATACATTTAAAATGAAAGTTTATTAAAAAATGCTGAGTGCTGGACTCCACTGAATTTTGCCATATACATCTGACTGCAATTTAACATCACAACATCCTTCAATGATAAAACTCAGTGCACCACAAATAAAATTCTGTTCTGTAGAATGAGAGGGCTATACATGAAAACAGGATTTGACAGGATCAACTACAAGACCACTGGACTGATAAACTAGCAGCACAGAAATGTCCAGTTTTCAGGGCGAGGTACCAGCCAATCACATATCAATAACAGATTTCCTGATTTGTCTTTAAGGTTTTTTTTGTTTGTTTTTTTTACACCAAGCTGCAGGGCAGCATCACTGAACTGAAATTACATCAGGTATCCTGCTCATGAAATAATGGCAAACATCTTAGCCGAGGGAGACTTAGCCATGAAGCAGAGTGTATGGGTTCAAACACGGACAACGATCAGCAGTAGTGTTATGAATCCTTCTGGCCCCATGTGGAGAAAAAAAAACACTGCAGTATAGAACAGCTGTAAAGAAAAAGGCAGACAGCGTACCTGAGTTTGAAACCAGCTCAATGTCGTTACCCTCCAGCACCAGCTCGTCCTTCTGGGCAGCTGAGACAGCACAGTTCACACCTGGGAGACGGAGAGGACAACATGGCAAAATTAGTTTTACTATTCAGAATGGGTTCTGCCAGCAGTCCATGTTTATACGCCTTCAACTTCACATCACTGAATGTTGTCTGTATATACTAGCGAGAGATGCTACAACAGCAAAGGGGGACTGTAGCTTTGTAGAAAGAGGACGAGAGTGAGCACCAAGTGTGTTGTTCAGAGCACAAGTCCTTCAAACAGTGTTCCAGTCAGTCCTCCCACAGTTCACACCAATTCAAACACTGACTGAAATTTACTAGACATCGCTATAAATGTATGCAGGAGTAGTGTTGTCACGATACCAAAATCTTTGTTTCAGTACCAATACCAATATGAATTTCTGTACTTTTCCTAAGGAAAAGTCCTTTTGGCTACAAACCTTTAGAATAGTGGGGGTGTAACAGTACCAAAAAATCATGGTTCGAAAGTACCTCGGTACGGACATCACGGTTTGGTTGCTTAAATGTTTCACCAAGTTGGTGTTGTCTCCCTTTGTGAGGCAAACTTTCTCTTGTCTTTTTCGCATGCGCCAGCTGCGAATGTTGATACAGGGGTTGTCACACATGCCACTTGCGCAATCTGTGCTCCAATAGGAACAAGGAAGGTGTTTGTGTGCATAAATGAGTAAAATAAATTAACTAAATTAATTAAATCAATTTCAAAGTACCGGTATTTTCCAAATATAGTACAGTGTGGAATACTCTAGTACCGCGGTACTATTTTAGTACCGGTATACCGTGCAACACTATGCAGGAGTTTCCTGCTTATAATAACTAGATTTGCAGGAATCGATGAAATGATGCACAATCCCACACTGAAATTCAGACCCTATTTTCTGAGCTGTAGTTTATTAACACTTGCCTGTTGGCATTTATCAAATGTTATGAATAGCTGTATTTCACTCACTTTCATCAGACATAGTCACAGAACACAGCCCTGGAAGTGACTGGCAAACAAGACAAAGACAGACATACCAAGAGATGCACTGCAAACTAGTACATCAACTTAACATTAGTTATACGAGAGAACTTGAGTAGACAAGTTTATCTAATTGCTGACATAGGTCTGGCTATGCAAGACAGTGACACCCATTTGACATGAACTGGAGGCGGCGCCCTTGCGTAGTGAGCGTATAGGGCTGATCACCTCAGCCTGGTTTCTAAATCATGTGCCATTCAACATGAGCCATACAGTGCAGAGAAAGAGTGTTGTGTTCACACAAACTTTCTAGTATTTGTTGCTGTGTCAGCCGTAGTGCAGCAAGACTACAATAAACAACCATGTAATCAGTGGTTCGATATATCAATTCAAACAACTCTATAATACTGCGATGACTTGCAGACTCACCAGCCCTCATTCGGACACGGCGGATGTACTTCTCTCCCAGGAAGTTCCTGATCTCCACCATAGTTCCACTCTCCTGAATGACGACGTTGATGGGGAAATGGGCGTACACGGAACGCATTTTGTACCGGAAACCCTGCAGTCAGACAGAAGCGAGAGAAGCATTGAGCCAAACCGTGAAGGCAAACAAAATGTTCTACTAACAATACCCAGCCAGACAGAACAAAACCATGACTACAA
The DNA here is from genome assembly GCA_026686955.1 of Epinephelus cyanopodus. Taxonomy (NCBI): domain Eukaryota; kingdom Metazoa; phylum Chordata; class Actinopteri; order Perciformes; family Serranidae; genus Epinephelus; species Epinephelus cyanopodus. The sequence continues at coordinate 39,989,735 of CM048916.1, forward strand.
AACATACTAATCCCACCATGATGGCTGGCACAGAGCTATCACAGCAGTTTAACATCAATACAATAAGCCTTTGTCAAGAACTCAGACAAATTGAACTGTAGTCTCACCAAAGTGACTCCCTTAATCATGTTCTGGACGTGGCTGCAGATGGTGCGGACTGTGGCCAGCTCTTTCCTGTTTCCCCACCATTTATCCACACGAAGCTGAGGAAGACATCACTTTCATCAAGCTGTACAAAAGCTGAAGCACTTGAATAATCTGTTAGTTACCAGAAAAGTAATCAGTCAACAATTTTAAAAATGACTGTCATAAATTTGAAAAACCAATTATCCTGTTCCAGCCTGTGAGGTTTCAATTTTCTACCTTATTAAAAATTGGTAAATCTAAATATCTTTGGGTTTTAGAATGTCAAAAGCAATGTGTGGATGTCATATTTGTAAAGTTAATTTATACAAGATAAATGCAATTTTTAAACAAAATTCATTGCGGAAAAAAATGTCAAATTTTGCTATACCAAAAATATGGTAAATATGAGTTGCAGCTTTAGCCTGTACATCATGTGTCAAGACCCTCTTAGTAAATGTCAAGTAGTCAATTCTACCAGGGCTAATTTCAGAATCAACAATTTTTTTCATACACTGTGCAGTCAGCCATCTTTGACTCAATTTTACGGTCACTTAAAAATGACATCTGTCTCACAAACTAACAGCTGAGATAAGTCACACACTCCCTTCATAAACACCCTTCTACTGAACAATTCATTGTAGTACCAAAATAATTTTCTACAGTATACAGCCCATTTTGTGACAGAACTCCAATGCTAAGTTTTTAACATCAAACCTTAACTTCAGGCCAAAGCTGCTACAATGTCTTACTTTATTTTTATTCAAATTCAGCTAAAACACCCCACTAAGGCTGCAACAAGATTATTTATTTATCTCTTTAAAACATCTGCATAACATGATAAACTACAAAACAGTGAAGCACAGATGACTGCTTTGTGCATCAGATTGATTCTCAGATTTACCATAGATCATTGTGGTAATGATTCGAGCATGTCACCCAGTTGTGTTTATACATGCCTTCACATTGCTGGTCTAGCACAAAAGTGTTGATGGCAGTATTGTTTAAAGTAAACTGCGTTTTGGCTCATTTGAGGCTCTTCCTTACCTTCTTCTGTTTCTTGCCCAGCAGACTGAGCTCCAGGTTGATGTGGTTGAACTCCCTGACGAGTTTCCCACGGGGCCCCTTGACTGTCACTGTCCGCCCCTTCAACCTCACCTCGACTGAAAAGAAACAACCACACACAAGGTTAAGAAGCTTAACTCCACACAGGTTACATGTTTAAACAAAGGAAATTCAGGATAATCATGATACTGTACAGAAAACATCCATATCTTACCATTGTCGGGGATGTCGACGGTCTGACTGCTGAGAATGGTCTTCATTCTGTAAAGACAGACAGACAGTGTGTTTAATGCTCTGAAGCTTGTCTGCATCCCTTGATGTGTGACGGCTTTACTTTACAGATGTATGACTGCTGGTTCTGCAGTTCAGATAAAGTTACAGTTCCACCGGGCTGACCTGACATGCTGTACATGACAACTACAAGATGATGTTTGATATTACATTTTAACACGTTTCTAGGCAAGACGTGGCCACTGTTGAACTCAGTGTCCATCATCTGCAACTACACACACACACACACTGCGTTACCTCAAATAGCATTAGCGCTAATGCTAACGGGCAGCTACATTAGGAAGTGACACCGGCTTCACCCATGCGTACCGTCATACATGTACAACTCAGAAACGTCTAATTGAGCGTTTTAAAAGCTGAAATACACAAAACTGTCTTTTAACCATACTATTGTTAAACCAGCTGCGGCCCTTAACTGTGGCAGCACTATCGTTACAACGTCAGGCCTCAGACACACAGCGGAGTCTGAAAAACAACTAACATATTTCTCAACAAACCTAATATAAAGGCAAAATACAGCTTATGTAGTGTAACACAATACTGTCCACATCTGGAGATTCAAAATGAAGCCAAAAACATGTTTAATTCACACAGATGGAGTTAGATGAAACTCCAGGACCAAATTTTCAGCTATCCTCACCTCGCCGGTAGCAGAGGAAAGGAGGACGGAAGGACGTCACGACGCAATTGTAGAGCACGTACGTTTCATCATCAGGCATTACAAGACGATCGAGGAGCGTCATGATTGATTTCAGTTGTCGTTGTGACAGAAATGTAGCAATTACAGAAATACACTGGCTGTCAGTTTTCATTTTTAAGAAATACAGACCATCATTCAGACGCTGTTTTACTGTCTAGATATTAGTAACAGTTATTCCGATTTAGCCGTGCTGCGTTCATGACAGTTTGGAAAGACCAGCAGTTTAGGGGAAGAAACCTCTCTAATGAGCTGTCTACATTTTACTCTCCAATGGAAGATATCACAAAATGTCAGTAAGTGAAAACAAACTATACGAATGTCAACAAACGGATGGCACAGTGGCTCCAAAGATACCGGGTTAAATTCAATATGATCACTGAAATGGAGTGTACACATTAGAGGCAATTATTGTTCTTTTCACTGCACATTTGTCTTACAGCTGTAGTTACTTTGCAGATTCAGAGTAACAATAAAAATATAATCAATCAATAAATTATGATATACTATATTAATAAGGACTTGATGCTCCTTTGAGGGAAATTCACAAGCTACCACGCATTATGTAAAATAATATCAAATGTATAAGTAAAATTAGCTCCATCTTTACCATCTGCAGCATTAATGCAAATAAAACATTAATGCATCAATAATTATAATCCGATAAAATAATATATATTATTCTGAAATTAGCTATTTTGCATAAGGAGTAGTTTTACTTTTGATACTACAGGTATATACCTTTAAGATAATATTCTGCAGTGTGGTATTACTACTTTAACTTAAGTAGAGATCTGAGTACTTCTTTCACCACTGGATATCACAGATTTAGCTCAGTAAAAAGGGGATAAATCTGTGCCCTAGTTTTGTTTTGTTCCATCTGCAACTTTTTATGCTGCCTTGTTAAATATATATTCAATAAAGATATTGCATTGCACATTCACTGTACAGTGAACTTTACACCTTCCCTGATCAATATTTTTCAACCTCCTGTACATAACTGTACAGGTCTCTCATTTAAAACAATTATATTGTACACATTTGTCACAGTATGTTTATATCATATTTTTCATATTTTAATGTAACTTTTCGATTTTATATTTACGTTTTTGATTTTGCACTATTTTGCTCTTATCTTATTTCCTCTCACTGTATGCACCAAACGCCAAGACAAATTACTTCAAAGTTAAAACCCTATTATACATATAACCCTTTTCTAAATACTCTATCTTCCTACTTTGCGTACATCACGTGAACGCAGCAGCAGGCCAAAGCAGCCGCTCGTCGAGTCTTGTTGTGCAATGACAGTCTCCTGTTAGCTAAAGTCATGGCGCTGATCAAACAAAGTTGTTGTGTCGCCGGCCGTTTTTCCACAAACCACCTGTGGTTGAGTCCCAGGTGTATCCCACATGTGAGTACTTCCACTGCTCCATTATTCTCCATCTATAACAAACATAGTGACCGTGTGGCTGCTTTGCGCACGGCTGCTGTGGGTTGTGTTTGACCACGGGCCCTAAAGTACGTATGTTTTGTAACTCAGCTGTAGACACAGTAACTTTAATCCTGGCTATAAGCTCCCAGATTGTGTGAAGCAGTGACACCAGGACACTGGTGGAAAGTAGATTTACTCAAATATTGTTCTACAGTAAGAAATCGAGGTACTTTCCTTGAGTATTTCCATTTTAAGCTGTGAACTGTGTACTTCTACTCCACTACATTTGTCATACAGCTTTAGTTACTCAACAGATTATTATTTGTCAGTACCTTCCTGTCCAGTGGAAACTATACATCTCCATATATGGTGATTTTGATTTTGTACAGTATGTTTGTGATGAATTAAAGATGAAGTGTTTATTCATGGCCTTAAAAGTCTATTATTCTTTAACCAAATAAATTATTTGCTGGGCTGTCATAAAGCTGAAAACAGAACACAAACACAACAAGTCTGATTGCATTGAATCTGTCAGAACTAACCCTGAGTCCTCCCTCTGCAGGTTTACACCAGCAGTCTGACAACTGCGGCGAAATCCTCCCCAGACGGGGCGAACAGAAAGAAGCAGCTTCTGAGTGATGACGGGCCTGATCTAGGAGACTTCATTTCAGGGGATTTATCGGAGAAAAGCAAGTGGGCTGAGTACAGAGGGACCCTGAAGAGAGAGAAGGGGGAGAGGTGAGACAGCAGAGATGCTGCAGCTGTGGTCAGCAGTAGTGAGAATGTGTTTGAGTGAAAGGTGTTATCAGAGGGGTTCAAAGACCAGATCAGACCAAACCTTATCTGCCTGACTGTGCTGAGCTGAATCAGCTTGAGGTCTAAGTGTCCTTGCTGTCATACCTTTAAGAGACATTGTTCAAGGTGACAAACACCTTGTCTGACATTTGCTGTGTGAAATAGCACTTCTGCTCATTTGAATCCATGACTAGTGAAATCAGTCATTTATTTGTCACATTAAATCATACAAAGTACAACTCCAGAGAAATGTGATCCAGATTGGCCACAGTATGTGTGTTTATGGCCTCGTGGATGGTTCTGGTAATCCATTGTTTCTAGTTGTAGAATGTTTAAACTATAGTTTTTGGGACAATTGCCCTTGTTGTTTTACAAATGAAATCCACCACCGACTCCATTCTGCATTCACTGATGTCATCAGTGATGTTGACAGTGCCTTCCTTGAATGTGCTCCAGACTCTGATTGGCTCCATGTTTGCATCACTGAGGGGATACGTTGTAGTTTCTTTCCCCATCTTGACCTCAACAAGATGACCTCTCCCAAACACTGGTAGTGAGGCAGTGATCCAGAATGTTAATTACCCGAGAGAGTCACCTGGTTGAATTGTGCTGTCCAGGATTTAGCCAAGTTCGGTGATTGAAAGGACATTACAGTTCCTGATATCCTGTTGGAATCTGATGTGGGCGCAGAGGTTGTTCAGTTCATTATTCAACACCTGTACAATGGCTAGCAGGATGCTAGTCCAGCTCGGCCCATCTTCTCCTCGATGTTTTAATGATGTTTATCTGACATATACAGTGATACAAAATTGTATCCACATTATCCTCAACTGTATTTAATGAATGAATCTGCTGTTGTTTTGCTGACAGGCTGCGGCTTCCTCCATGGCTGAAGACAGAGATCCCCATCGGGAAAAACTACAACAGGCTGAAGAACACACTGAGAGACCTCAACCTGCACACAGTAGGTTGTTTAGACAGGCGAGGAGTTAAAGGGATGGTCTGTATAAGTGGGTGCGGTAATGTAACAAATGCAGATACTTCATATTGGTGAAGGATACCCATACTCACAAATAATTAACAAAATTTTTGGCTCAGTTATATCCTTTAAAACATAAGGGCCCAAGCGATATAGTGAGTTTTATCGTTGTAAAACTACTTGCCTTTCAAATACACAACATATTTTTTAAATTGCAAACTTAAATGGCTTTTACATCAGGATCTATCTATGTACAAAATACCTGGTAAGTACAAGTCAGCTTGTGTGTTTTGTCTCAGGTATGTGAGGAGGCCCGGTGTCCTAACATTGGGGAATGCTGGGGAGGAGGAGAGTACGCTACAGCTACAGCCACCATCATGGTAAGTCTCCTGGCGCAGTATTACTCTGTGGTGACATTTATATTATGAGTATTGAATGAAGTACTGTATTGGTATTAGTGTCACTTCAAGGGTGCTGGCATTGGTACTGGTATCTGTTTGGATTATTTGCTCCAGTCATATGAGATACGTGTAACTTAACATTTTTCCCCTCTATTTGTACGCAGCTGATGGGAGACACATGTACCCGTGGATGCAGGTTCTGCTCCATAAAGACGGCCCGTCGCCCTCCACCTCTGGACCCAGACGAGCCCTACAATACAGCCAAGGCCATCGCTGCCTGGGGGCTGGACTACGTGGTTCTCACCTCAGTCGACAGAGATGGTAATGGTTTCCTAACTCAGTGTGTCTACCGGATTCTTCCCAGGTGTGAATTTACACCAGTGCTAGCAGTGAAGCTCTGATTTTTACAGGGAGAAATGGAACCGCTCTCATTTTCTCACTTAAAAAAACACACACACACTGTGAGGAACAGACCATGTAAGCTTCAGCAAAAGTCCATCAGAATTAAAACCATTGCACAACTCTTTCCCAACATATGCTTTGTTCCCCAAATGTTCCTGGCTATTACTGTCCTTGTCATGACAGAGTGTGCTCATTTCTGTTTATTTTTGCTTTGAATATATCAGTTACATGACTTATAAATTGTTTACATTTTCAGAATAGTATTAGTCATATAGAACATTTCCTGAAAAAATTATATAAATGTTCACTAACTAATTTTCAAACTTTTTTTTGTTTGCAGATATTGCTGATGGAGGCGCAGAGCACTTTGCTAAGACCGTCTCCAACCTGAAGGGAAGGTATAATCTCTTTCCCCTTTTGGATCCATCGGGTGTTTGTATCCTAATATCTGTGCAAAATGAACAAAAAAAGCACATTTGTCATCCTCATCTCAGGAACCCTCAGATCCTGGTTGAATGTCTGACGCCTGATTTTCGCGGTGACCTGGCAGCGGTAGAGAAGATCGCCCTGTCAGGGTTGGATGTGTATGCCCACAATGTGGAGACGGTGCGAGAGCTGCAAAGGTACTGACTGAACCTCAACATGTTACCTCTATTTGAAAAGCTTCTTTATGTAATGGCTGTAATTTTATTTATGAGAGGAGAAATATTCAGAGCTGGAAGCTGAGCAGCTGATTTCTCTTTCATCATTTAAGGTAATACGGTATTTTTTGACTTCTTTACAATTTAAATGTTGGTTACAATTCTGCCACAAGAGGGCAGTCAGCCACAGGCTTGGAGGACAGTAATACACACACTGACCAGTAGGGGGCACATCAGAGACTATTCTGTCAGTATAAATACTAAATGAACTGCAGTGTCAAACACAGGAAAGACACACAGTACAAGTGTTTCATTGTTAATGGTAATCTGGGTATATATTTCCAGTGGAGGGGTATATAGTTACTGTTTGATCATGTGTTTCAGTTGCTCACGATGTCCATCTGTCCCATCTGTTTGCAGGTTCGTGCGTGACCCCAGAGCGAACTTTGACCAGTCTTTGAGTGTCCTGAAGCACGCTAAGAAGGTTAAACCCACTGTGCTCAGCAAGACTTCCATCATGCTGGGACTGGGCGAGACTGACCAACAGATACAAAACACCTTGACTGGTATGTACTCATAGACATACTCCCAAAATGTTGATGCAAAGTGTAACAATTCCCTGACCACGCTGTTCTGGTGATGTTGCAGAGCTGCGAGAGGCAGGAGTGGACTGTCTAACACTGGGCCAGTACATGCAACCCACTAAACGTCACCTAAAAGTAAGCACATTATCCTTTTCCTTTCATTAAGGCTCAGCACTGCAAGAACAATACATATTTTGGTAAACTATTGCACATCTTGACTGTGTGTTTGGGTTTAGGTGGAGGAATATGTCACTCCAGAGAAGTTTGCCCACTGGGAGAAAGTTGGGAATGAAATGGGCTTCATTTACACAGCCAGTGGGCCACTAGTACGTTCCTCATACAAAGCAGGTGAGAAACACACTCTATCGCACAGTTTTAACAAACATGTTACGGATAGTTCACTTTACTTCAGTGACATACAGGAGGAGTCTGTGATTCTACTTCACTTTTGTATTTTAAAATTAGCCCAGCATTGAGTGAGAGGGCTGCTGGCACAGTCAGTTTACGTCCATTAAAAGTGCTTATTTTTGCCATTGACAGGCTCAGATTGTCAATTTAAGTGGCTGACAACATTTTGGAAAGGATCCCCAGTGAGATAGAACTTTCTGATAAACAGTAAGATCCTTTTAATCAGAAACAGCCCTGATATCACTGTCATCAAACCCACTAGACTCTATTGAAATAAACAGTAATCACTGGAAATCGCACTTTAGTCAAAGCAGACAGAAACAAAACAAATCTCACAGAAACTATCTTGGTTTACCTTTCCACTGTTCCAACATAAAGCCTTAATGTACCCAGTTAGATGTGCAAACATGCTGGATGTATACATGCCAACATGACTGTTTATTTGAATGGATCTGGTGGCGTTGGCGATAATGATTTCTGGGCTATTTCCTATTAAATAACACACATAGGTCTGTCTGTGGAGGGATCCTTTCCATAATGTGGTCAGACACTCATAATATCAATCTGAGCCATTCATTCATTCATTCATTCATTCATTACCTTTAACCACTTATCCTGTTAAGGGTCATGAGGGGTGCTGGAGCCTATCCTAGCTGACACTGGGAGAGAGACAGGGTACAAACCTGACTGGTCTCCAGACTGTCACAGGGCAATAGAGTCACCAATTAACCTGCATGTCTTTGGACTGTGGGAAGAACTGGAGTACACGCAAAAAGCTCCCGCTGACACAGGGAGAACATCAAAACTCCACACAGTTAGCCCCAGCGGCCGGTGGGTTTGAATCCAGAACCCCCTTGCTGTGAGGCAACGCTACAATGCCGCCCCCATGTAAGCCCAACAGTGGCAAAAACAAACACTTTTACTGGACGTAAATTGGAGTGTTTAGAAGCCCTGAGTGGTTACATTGCAGCCTGTTTATGCAGCGGCCGGCTGCAGCCCTCTCACTCAGTACTGGACCAACTTCAAAAACAGTTGTTCTCATAATCACCCATACATGAATACATAGAAATAATGGGGTCCAAATTGAAAAATACTGAAGTTACCCATTGAAGGGCTGATTCAACAAAAGTGAAAAAAATGTATGTATTTTGTCACTTACCCCTTGTGGTTCAGGACCTGCAGGTGGTAAAATTCAGCGGCAGCATTAACGTCTCTCAAGAATGTCTTGGATACCCTGATAATCCACAGAACACACTGTTGCCAGTTTACATAGGGACGTTTCCTCTGTGAAAACTGTTCAGTGAGGTCTGTAGACTATCCAAAGCAAGAGTTTTTTTCTGCTTTCAATTTTTGAAATGCCATTTTCACTACCCTTTGAGATCTCAAAACATGAGCTAAAAAACAAAAATGATTTGCGTGGCTATGAAGTAAGTTTGAGAACATGTTTTTTTGTAATTTAGTTGAACTGACCCTTTAAATTCCTAAAGATCAAGGCTTTAGTTTTCTCACAATATGAGCACAGAACAATCATGTGAAACTAAAATAGGTCACAGGCTGTTTGGATAGGCTCCGGTCACAGCTTACATCTTGCCAGTGCAACATTGTATCAGCATAAATTAGGATATATCATAAAACCAGAGACAGCCAAATAATTATAATTGTTCATTTAGTTCATATGGGTCAGATAATTTATATGTATATATTTTTTTCTCTTTATAGGCGAATTCTTCCTGAAGAATCTACTGCAGAAGAGAAAAGCAGAAGTCACTATAGCAGAATGATAATTCCCACATTAGCAGCTTCTAATGGCTTTCTCACTTTAGTCTCGTCCCTGCCTATAGCTACACATTCACAGTGACAAAATCAGCTTTTCTCCTGTCACACCATGATGCATCATTGTACGCTGTAGCACAGCAAACACTTTTAATATATATCAGTAGTAACAACTTGGGTCAAAGAGGAAGGCAGATGGCATCAAACCAGAGCACAGAAGTGACATTAACAAGATCTCATGTAAGTTCAGGGGCAATTCTGTTCCTTTTGATTGCACTGTTCACCTGTGTGAACCCAGAGGTCTATCATTTTAAGGAGAGAATATCAAAGAGAACAAGCAGCAGTTATTGGCCTGCAGACATGTAGATAACCTGGGCACAGACTGTCTGTGTACCTCTGCCAGGAGAAAATACAACCCGCTGTTTGCAGTAGTTGTAATTTACCTCTGCACCTCAGGGGCCCCTAAATCACATCCATCACAAACTCCCTCCCCTCAGGGGCCCTGACTTCAGCTAAAGGGCGACTGACCTTTAACACCCAGCTCTGTTTATGTGCTCTTTGATGTCTGCCGCTGCAGGACTGATGGTTAAATGAGGTTGGAGGATTTTTTGGTCTGAGGATTCCTGCAGCAACACTGTTTTAAATGTCTGTCAAATTGGAAAAAGTACGATATAATCCTAAATTGGCTTTTTGTCAAGTACAGTACAGAAGCATCTAAACAGCTACTTTCGATATCTGTATCTGAAAAAAAGCCAACTACTTGGGCTCAAAACTACTTTTTCTAACATAATAAAATTGTTGTACACCTGGAAAGATGCGTGTTTATTCTGTAAACTGATTGTTTAGACAAAACATATCCTTAATATGTGTATTTTTATTTAAAGAATTAAAACTCATCAGTTCAATTTGCTGATTTTAATTTTTGTCACTTTTTCCTTCTTTCCATCAATGTGTAATCAACAGGCACATATTAAGGACACACATCACATTTTATTGCATTGCTGTTTTTAGTAAACAGTCACCGATACAGAGGACATTACTGATTAACATACAGTAAGACAGTTTTATAAAAATATTTTTAAAAAATAGTATAAAATTGTTCTTGCAATTTAGCAACAATACTTGATTATACAGTATATACTGTAAAAAAGTAGACTAACACTAATCGTGTTCATTTGAAATAGACGGTGCATCTGAAATGTTTGATTGATTAATGCTATTTGACATGAAATGTCTGAAATGAACCGTTTAGTGATGAAATATCACTGAACATCTTCCAAAGACTCTAACGCATTCATGGATCACATTCGCACAAATTTGGACAGAAGGCTCTACCTCTCCCTTTCAGACGTAATGCAGGGGAGCAGTTTGTGACGCTGTTTTGGCCTTTGTGATCATTAGGCACGTACCGACAAAAGAGGGTGTTGGACCTGAATGAAAATTTTCACCAGAAATACAACGGTTGTGAGAGGAATGTGTTGCATGTGTGGAGGTGGAGTAAGTTTTAGACTTTGGCTTTCTTGGTAGGAGGTTCACTGGCAGTGATGCGAGGACAAACCGCTGCTGGGGTGTAGGGGATTCGTGTTGCTGTCACTTTCTTACCGATGGTCTCGATCTGTGGGCAGAAAACAGCAGCGAAATAATTATCAGCCCAGTCGCCAGAGGAGAATCATTGTTCATTATATCATATCAATGTGTCTAAAGTCATGCAGTCACAGTGAGCTGACTTTTTCAATGAGTTGGGAGGGGATGGTGGCTGGCGTGTCTCCTGCTAACTGACAGACCACTGTTGGAGAACAACCAACCAACAAAACTGGTTGTGTTGTAGCAAGTCATCACTGTGTTTCCAGCTGCTTTTAAGTGACCCACCGTTGTTTTCCAGCTGATTCAGTGCCACGAAAAGCGGTTGTTCTTTACTTAGACACTGCTGCATTAGCTGCTAGAGTCATGTATTTTAAGTCAAAACCTCTTTAAATAAACAATAACCAAGTCTTTTTGGTACCAACACCTAACCACAGTGTTGTTGAAATGTAAAGTTTCAGTGTAACGGCTGCATAAAAACATGCAACATATATACTAACATATCCATGGTTTGAAGGAATATCAATGCTTTTTCTGGCAGTTGGGTTGAAACAATGGAGGCTGAGCAGCAGTCACTCCATATGGCACTGAATTCAAAAACTTTTATTTTATGTGAGATGTGTAACAGTGGTGTGTCTTCTGCTCACCTGGAAGCCGATGTTCTGGAGGTGAGGGTGGAGGTGGTCCAGCACTCTGCGGCCATCAAATATAAAGGCCGGCTTCAGCATCTTCTTGTAAATCTTCTCATAGTCCAGCTCCTGTGGTAGGATTGAAGGGGGAAGATGACTTACAGGTTTTTGTTCCCCAAGATGAAGCAAGTTATAAGATGGTAAGAAAACAATGTGTGATTGTGACCTTAAACATGTCCCACTCGGTGCAGATAACCAATGCATGGGCACTTTGGCAGGCCTCGTAAGGGTCCGAGGTCACAGTGACCAGCTCTGACACTAAGAAGAAAAAGTCTTTGTCAGGGAAGAGTCGAAGGTTCTCACCTAAGCTAGTGATCCCTACAGCTTAGCCTTCCTAAGAAATATGAAATTACTTTATTGATCTTTACAAATCACTCAACTATCACTAAGATCACCCAATAAGAACCACAAAACATAATTACAAATATAAATAACTCCTAAGGCTGCAACTACTCAAATGTTTTTTGTGATGAAAGTTGAAATGGAAAAGATTTTTGCTTTAACTTATCATCATGACGTAAATTTTGATTGCACAATTTAATGGCTATAGAATGATGACCGTGTATAAAACTACCTGAATAACTGGCACAGCGTCCACACTGTGTGACCCATAGAGTAGGTGTAAAAGGGACTTTTGCTGCCTGTGCCAGCTACTTTCTATTTAGCGCTGCACTTACGTCAGAGGGGGGATAAAATTATTCAACTGTGCGGCTCTTCTAGACTTTCGAAATGTTATCAGACTGAATGGAGAAGAAAACGTATTCACTGACTCACCCACGCCTCTTTTGCCATGTAAGTCTAAGGGAAAGGGTATTTTTGGGCCCAATGGCATCATGTGATGGATATAACTTCACTGTTTGGCCAGTACCAACACAAGTTATCTGTTTCCACTTAAATCAGCCAGTTATTACTCAACCGTGTGATCTCTAAAATGTCAGAAAATTGTGAGACAGCCAAAACCCACAGATATTAAATACAATATCATAGAAGTACCTATCATATTGTACATACATAACTATATGCAACAGCATGAAGAATGATCTTTATTGTTAAGCTGTTATAATTTTGGTGTTGTGTATATTTGAATTTGAACCTTATTGATACTTTATATTGGCACTATTTTTCTGCTTTGTATTGTGACTGCTGCACAACACTTTCCCCCAGGATAAATGAAGTTCCATCATATCTTAAACCAGCAAATATTCACCACTACAGGAGCTGGAAGTTATTTTTAGGCATTTTTCCTAAAATTGACTTAGAATATCATCAAAATTGTTGATATATTTTTTTTATTGTGGATGGTACTCGAAGCAGCCAAAGGGTTTAAGACACTCACTAAATCACATAAAAAGTCCAGCCTCAGAGGCATGTCTACTCCCTTTTACCCAATGTCCTCTACACTCTCTGCTGTGTCTGGTGTAATTAAGTCATATACATTCCAAAAAAGGAATAAAAAAAAAAAAAGACATTTCCGAAGTTGCATTTGAACCTTGGTAAGAACACACACCTCTTTCTGGGTTGTCCTCTGAGATGTTGGGCTGGGAGAGGTCATGAATGATTTGTTCCTTGAGAACTTTGGGGTCGTAGATGAACAGCTTGGCTCCCTCATCCATCAGATACTTAGAGATGTAGATACTGGACGACTCCCTAGAGTTGCAACACAAACACACACACTTCAGTGTCAACCCTGAGTGGGGCCCAGAGTTCACCACATTGTGTTGGCAGGTGTTCATGTAGAGTAAAGTGTGATCATACAAACAATCTCCCAGGTTAATGATCAACATCACAGAGCTTTTGCAAAGAAATATAGAATGAAAAACAAAGAACAGGGAGGCGGCAAATGTCTACAAGGGTGTGAGAAGGGAACAAAAAAACAAAAACATGACTCGAGACTAACCTTGTGTCACCTGTGTCTTTTTTGAAGGAGAAACCAAGCAGAGCAATCTTTTTACCAGTAACAGTGTTGAAGAGGCAATCAATAATCCTGCAGGCAAACCGCCGCCTCTGGTACTCATTCATGTCGATCACCTGACAAAATCAATCAAACAGCAATTAAGGAAAAGAACCTTCAGTTAAAAGAAAAAAAAAAGTAGTATGCAATATAGTTTTCACCTGCTGCCAATAGGAAGCTACTTCAGGAAGGTTGAGGGCCTCACACAAATACACCAAATTCAACACGTCCTTCTGGAAACAGCTTCCACCAAAACCTGCCCAAGTGTTGGAGTAGCAAAGAGATAAAAGGCAACACTTAATCTGTGTTTAAATTAATTCAACTTTACACAGAAGTTCACTTTAAACATCTTTTAGATGCATTTCTTACCTACGCTGGCTTTGAGAAACTTGCTGCCTATCCTCTGGTCCATACCAATCGCCTTGGCAACCTCCTCCACGTCAGCCCCGGTGGCCTCGCACAGAGCGCTGATACTGTTGATGCTGCTGATTCGCTGTGCCAGGAATGCATTGGCTGCCTACACAAGCAGTTTTTGTTTTGTTTTTTAAAAATTGTACTTACGAAAACTACAAAAAGTCAAGACCGCTCAAAGCAAACAGTTACTGTTGCGGAGTCAGACAAGCTTGACAAAAAGAAACATGGCAATGCTGGTTGTGTGTTTATTAGATCTTTTCTGGGTGTCAGGAAACATAGCTCGAAGAAGCTGACAGCACAGCATGTGATGGAAGGACATTTTCACAAAATTAACTTTAATGAACAAAGCAAAATGACATGAATTGAGGCTTCCTGTCTCAACAAAAGACGGAGAGTATAACAAGACTATCAATTAATGTTGCTCCTGCACTGCTGGGTACGTTTCCCCCTTTCCCCTTCTGGGGATCAGTCCAGTATGCATCCTAGGCTAGTGACTGAATGGTCCGCCTTACTCTGCCTCTAATTGGCTTACCATGACAATCTTACTTTACCCTAAATAATCCCAGTTGTCTTGCCTAAACTTAACATGTAATATAAATAATATGAATATGAATGCCTTAGATTTTTTTAAGAATTGTGACCAAGACATATACTGAATGGGACATTTTACAGTGTAAAATCAACCTGTAAGTGCTTTCTATTGGGCGATTTCTCAATACAGCTCTGTTGGTCACAACAATTAATTGATTGAGACAATAATCAGCAAATTAAACTAATAAAAGAAATTGTTAGTTGCCACGCTACACTCACCAGTTTAGACAGCTCAGACGACCATGTGTTGGTGGTGATGATTCGTGCTTTGGGGACCCAGTGTTCATAGACAGCACAGAGTGCTCTGATTGCCCTTTGACCTTCTGCTGTTTCGTCTCCACCAATCAGGACACGGTCTGGCTCCTTCAGATCCCGCACTGCCGTTCCTTCTGCAAGGAACTCTGGGTTGGACAGCACCTAAAGCGGTGACACGAATACATTAGAAACTTTCAGAACAACAGACATCACAGTTTCCTTCTTATGCGATAATACACACTTGTAGGTTGAGGCTGGGTTTGGTGTTGGCATCAAATATCCGTCTAATGCTCTCAGCAGCTCGAACCGGGACTGTGCTCTTCTCTGTGACAATCTTGTAGCCATCAGACACCTCCACAATCCGCCGAGCACACGCCTCAATGAACTTGAGGTCAGCCGCACGACCCTTCCCCATCCCATAGGTCTTGGTTGGCGTGTTCACCTGTGGGGGAAGTGCAGCCACTCCAATAAATTCATTCATGTGTCATAAATGTCAGATTTATTTCTGTAGCTGGTAAAACTGTGTGTCAGTATGTGTGTGAGGGGTGTGTGTGATGGACTCACAGAGATAAAGACAAGGTCTGCGTCCCTGATGGCTGAGTCTATGTCTGTGGAGAAAAACAAATTTCTCCCTCTGCATGATTCAACCACCTCTTTCAGACCCGGCTACAGTGAGAGGAAGTGGGAAAAATGAGACAGGGAGGGTGTGTCACTGAATGTGTAGGACAAACATGGCACAAACAGTAACAAATGTAATGCGGGTTCTCAATGACTGGTCATTGACTGCCCTTTACACTAGTCATGATGATGTAATACCTTGTGGTTGTGGCTGACGTAGAAAAGTTACAACACTGAAAAATCTGGAACTAATTTATGTTTCATTCAGCCCACTATGGAGTAATATTGTGCAAAAACATTGGCTGGAATGGTTGCCTAGCTACACCATTTTTTTCAACCCTGTTATTAAGTTGAACTAATGAGCTGGCAACTCCTTTGAGATATATGACTCTCAGAGGTCAGATAAGAATGTAGGGGAAAAAACACTAATAAAATATGACCCACTCCTTGTTAACATTTTATCAATCCTGTTAATAAAGTTCAGCTCATTTTCTTTGAAGAACTACATTAATAATGATACCTCATATATGGGCAGAGTGTCCGAGTTCCAGGCTTTGATGCGGGACTCGTTGACATCGACAACGGTCACTGTGATCTCTGGACACATGTGGGCGATAACACTACATGTTGGGCCTCCTACATACCCTGCACCAATGCAACAGATCCTCTTAATCTGAAACATCTGCAAATGTAGAGAGGGGAGAGAATAGAGAGGAAAACACAGAGCTTGAGACAGTAGATAAACCTTAACAACAGAATTTTTAAAAAATCTTTCTTATTAACCTGATCAATGTAAGGATTCTGAGGCCATTGATGGTATGAACATATGAGAGTTTAGAAAATCCAATAATGATAGTAGTTGGTCAACAGTAATTTCTAAATGCATACCTTAGGTTTTAAAGTGTTTTTAAAGAGTTGTGACAAAGATCTGGCCAGCCATTGGGAATTATGGACAGGGGGACAACATTTTTCAAAGTGGGCTAAATCCACACCCACTCCAACCCCACCATTGGTGCATATACCTTTGCATGGGCCCCTCCCCCGGGCTTTGGGCCAGGGTCATCCTTCCCCTTTGACCCCTCTGGCAGCCGGCCTGACTAAGACATTTTGCAATATGGTAATCAACTTGTCAGTGCTTTCTGGTGGACTAATTATGTACTAGTTATGTTGTTTCTAACTTTCCTGACACATACTTTAACAGAACAACTTTTATGGGCTGACGTGCTCTAAAGGGCAAGTTTCCATCAGAAAAATGACTTTGGTCTCTTTTGATCGAATGAGTATGTTCTTTTCAGAATTCCTGCTCAAATTACTTTTCAAGACTTTACAATTGATTAATCATTTATCTGATTAACAGAGAATAACTATATTAATAGTTAATATTAATTTTGATTCATTTTTCAAGCAAAAATGCCAAACATTTCCTTCTCCCTGCAGATCAATTATGAGGATTTTCTGCCTCTATGTCTGATGTGACAGTTAACTTCTTTAGGTTGGATTGCTGGTGGGGCAATGGCAATTTTAAGACACCCTCCTGGGTTTAAGAAATTTTTCAATGTGAAAACTGGCAGATTAATTGAGAATGAAAATAACACATTAATTACAGCCCTGTTCTACTCTTAATAGCACATTTCCATTCATCTGTCCACACATTTCACTTTGCTGAAATATGTGTCTCAACTTTTAAATCTTATCTAACCTCCACGGGCTGATTTAATACTAGGAGCAAATCTCTATCAGGAAAGTTAAGCTTGGTTTCTTTCTTACACTTTTATTTTCGTTCGTTTCTTAAACATTTTGGTCAAGCCTTCACATGTAATGGTTAATCAGAGCTACAGTACCAGTCGCACCGTTTCAGCCTTGCAGGGAATAAAGAGCCTTTCATTGCAGCACAGCCTCGTCTAACAGATGAAAAACGACCTTTTATCTCAGATACCTACCAGCTACTTCACGTTAGCTGTGCTACAGAGGAAGTGTCAGTGCTTGTAGGTTAACATTACACATTAACATGAGCATAATTACGCTAGTTTACCATTTCTTTCCTAAAGCGGCGAGTGAGCGGACTCAACACAAGAAACAAATGAATGGGCTTCTGTGATGAAGCAGCTAGCTAGCTAGCAACCATAAGCTAACGTTACATTACCTCTGCCAACTCGACAGTCAGTCAACTTCAGGAATGCGCAGATTATGTTAGCTTCTCTCTTTAATGTGTCCAAACAGCCGTCGCTTCCGGGGCCGGTAAACTGTTGCAAAAAATAAATACCTCTAACAACACAGTGCTCGACGAACAAACTCATACCACTAAAGCTTCTCTCACAACTTTTCCAGTATCACTACCTCCACCTACACTGAGGTACTTGTGTCTGCCAGGGTAACACCTCAATCTCCATGACACCAGGCAGTCAGGACATACTTCCGGTGTGAAATTTTCAAAGTTAAAGCACCAAAGCAAAACATCTTAACGACGGTGGAGGAAGTATTCAGATCCAAAAAGGTACAAACCCTGGTACAAAAAGTACCAATACAAAATGCAAAAGTCCTGCATTGAAAATATTACTGAAGTAAAAGCATAAGAGGTATAATATGGACTATGTACTCAAAGAAGCACAAAAAACAAAATAAGACATAGGTCTGCTCTGTTAATCCATCAATGCAGAAAAACTGGCACTGTGACTGTTAAATTACTATGTATCATTAAAATGTTCTCAACGGTGTTTTAACGTAAAAGCAGGATTTTATATGTTTCAATGGTCTATAAACTCTTAAACAGCCAACTTAAGATGAACAATATTACCTGCATGTATTGTATGAATACAGTAAGAAAGTATTCACACGCTTTACTCAGGTACTATCAAACTCACTGAAAAAACACCCTGATACCAAAAAGTAAAAGTATAATCCATAAAACGTACTCAAAGTGTTGAAAGTAAAAGTACCAAATGCAGAGAAGCTGTCTGTGATTTTTATAATGTTGGGGGAGTAACTATTTATATTTAACTAGTTACATGGCATTAAAATACAAAATAAATGTAATTGTTATCAGTTACAGTTACTGAGGAAAAATATGTAATTAAATTACAGTTAGGCTGCTGATCAAGATTTTGGTGATTGCAAAGGGATTACATCTGGATTTATTATTATTATCTCAGTAAAAAGTTTATATTTAGAATATAGCATTCATTCTGTTGCTTTGAATCTTTTATCCATGATGAATGCCTTTTCTTAGCCTATTTCCAGAATCAAATGTGATAAGCCACATTATTAAGGTAATTAGAATAGTTACTTTAGACTACTTGTTATATTTTTTAATAGGGAAACTAATGATGTGTGACCTACTGCATTTTAAAAGAGACCCTCCCAACAATGCTGTTATAATATTATATATATCATTTGATTAATTACTCATGCATGAATAAAAGACAGAGTTTTACCGTGAGATTTGGCTGAGGTGGAGCTGGTTTTTAATCTATTTGGTAACTGAGGACTCCAAGTAATTATTTACATTATGAATTATTCCACTGATTATTTTCTTGATTAACCCATTGCTTGGTTTGCAAAATCACAATTATTATATTATTATGATTATTTAAAAGAATACAATTATTGAAATGCTTACATAGAAAAGCAGGAAATCCTCACATTTGTGAAGCTGGAACCATGAAATATTTTTGCATGAAAACCGACAAACTATTATCAAAATGGTGCCTTATGACCATATTAATAACATAGAGCTCTTATTCTCTGGTGCCTGCATACTTTTGGCCGTGTAGTATGTTCATCTTTTAAAAAGACAACAACACTATGCACTTTTAAGTTTAGAGGCGTCTCCACTCTCACATTTTACACGAACATGACAACTACAAAGGGGTCTTTGAAGCTTCATAAGTCCTGATCTCAGAGAAGGAACTGGAGCACATATTCTTTAGTTACAGTTTCAGTATGCATTGGCATACATAATAGGATCTGAACATTTTCCCAGCTTTGTGGGAGAGTCTTTTATTGGATAATAGAGCAGGAGCAGTCCTAACAGCAGGCCATAAACTAATCCCTAACAGCACTCAGTCATTAAAACAATTAGATTTCACTGTGTCTCATTTGTAAATCCAAATTGCAGTCAGTGCCCCCAACTCTGCATCCTACCAGGACCCTCCATTCTGCAATAGCTGACACGTGAAAATATTAATTTATTTTATTTTTAATTCCTTCCTTACTATTACCACTACCCTGTTTTTTTAAAAAGATATGTATTACCTTTATTATTTATTATTATTGTTATATTTGTTTATTCCCCCATACACATATACAATCATACACAAACATGCATGCTATACTTATCAAATTTTCCCAAATTTAACTGCTGCTGTGTATGTTTTTTTTTCACCAATACATAAATAAAACAAAATAAAATTAAGTAGTATAAAGTTTTTAGTGTTGCCCTCGTTAATTTGTTGTGTTAATGCATCACTTAAAACATTATTAGAGACTTTTTTTCAATTTAATTATTTTATACTAAAGTAAATGTTTCGAAGATGGAAAAAAAATGCAAATATAATGAATAAAACATAAAACTGTGACATGCAAAAATGACCAGCATTTTAGATAAAAACAAACAAATTCACAAATTAAGTCATGTTTAACATAAAACAAGTTCTGGGCGTTAAACAGATCAGTTTCTAAGACTGTGTGATATTTTAGAGCCTCTTGCACTCTCATAGACAAAAACAAACTTTACATGGACATCAACAACAGCTCAAAAAACAGTAAAGTGAATCTACAGACCAATTATATTAACTATTTACATTAATTTTTTTCTTATTGATGCTTTACATTCATAAGTAAAGCCTGGTCATAACAGCCCAGCACATTTATAAAAAGGGTTTTTTTTATGCAAGATTCCGTTGACACTGACATATAACCATGTCGCAGGAAAAACATTTTTCCAAATTTCTAAACATGCTGCAACATTTCATCAAAAACATATAAACACATAAACCTGTAAGATGCTGGCTGATACAAACCCTGACAAAAATTATTAAAATTATTAATATTAAAAAAAATATCAGCTGCCATCAATGTTTGTAACACAACATAGGGTAGAAAAAATAAAAACTTCAAATGCAACGAAGATGTTATAAGGCTGGTTTGTTACATTTCAAACGTTATTTTCGAAATGGTATTGTTTTATTCGGAGGGCTCCACGGGGGAGGTGGACTGTCTCGGAGTATCGCTTGTATTCGTCTTTCATCTCTTTGTCTCTTCTGTTCCAAATCTTTTCGTACCTGTTAGTAAAAAAAAAAGACAAAACAGAAATATTCCAGATGGCTTCAATACAAATATTTCTTTGAGCACTGGCTGACAGGGGTGCACCATCACAAGAGTTAAACCATGCAAATGTTTGGGCACCTCGGAAAAAAAAAAAAAAAAACTGAGAAAAGGGCCTCCTCGATGGCCCCTCATACTGGCACATTTTGCAATGACAACTATAAACCCATTAAACCTCCTATAAAGGCACTATACAGTGCACCATTGCTGCCCCCAAAACACCCTAAGTGGGGCCCCTTTATGGCCACTGTATGACGGCTGGATACTGTCAGTCAGGACAGGGCCTCAATTAGCTTCTTTGCCTGGGAGCCCCAGAGTCTAGGATCACCACTGCTGGCAGATCTCAGAAAACTGCCACCATAATGGAGGAAATCAACCCCAAAAGTGAGTGAGTTTGTTAAAAAACTTATAAAGAGCCACCTCCTCTGATGCCATTAATCTCTGGTGCCACAAGTAATTCAACTTACCAGCCAGTGTTCATACATCTCTAAAGCCATTTTATCCCTCTCTTCTTTCATGTAGCGTTCCTCCTCCGCTTTATTTTTGATTTCTTTGCGCTGCATTGTGGCTTTTTCATGAAGGACATCTTTCTTCTTTTCATTCCTTATTAAGAAAAAAAAATAGTTAACAACATTGAAGATAGCAGTGAGAGGAAATGAAATGTGGCTAATCATCAAGCTTTGACTACCATCTAGTGGTTGATCATATTCACAGCCAGATAGGTGTGAGTGTGATAGGACAGCTGTTAGGTGCAAATTCAACTGCTAATCTATATAATGCCATTCAACTAATCAACACTAAATTAATATACAAATAAAAATGC
The DNA here is from genome assembly GCA_026686955.1 of Epinephelus cyanopodus. Classification (NCBI taxonomy): domain Eukaryota; kingdom Metazoa; phylum Chordata; class Actinopteri; order Perciformes; family Serranidae; genus Epinephelus; species Epinephelus cyanopodus. The sequence goes on from CM048916.1 coordinate 40,011,570, forward strand.
CAATGAAATCAAAAAAGAGAATGTGATTAATTGCTGTTCTGTTGCCTTAGTCTACGTCTGTGAGATGCCCCCTTCCGTTGAATATAGCAGATGGAAATAAAAAACGCTGTAAAATAATGTGGAATTATGAAATGAAAATCCCCTACAATAAAAAGTAGTCCTTTGAAAAACATCCTTAAAAACTATTTACTTATTTATATATCTATATGAATGCATTTATATACTTATATCTACATATATTTACTGCCTCATTCATTCATTTCAGGATGTATTTCATAGCCTCATTTACTTATTTCAGAGGCATAATTACTTCTGTATTTATTTATTTACTTATTCAAAAGATAACTACTGGTACCAGACACTTATGTTTAATGCTTGTTTGAGAACTCTCCTAGATATTTTTTAACCATGTTTAAGACTAGTTTTAGGACAAATTATCTTTTTCTTAGGCAAGCATTGCAGGTAAAGGTTAGTATATATGTGGTCCTGTGCAGAGGTAGGTTTTATGTGGGAGGGTGAGTTAGGGTCGTCTGCATTTTGCCAGCAGCTAAGTGCAAGTAGAAAGTAAAAGACAGTATGGCCTTCCTGTCTGCTTTGAATCACTGGAGGTCAGTGCACAGTCACAGGTAATGTTTCATCACCCTTTAAATAAATGAGAAAAATAAATAAATAAATGTAAAACCTCATTTACACTCACCAGTCAGAAGTAGCAGATTTGCTGTCTTTCTTTCTTTCTTCCTCCTCTTCTTGTTTTCTAACCTGAAGTTTACGCTCAGCTTCTCTTTGCTTTCTTTGCTTTTCTTTGAGTAGATCATCACGTTCACATTTCCATTTTTCAAACACCTGTAATGTTTATAATATTACTGATCAGCATATCTTCCCACAGAAGTGCTAATTTTACCCCTCAGAATAATGCTAAATAAATGAATCAACATACCTGTTTAGCGGTTTGCTTTTTTTCTTCCTTCTCTTCAGCTGCTCTTTGCTCTTTCCTGATTGCATTTTGTTTTTCTTTGGCTTTTGCTTTGAGACTCTCTACTTTCTTTTCTTTCCAAGCCTCATATGATGCAACAGCTTCTTCCTTTTTGGCCTCTTCTTGCTGTTTGTTTTGTGAATGATGCACATATGTTAAAATCATGTTTTTGAGTGTTCTATGAAAGTGTGGAAAGTGGATTATTCACCTTTTTCTTTTTTTCTTTCAGCATTTCCTCTTTCTTCTTTAGCTGCATGTTCTCTCTTGACTTTTCCTTTTTCTTTTGAAGCCATTCCTGTCGGTAGGACATGTTAGTGGGCACGGATTTTAGTTGACAGAGAATGCATTGTAGATACTCTAATGCCCTCTACTGGCACATCTCTGTTGTCAAGGTGCTGAATAAAAAAACCTCAGATTTCTGCCTCATGAGGACTGGCAACACTGCAAAACCCTCCCTTTATATTTATTAGTTATTACATTAGGACAAGTACAATGTTTCAAGCCCAAATTAGCTCATTCCTCTGTATCTGATACCTGATAATAATGTTATACAAATTCAAGACTTAACACTGGAACATAGAAATTATAAATGGAGCTTTTAATACTAGAACCACATAGGTTTCTTCAGCTTGTCCACATGGGAGAACTCTTTTTGGTTCTTCATAAACCTTGAAAGTTCTACCTGGAACCCCTGTGAGAGGTTTTACAGCAAATTCTTATTTGGTGTATTGGTGTCACCCAGAACCCACTCTGGGGGCTCTATCCAAAACCTTTCCACCTTCCAAGGGGTGCTGACAAGAGCCCATCCAGGGGCTTCTACCGAGAATTCTTTTATATTCCAAGGGTTTTATCTAGAGCCCACCCAAGGGGATCTAAAAGCAGTATTTGACTACATTAATCATAGACAGTGGTGTAGTGGTGGTTTATTGGGTGAGTGTATTACTAGGTAAATGGGTAGGTTATGGAGGAAGAAGTGGGTATACTCTCATATATATTCCAGTGGCTATTTTTGGCTGATAGGTGGGTATACTGTAAACAGCTAGAAAAAGTGGGTAATACAGTCATGGAAAAAATTATTAGACCACCCTTGTTTTCTTCAATTTCTTGTTAATTTTAATGCCTGGCTCAACTAAAGGTACATTTGTTTGGACAATTATAATGATAACAACAAAAATAGCTCATGAGAGTTTAATTTAAGAACTAAGAACTATTCATTTTCCATGGTTTTCTTGATAATAACCAAAATTACTTAAATTCTTACATCAATAGCTATGGCATTGTACCGCCAAAAACACTACTTTTAAGCATTCCATGTTTTCTTTTCTGTTTGCTTTAAACACATGATACACACAAGAGTTAATACTTGATTGCATAACCATTGTTTTTGATGACTGCAGCCATGCGTCTTGGCATGCTCTCCACCAGCTTCTGACATTGTTCTGCTGTCACAGCAGCCCATTCCTGTTGGACAAATTCAAACAAATTTTCTTTGTTTTTGGGCTTGTGGTTCTCCATTTTGAGTTTGATGATTTTCCACAGGTTTTCAATTGGATTAAGATCTGGTGATTGAGCAGGCCAAGGCATGGTGCGAATGTTGTGGTTCTCCATCCAGGCTTTAACTGACCTTGCCGTATGGCAAGGGGCATTGTCTTGTTGGAAAATCCAGTCATTCGAGGCAGGAAAGAGTTTTCCAGCTGATGAAAGAAGACTGTTTCAAGGGTAGTCCTGTACATGACCTGGTTCATTCGGCCTTCACACAATTGCATTTGCCCTGTTCCACTCAGACTGAAACAACCCCAGATCATGACTGATCCACCCCCATGTTTTACTGTAGGGGCAAGACAGTCTGGGTTGTAAGCTTCTCCAGGCTTCCTCCTAACCAGTAAGTTGGCTGGAGTGGGCATCAATTCAAAATTGGATTCATCACTGAAGAGAACCTTAGCCCAATCATCAACAGTCCAATCCTTGTGGTCTCGAGCAAAGAGTAACCGGGCCTTCCTCTGCCTTTCATTGATGAAGGGCTTCTTGTGTGCTCTGTGTGACTTCAAACCAGCTTCAACAAGTCGGTTTCGAACTGTCCTTGCCGAACAAGTCACATTTCTCGACAGTGCCCACTCATTTTTAAGGTCCCTGGAGGTCTGACGACGATTCCTGACACAGGAACGGATGAGTGCACGGTCATCTCGTGGGGTAGAAAGACGTTTCCTGCCACGGCCAGGTAGCAATTTGGTAGTGCCATGTTCAGCTTGTTTTTTTTTGTTGTAATGAACGGCTGTCTTGGAGATCTTCAGTTTTTTCGCTACCTGTCTCTCACTCATGCCAATTTCCAGCAGTGCCAAGATGGCTGCCTTTGTGGCTTCACATAATTCTTTTGTTTTAGGCATTATGTGAGCTGACAACTTCTGAGTTGTGCTACGGCTTGAATGTAAGCAGGAAACCACTCTAGGCCTTTGCATGTGCAGTGCTGCTTGTGACATGAAATGGCCTCTTATATACCCTGGGAATCAATTGAGCTTAAGAATGTCAAATAGGACATAAAGTATTATGTGACCAGCTGCATTTTTTGTTGTGTTCATTGTATTATACGTTTAGTGGTACCAGATATTAGAATGAACAAGAAATTGAAGACAACAAGGGTGGTCTAATAATTTTTTCCATGACTGTATGGTTCAGTGCAACCCACAACAGTCATGGTTCATGATAATAACGTATTGAAATCTGAGCATAATGTAGAAACAATGTAGAATCTTCTGATTAGTATATTCCACGTATCATGTACCTGTAATCAAATCATTATCAGCCTGTGTGTAAGATAGAACTCCTCTAGATGGTGCTGAGGAGAACCACACTGCCTGCCCATAGTCATCACAATAAAACACACAGGAAAAACACTGTGGAGATATGTAACAGCAACGAAGTTTACTGTCAACATGGGCTCATTTTCACACTGACCTGGTAAACGGCAGCTCTGAGTGAATCTACTGCTTGAGGCTGAGACTCCTGTAGTGAGACTTTACGATCCAGAAGTTTGAGAGTTCCCAAATACTTTGATTCCACTTTCCTGGAGCACACGCTCTGAGGTCTCTGAGTGGTCTTAGAGACGGAACTTGACGTCCTAATTTAAATAATATGACAGTCAGTTAAGTTACTAGTCTGTTGTATCCGCATGGCTACAGAAGTATCTGTTATTACAGCGCGGTCACCAACCTGGTATCAAATGATTTTTCATGGACATCAGAGAGTTGATGTGAGTGATCTCCTAAGTCTGCCTGAAATAAGACAGTGACACATTTACAGAGACTGTGAGTAAGTCAGAGCATATCTGACATGACACTTTCAGTCACACCTGACAATGAATGACTTACATTAGAGTCTTCAAATGATGTGGAGTACTTTCTCTCCTGCTCTTTACTGTCATCAGAAATGAAGCCATCTAAAACAATAATTGAAAATAAATCAAGAGAATAAATTACCTAAATTAAAAAAAAATCAAGGTTATGGTGCTGAAGATGCAGATTATTACCTCTGGATCCAGAATCGACGGTGGATTTGGTGAAGAGCTGTGACTGGTCACTTTTACTCAAAGAGGATTTGCTGAGGCTGGATGAAACTGGGTGATCTTCTGTCCACTACGGTGAAACAACATGACAAACACTTGATCCAGATGTTTAAATCTAAAGGGAAAATTCATCCCAAAATCATTAATACATATTCTTCCTCTTACCTCTCCTGCTATTTATCAGCCTCGATTGTTTTGGGTTGAGTTGCAGAGTGTTGGCAATATCGGCCGTAGGGACGTCTGCCTTGGTTCCAATATACAATATATATTGTGCTGCTCAAAGCACCAAAAATGCATTTGAAAAACTCAACAGCAGTGTCTCTTCCTAGAGATTATGACCCTGTTACAAAAGAAAATCCACAGACCTTGTTGTGAGCAGTTTCACAGAGAAATTTATCTATTTTCTTTTTACCAAACTACACCCACCAACCGTATCAATGCACAGTAGGAAATGTGCATCTACTCATGGACGGGAGGATTGTGACAGCGCAAGATGTAAACATAAAAGTCAGGGTAAAGTAAAATCAGAGATTCCTTTCTAAACATATCATACATGTTCGACAATAATTGTTGAGTTTAACAGTTAAACTGTTTTTCACTGTTTTTATGTCCAGGATTTTTCGCGCGGGCCTGAAATCATGGCTCAATAATGCACTTTATATACCTCTTGACTTTTTTTTAGTCATTCAAATTTGGCTCTGTGTTTAGTGACATATTTTTCTGTAGTGTGACAAACTCACATTACAAATTACACATATTAATTTGTGCTTTAGCTGAACTTAAATGGCATCCTCCTCAGTTAGGCTGTGACGTTAACTTGCTCAGTGATACTAGATGAGACAGCAGTAGATGCTCGCTTCCTTCTACATGCTGAAACAGCTGGTGAGTGTAGCTTGGTAGAAAGAAAACAGTTCCTAAATAAAACAGCTCACAACAAGGTCTGTGGATTATCTTGAGTAATTGGGTCATGATGAGCACCACAAGCTGAGTGCCATCTAGTTCTGTTATACTGGAGGGAAAGTAGACATATCTACAGCTGATATCTTCAACACTCAGCCACTCACACCAAAACAAACCAGACTGATAATCAGCACTACAGGTAAGAAGTAAAAAAACGTAGTTTTGATTTTGGGGTGAACTGTCCCTTTAAAATACTGACTAACCAAGCAATGAGACATGTGGACTGTGGTTGCTTACAGCGATGTTGCTGGACGTGTCAGAGGAAAGGGGAATGGACATAGAGGAGGTCTGGGGCCTGCTGAGATCCTGAGATTCAGCATCTTCAGCTATCTTCTCCGCAGCATAAAGGCTCAATCCAAGAGTCCTTTGCCTCGGTTTAGGCCGGGGTGGCTCCCTCTCGGTATCTGAATAATGAATTTGTGGAAATATAAATTCCTTATCTGCAGGCAAGTAACATGTAATGTGCCCTTTGTGGCATTATACATGAAGCAGTGTAAACAGACCTGCTGAGGACATGTGTATGAGGTCAGTTGCTGATAACTGCGGAGTCTGGGATCTTTCTCCAGGAACAGAGTTGCTCTTCTCCTCAGGACCTGGAGTCTCCATCACACTGTTGTCAGACGGTAAGGGCAACGGCATGTCCATTAGAGTGTCACCGGATGTTTGATATGACAGAGATTTACTTGAGCTCTCTCTTGTGATTTGAGCATCATGGGACTCCCCATCACTGCTTTTAGATTGTATGTTATCTTCGCTGATGTTTGTGGAGCGTTGCGATGAAAATGAGTCATTGTAATTGTCATGTTGACCGGTGGAAGAGTCAGGTGGATCGTTTTCACGTGACTCTGATGCTGTTGTGTCTTCTGAGGGAGAGCCAATTCTTTGGGATTTCAGGAATGAAACTCTCTTTGTCCTTCCATGTTTGCCTTCATCGTCTGAAATTTCAAAATCGTTGATTTTGGATTTACTCTTCCCAGACTTCAGTGCACCGGCCTTCTTTTTTCTTGATTTGAGGAGTTCATTTAAAAAATCTGTAAAACACAGAAAGTGACAAGTAAATGACAACATAGGACCGACGATTTAACTGCAGCTATTTAAGTTGACAAAACACTCTAAACTCAAGGTCCACTTAGTTCCTTGATTTTTCTGGAGCCTTAAACTGCATCTTAGCATCCCTTCCTAAGTAGATGGCTGCTGGCCAACTAAGCAAACTCCATCTACTGAGGAAGACTGTGAGATGTTGTTGAAAACTACAGAAAAAGCAAGCAGAAAGTGATGTTGAACAAGCAAGTATTTCCAACTTTCACACTGAATATGCATCTCTCTAAGTCGAAGGTGAGGCAACAATAAAAAATGTTATCCAAACCCTGACAACAGCAAGAGGAAGTACAAAGTACAGCAAACTGTTTGTTTTGGCCGTACAGTCTGTTGTGTTGATGTTCTGCTGTTACTCTTGTTTCCATCTGTCATTTTCTGCTGCAAAGCAGTTAGAATTCCTTCATCACACTGACATTGGCGGGGGAGAATTGTGTAGCAGTGTATCCCAACTTTTCTGCCTGCTTTAACCCTACAGCACAATAAGCAAAAGTATGCTGTCATTAACATCACCTATCATTTTACAGATGTCTTCATTGGACTGTTATCTGACACTGCTAATTACACAGAACAGGATACTATATATTTTCACACAGAATAAAGTGGTGCTGAGGTTGACAACATTTTGGCTTAGTACCTTTTCAGTGAAGGTAACATTTGTAGTGTCAGAAACTGGATATTTCAATTATTTATCCATTATTTGTAGGTATATACTTCAACTTGAAAGAATAGTCTTTTTATTTGAAACATCTGTGCACAAAAAAGGTGCTCAAAGTGCAGAAAAAGAAGATAAAGATTGAGTGAAAAGAGCAGCAAACGTTTAAGCCTTTTTTTGTACTTAGAGCACCTTTTTTGTGCACAGATATCTTAAATTAATACCCAAATTTTGTATTGATCTCAGCCTGTGTACATTCAAGAGGCTTAACAAATCCTAAATATCTCATTTATCTATTTCTTTTAAAAAAAGATGAACTACTTGACAGACCCTTTGCATCTGCACCTCAGTTGAACGCATTTTACTGTGAATCACAATTACATGCATACAAATATAAAGTAACTCACACAAAGTGGTGTGAAAGGAAGGGCACAGCTGCACAGAAATCAATTACTATTAGAAACAGATAGAGGTGACAGACTACAATTACAAAGTAAACAAAGGCGAGACCTACATGCAGTGGTAGAGGAAGCACTCTGATCTTTAACTTACGAAAAAACAGCAATACCACAGTGTAAAAATACTCTGTTATAAGTAAGATTCCTGCATTTCAAATCTAACTCAAGTAAAATAATAAAAGTATTGGCATCGAAATATACTTAAAATACCAAAAGTAAAAGTACTTATCATGCAGAATGGCCTATTCCATAATAATATATATTATATTGCAGGATTACAGTAAGTCATGCATTAATGTGTACAGCACATTCTGTTATAGCTGTAACATCATACAGTATATTGTGGAGTAGCTTAACCTATGACAATACATCATAATTTATTAGTTTTTATTCATCTATTATTAATTTTAAAGTTCAAAGTACCTAAAGTTGTAAAATAAATGTAGCCCGGTGGAGTACAGTACAAAAGGCTTCCCAAATGTAGTATTCGTATAAAGTAGCAGAAAATACAGTAAAGTAAAATACAAGTACCTCAAAAGTGAGTAAATATACTTTATTTTCCACCTCTGCCTAACATATTGAGGATCTCGCACACAACCCTTTTTTAGTTATTTTTATGTTCTGCCAACTTACCATCTTCATCTTCATTGAAGTCATCAGAGTACGAGTACTGGTCTGGCTTTGTTTTGCTCGCCCTGGCGGAGACGGCAGCCTGAAGTTCATCCTACAAAGACATAATGTCACGTTAACACGACTCTTCATAACCGTCTTCAGAAGGCTGTCGATTTAACTAATCCACTCCTTTGTCGTTTGTTGGGCATTCAGACTGCACACAGTAAAGCTTTTACCTGAAATGTTGTTCTTCTCGATGTTTTGGGGCTTTTTGTGTACGCCAGGAACTGCTGATTTGTCATTCTGAAAACTATGAACAGCCTCCTCTGATCGCGTTCACTGAGATTAGCATGCTAACTGGAGTTAACTAGTTCACTGGGGTAAAAAGCTACTAAGCTTCCTATGCAGACGTTATAGCTACATTAGCATTATGCTAAGTTTGACTGGAACATAACTTCTGTCTGAGTCAATACATACCGTACAGCTATTCATAAATGATACAATCTAAAGGCAAGCTGACAAAGCTAACATGGGCTAACTGAATTGTTGATGGTAACCCTGGGAAACGTAGAGGGCAGTTCCGTTTCAACACTGCGCATGCTCAGAAAATTACTCAACCCAGAGCTTCGACACTGAAAAAGTTCCGAATAAGATAAAAGCACAAATATGTAATGTAAGCCATATTGATTTGCAATTAAAATTTATGATTTTTTTCCTCATCTCTTTATATGTAATGTGACCCAACATTAATATACACAGGAAAAAAACTTCCTCTAAAATCCCACATGAAAAGGTGAGTCATTAGGTCACATTCATATAAGTTAAAAAAAAAATCATGAGTTTTCCACAAAAAAATAAATAAAAAATAGAAAACGCACTAAAATCCCACATGAAGAGGTGAACACTGTGTGTCCAGTGTAGGGATACATTTTAGTGTTACACTGGAGTCACTGGGTCATATTAAATTAAAATGGTTGCAAAAAATCATGAATTTTTCATAAATATATTCATATAAAACAAAAAAGCACTAAAATCCCATATGAAGAGATGTGTTCTGTGTGTCAAGTGTGCATATTACATCTCATTAGAATGCCATACAAAAGTAACCTATATTTCCTGCCAGATGGGTGATATTTTAGAGCAACAATGACATTTTATTATTCAACACTTTTTGGAACAGTTAATAGATAATGCTGAGATGAGTAAATTATTTTTTAAACTCTAATTATTATTGAAGACAGGCGTCTAAAAAATATCTGTCAAAGCTCCTGATAGAGCACAGCTGCAAAAACACCATCACAGTCATACAGTATAATACACCAATGTGTTACACAGTTTTCAGGTCTCCTACTTTAGTACGACAATTTAAAAAAACACTGAAGCGCAAGCAAAATGTCTGCATTCAAATTTTTAGTTTAAGTATTAAATTATCTGCATCAATCAGCAATACACACTCAAAACGCATCAAATTGAAGTCCTAATGTAATTTTAATCTGTGGTTTATCTTTATATATTGCATTAATGGTTTGCTACAGTGCAGTCACATTTAAGCAGCATTTTAATGTTATGTTTGGTCAAGGGGTAGTTTCATGAGTGACAAAGCATCATGTTTTTTAAGATTGTCACAGGTTTTGGAAGATGTAAGATCATTAATATATAAGCTAAAGAGTAATGGGCCTAAGACTGAACCCTGTGGAACTCCCATGGTACACGCTCTTGACAGTGACATTACATTATTTACCCGCAAACACAGAGTACAACCTGACAGTTTGTATGTCTAAGTGTTAAAAGCCAGAAGATAATATTTTCCATTGCCGTCACCACAGATTTAGTGTATCTGCCTTAGTGAATGCAGAAACATAAAAGGTTATAGTAAAAACAGCCAGGCAAGAAGACTGAATTCTTTTTATTTTTTGTTTTGTTATAGGAAAAGTGCATAGTTGAAGCCCTTTTTCTCTTCCACAGAAACAGTGTAAATCAAGGTCTCTGTGGTACCAGATCTTCCACTTGTCCATCTCAACAACCTAGTGTGGCTTCTCCCTTAATTTTATACAACTGCTTACGGTTGACTTAACTTTTTCCCTCCTTGTATCTGCTTTGTGCCATCTCCCAAGCAAGTCTAGAAAGATGTAAAGACAGTTTTAGATCACATTTGCAGATATGGCAATTAAGAGCTAGCCACTGGAGATTTTTGAGATGAACTCAGATCATATCCAAGGTCTGAACTCTTACACCATGTATTCAAGAAAGACACTTCAAATTTAAGACTAATCCATGTAACTTGTGATATCGCAGGTGCCCTAGAACATAATCCAAGGCCCACACACACTTTCATGTCCATGTCACATGACAGGGGCATGACAAAAATACAGTCAGTGACTAGAAAAACAGGAAACCCTCTATGTATTTACCACAATCCAATAGCCAACAATAGACATATTAAAAAAGATATCACCTATTATGATGTGATATTATGATTTTTCTTAAGATTGTATCAAAAAGGGTTGATTTTCTCCTGTAGCATTGAGGCTGTAGTTTGTGGTGCTGTTGTACTGTGTTCTAAATATCCATCCACATTTACACACATGGTTATGGAACACCATAACATTCACCCCTACATTGTTGTGCATTCAAGGTTTCTATTTTTCTCTTCACTAATTATAATTCAACCTTTGATCCAGCTGATAAACCTTCTATAAAAGTATTTAGATGTAGAAGTCATCACTTATTTAGCAAGAAAATAACCCTAATGAGAAAACGTGACAGAAAACTTTGTTGTCTTATCTCAAAGTAAAAATGAGCTCAAATATTGCTTTTCTTTCACAAGTTGTTCTCTAAATTGAGACCAGAAATTTAAATTCACATTGGCACAGTTTGAAAATGCAGTTTAAGCTGCTCCTTTCCTTTGACGTATTTTCACACAGAAGTTGTGGAGTAGAAACTTTGGATTGCTCCCATTAATCACAGACTGCTGCGATTCTCAGCAAGAAAAGAAATGCCAGCTGAATCAGAACAACACACCTTCATAAGGAAACGACATATCACAACAAAAGTGCTGATAAAATATGATTATCTGCTACTATTATGTCAGGTTTTTACCTTTTAACCACAAAACAATTACAGTACATGGTATCATCTCGATATGATTAAAATGCTTGTGCTGAGTATATTGTTTCACAATGACCACATTTAACAAACCCCATCTTTACACCTGTTTCCAGTTAATTTCAGCTATGTGAACTTTGTTTGAAACGTGACCAAATAACTGTCATATCTTAAAACGATGGGTCACTACTGTAAGAATCACTTCTACTACAGTGACCAAACAAACAGTCACTTAAAGGGACAGACATGTTCTTAGAAATACAGATCATATAACAGACCGGACTATTTGCTGGAGTATGTATAAGATTGAAGCCTGAATGTAAACACAGAAGATGATTTTACTGCATTAAAATCAATATACCATGTTATTGTACTCCTAATAGAGTGCTGCAGGATTGAGTGCAAAAACCCAGTAGTTGGCGGAGTTGAAGTCATGTGACTATAGTGTTGTTCTTTCGTAGCCTAACTTTAGCTTTTTACTTCTGGCGATTGCATTTAGGATTTAATCCAAAATCAAACAGGAACATCCCATTGGACTTTTGACAAAGGAACAAGGGAGATGTTAACCTCAGTGTTGGCCTACAAATAAATGTCATCCCTGCGGCACTCCATTCAGAATTTATTCTTTTTCATATAAACTCAGTACATTGAATTGAATCATTCTGCTGGTTTAAATATGCTATTAAAACATTACGTGATATGACATCATTACTGGCACTGTTTAGAGTTGTGACTTTAAAGTAGAAAGAGAGGAATGTTTAAACCGTCACCCTAGGTCACTCAGCAAGCACTCAAACAACTATTTAAGAACCCCTCCCGTCTCCACCAACACATGATACGACACATTCCTTCATTTTGAGTTCACGTCTGAGTCTCTGCACATCAGTCAGTACCAGAGCTGCGAACAGGGATCGACCCAGAACAATGCCAAGCCTTCTGATTAAAGACTTGGTCAACACTACATAGAGCCCAGCTGAAATATCAACAAGCCAATATTGATGGACAATATTATCAGTCAAAATTGGTTTGTATATGTCTGCAGATATAAATAACAATATTTTTTGTAATTATTGCTCTTAATTTAAGTTTTATGAGTGTGTGAATGTGTTTATATATTCTTATTCAATTTCCCAATACATTTCCAAAGTTTTTTTCATTGTCAAATATTCTGCCTATGCCTTTGTTGCCCAAACTGTTGCCCAAATGCTTTATTTTTATTAACAAAAAAAAAAGATTTTTCACAACTTTGGAATATATCTGTATTGGCCTCATTAATTCAGTATCAGCTGGACTCTAGTAACAGAAATCAAAGACAGATCTACCCCCAAAACACAATGGCATTAAAATAGGAGAAAAGCAAAAGATATCTGAATGACGGGGAGATGGTGCTGTCCTGGTCACAGTCACTAGCTAACTGTGCAGCTCCAGTCAGAGCGGGTGGGTGAGTGCTGGTACTCTCCACTGTTAGTCAACAGGTGGTGCTGGAGGCTCTCTTCCATCGCTCTGCAAACCAAGACAAGGGAATATTAAGTCCATGCAATAGAATAAAAGTTCCAAGTGTTGATAGTGCTATCCTGAAACCAATACTGTGATAATATTATTACTAGGTGAGCTTAAAATTTGGACTAAATGTACACAAGAAATCAGCAAATGTTTATCTGGTTGTGTACACCAAGAGGCTGAGTCACTGTTAAAATAAGCTCTGTTTCACATCACAGAATAAACATTTAGTCTGTGGTTCCTGATTTTGGGAGATATGTGCTCATCTTTACAAATATTGACCTAACAACTCAAATACAGCAACTGCATGAATAACTTCGGCATTTGGGGAACTTTTGCTTGCTGTAACTTGACTAGCATAGAGAAAAAAAAAATAGAATAACTGCCTTGTGGTTGTATGCCCCCACCAACCAGTCCAGTAGCAGTTAGCAGGTATTTAATAAAAGGTATTAACAGTATTTTTGGCAAAACAGAAGTTATCACTATATTGACATGTATGACTCCATTGAATTATTTCCAGTAAGAAACATGTCATCTTCACTTGAAGACTATTTCTAAAGAGGACTGTTAGAGATGGTGCAAGGCAATCACCGGAAGCTCAATATCAGCAAAACAAATAAATTTGTGGTGGACTACCACTGCTTCTAACATAGATGTTGCTACAAAGAAGCTACAAATTCTAAAACATGGATGCTTCCCACGCATCTTCAACCCGGCAGCACAGAAGGTCTATATAATTGGCACAGCTTCAAGATCACCCAAGATTAGTGTCACCAACTGAGTATTTGACCAATTGTCTCCCCTTCTGTTCCTGAATTATGACGTTAAAAATATCCACAAGCGTGTTCTTTAATAAATCTGTCCGCACATATCATCATAGAAAATTCCTGTCTAAATGAAAAATGCAACTGAAGCTCTATCAAAAGCATGCCAAACCAATAGGCAGCTATATAACCATAACTCTAAAGCAATGCAGAACAGACGACAATGATGTTGGCCCATCAGAAGCCCAAAACAAAGCTATTACCGTAGGCCTACCTGGAGCGGTGACCTCTGTAGCTCATTCCGACACATCTGTTCCTTCAATATAGTGAAAGAGTAAATGTACATTTATGTGTACACATGTTGAAAAAAACCTGTTAGCAAGTTAGAGGTCTTCACTCTGGAAGCAATATTGCAAAACATCTTTTGTCATTGACTTAAAATGCCTAGACGCGTAGAAAATGCTACATTTTCAGTTATACTTGCGTGCGTGTGGACAAGGCCTATAGCAAAATGAAACAAAACAATAATGTTGACACAATAATGTAGCAGCCTTTCTCTGCTCAGGACAGCTGACATTTTAAGTGCTCCAAGAGAATTTCTGAAATTTAACTTGAATCACTGGACATTTTTAAGGATGACATTCTGGGATCTTTAAGTACAAGTAGAAATGATAGTCACAATCCATTTAAGCTGCTTCAGATTCAAAGTGCTGGTATTGTTAATGCTGTCTCACTGTTATGACTTACAAAACACTTCAGGTTTTCCTGCTATGACGTCAAAGTCGAAATGTCCTCTGTAAAGGCTGTCAAAGAATAAAATACGACACAACAGCAATAACATTAACTAAAAACTGACAAATTAATCAAATGGTATTTGTGGTAGTGATCTTACATTAAGCCCATTAAAATATATGACACATAAAATACACAATATAATAATAAAATAAATGATCAGGGATCTTTCATTAACAAAGATACAAGCAATGTGTGGCACACAGCCCTTAGTCATATACTTTTATGAGCAGATTGTGTGGTTACAAAGTATGTGAGGTACATGCTGTGTGCAAAGGGTTTCATTCTTTTATAAAAGTAACTATGAGTAATTTTTCTATGTATTTCTCAGTATTTCATCTTGAAAAACAAGGCAGTAAATAGTTAGCACTTTAAAAGAGATAGCCTGATAACTAGCATGAGACAAATGAAGTACCAACCTGAGCTAATGACATTTCTTATTTTCTTTGGCTTCTTTGGTCATTTTCTCAATCCAGGGTTATGGTTTTCATCAAATGGTGATGTTTTTTTTAATCATTTTTATCTTGGTTAATCACCATACATGTAAACTTGGTTCGATTTAGTATCTTAGAAGGTATACTGTGCAAGATTTTCCTAAAAACCAATGTAAATGGACTTGCATTTGTACAACCCCTTTCTAGTCATCTGACCCTTCAAAGTGCTTTTTACACTATGAGTCACATTCAACCACTCACACACTGGTAGCGGTGCCACCTGCCAATCAATTTTTAACACACTCACACACTAATGGAAGCACCATCGGGAGCAATTTGGGGTTTGGTATCTTGCTCAAGGATACTTCGACATGCAGATTGGAGGAGCCGGGGATCAAACTGCTGATCTTCTGATAGGTGGATGACCCACCCTACCTCTGAGCCACAGCAAATGTATAGACTCATACAGAAGTAAACCCTCTCAGTCATCACTTAAGAACCACTCTCAGTGTGTGGCGGTGTATTTAAATGAGCTCGGGTGAGGTCAGGTATTTAAAAAAAAAAAAAAAAGGTAGCAACCAGGTGCCATAAGCCGCAGACATCCAAAAGACACAGTGCAAAGGACATGCATAGAAAGCTTGGTAAAACACCACACAAGGGTGAATTTGGGGTCAATGGATAAGGAATGGCTAATTCATTAAGCTTAACTGGGGAATTTTTTATTTCACTGCAAAAACCTAAATAAGGTGAAAGCTGACTAGAGGGAGATCAGTGTTGAGTAGAAGGTTCTGGTAAGCCATGTATTACTTTGAGGTAAATTGTCATGATAAACAAAAGGCAGAGCAGTACTGAACCTATATTTTAAAACACCATTGTTATGTAGTGTGATCTATACTGACATTGTGGGGTCCAGATGGTTTTCCTGTGGGACGGTTACCCCTGAGACTGGATGGGCGCAACAGGAACAGGACCAGAGCCAGCACTGCCCATCCCATCAGAATCATGGGGAGGGTCAGCTCACCTCCTCCGCCGATTGGCCCAGTGGGACCTGGCACTGAAACAAAACACATCTTTGCACTTCCCACATGTAATCTACACTAATGTTTCTGATTCAAGAACATGATATGACACATTATGAAAATTAAACGATGTCTAATATGGTCATACATACATTCCTGAGGGCAGTCTGTGTCTGTGCAGTAGGATTGAGATTGCCTGAGCTGAAAGAGAAATTACAGAAGTGACAAGGTAGACTGAATAAAAGAGAGGGAAAAATAATGTTATGACTTTGATGCCCTGGCAATGACTTATTTTACTGTGGTTTGCACTGCCCCCATTTAGGGAGAGAAGAAAAAAGATAATATATAAACACTGCTAATAAAACTGACATTATTCTTATGAGTACCTTGTTACATTAAGCCAACGAACAAGTGAGCCACACATTATTGTTACCAACAGCACATAATCACAAGGGGATGGCATGAAACAACCATCTGAGATCCACCCACCTCCTAAAATATACTGCAGAAATCTGACTGACAAATGCCATGTAAAATCTTCAGTTATTTAGACAACACCCTCTCCTGCTGCAAGCGAATCAGAAACGCCCAGGGCGGTTTAAAAACTGAGCCAACTGCAGCTCGCCACGCAAGTTACACCTGTGCACAAAAAGCCAATGAGGTCACCTGGAAACGGACACAGCCTGATTATAAGCTGTTTTCATTCTTTACCGTAATTAAAATATTTTATCAATGCACTATCCATTAAGAAGAACAATGCGAACCTGACAGCACACAGTGCAACTGAGTGAAATGTCTCAGGCAAGCAGAACTGATAGGCTCTCAAGATAAACACTGAGCAGGAACCAGGATATGTTGGCTCAGTGTCAGCAGGCGGCTTTTTATTTCCTTCTTGCCGGCTGAGACTTTCATTTACTTGCTAGTTGTCTCTAATATTAATCTCTTTGCTCCCCTCTCTGGACGTCGGCAGAGGTATTTTCACTTCACGCTACACACTTGGAACATTTGATCTTCCCTATAACTTAACTCTGTCATAATTCTGCCACTGAGGATGTCTGTTCCATGACTTACCAGGTTGATGAGACGTCTCATAGCATACTCATGGGTGCAGATGCACTCACAAGGGTCGAAGCCACCCTCTGCCATTTCTCACCAGACTGTGTCCACCCTGGAAACGACCAAAAGTACTATAAGTAACTAGGAAGTACATGAACAAGTGAGAGAAACCTAATGCTCCCTCTTGTCAGTGCTGTGCTCTATTGTTGTTTCACAGACACACAGATTAGAGGGAGGAGACTGCTCACTCAAGGACAGTCAGCAGCACACTCTGTGACTTTATCATTTTAATGTATGTAATCTAGGTTTTTGTAAGAGCTGTCACAGTTTTGTCTATAATTATGTATATATTTTTGGCAGGACATACCATATGCTGCCAATCAAGTTTTTGAATACTATATGTTAAAGTATTTTTGCACTGCAGCGATGTATCTTTATTGTTACCACCTATAAAAACTGAACAGCTAAGCTAAATAAAAGTGAACTAAGAAATGTTTGAGACTTTATCTTCTTGAAAATAAACTCTAATTAGATCTTTTCTGGCAACATACTCAGTACTTGACATGAGTAGATTCTGTTGCCATCTATGAAAAATCTAAACTGGTTTACCTTTAGGATGCACTTGTTTTTAATATAACGCTAATTATATGCAAAAATATAGCTGACTGGTTAACATCATCCACCTATCATCACAGGAGACTGATGTCAGCTTAAGATGGGGTGAAAACAAACAATTGTTAGTCCACAGAATAAAGGCAGGCTTGCAGAAGTTTCAAACTAAAAGAAATGGTCTGGTATACTGATGGAAACCATACAGTTGATGCTAGCATTTGTTGCAGGACAAATATGCGGTCAAATGTACAGAAGTCTACGACAGGTGCCTGATAAAAGTTATCCCTGTCTACACCAGTATACCAGATACTGGATATTTGAGGCTGATAATATTGATATTTGATTGACTGAATTCCCATATATTTTCTTTGATCATCTTTTTTACATTAACATGGTGCACAAACATTTCTTTTTTTTTTTTTTTTTTTTTTAAATTTTTCCATTAATAGTGTATAAATGTTCAAGTTAAATGATAAATTGTGTTACAAACTATGTAATGTATGGAGATGATTTATGCACTTGTCTCTTTCTGACTTGTCTTTTCAACAGTTGTTGTGTTTAACAGTAACAGTTTGGCACCTTATGTTGTCTTCTGCACATCATGTTAACTGCTTCATGCACCACTGGCACCAGGGGAAATTAAAATTCATTCATGTTATGTATTTGTACATGGATCAGTTGACAATGAAGCTCTTAAAATTTTTAATATGTAGTATAGATCTGGTCTGTACCACAATAAAGTAAAAAGTCAAACATTTTTTAATTCAGTGGTTCTCAGCCTTTCTTCATGTCTAGGACTCTTACATTGATACAAACTAGGTGTCAGATCCCCATTTGATAAGATTTCACTTCAACAGCCTCCATCTGAAAAGAAATTGGTTGTTGGATGTGATTAAGACCAAAATTCTATAGCTGTCAACTTCAGTTGATGAGATCACTGAGGCGGAAGTTTGAAAAATGATCAGAATAATCACCGTGATGACTTTTACTCGCCTTGGACTCACTTCTATAGTAAATTAATGGTGAAATAATAGTTCATAATATTCCCTAATTTCCTGAGGACCACCTAGAACCCCCTCAAGGACCCCGGTTGAGAGCCACTGTTCTGATTGACTTTTGAGGCTATGTATTTCTTCAGTATATCAATATGCACAGTGAAGTAAGGATCTATCTATTGGACCACAACATGCTAAAATAAAAAACTGTTGAAAAACAAGTGACTGCCACAGAATGCTAACTTTACGGTGACTAACGCTGCAAGATTTTGACCGAGTCAAAACACGTTACATTTTCCATGGGTGTCTGCCTGCATATTTCTGCAGTGACGAACAAACGACACGGCCAGTTTATATCGACCCTGCTGAAACACATTCAATGACAGCTACCATTACTCTTTACTAACCAACAAGTGAGTTTTACAATCACGTATATTGCTCTCGAACTGATTTAGCTCACGTTAGATTAGCTCCTTGCTAACCTAGCCAACCCTGAGAAAACTCACGGCGTTGTCGTTTTTCCTCCAACGTTATTAATGAATATATGATTAGAGACAGATGTGACAGCAGACGACATCGAAAAATGACTTACTTTATATTTGCAGATGTTGAGAAAGCGTTGCGAGTCTTTGAGAAACGGCCCGGGCTGCACGGCGGCGGCAGAGACACCATTAAACTGCAGACATGTCAACCTACCGTCTGTGTTTTGTTTGGTGCACGTGAGCCAACCAGCGATTCTTCACGACAGACATCCGGGAACTGGGGCGGTAGACTAATAAGGGGCGTTTAAAACGCCTCTCATTGGTTCAGAAATCCGATGGACGGGCCGTTGAGCCAATCAAAGTCAGAAACGACTATAACGTCTGGATAGTAAACAAACAAGTCTAGCTCCATATCATCATACAGGGGCAGACGACGAGCTCCAACATCTGTACAGTTGTGTAACCAAATACACTGAGGTGGAGTGTAACACGATTACTCTACGTTTAAGGACAATACCGCAACATACTTGAGCATTTAAATTGTACGTTACTTCCTGCTTCTACTCCAAAACATTGCAGGAGAATCAGATTCAGAACAAGGTTTATTGCCAAGTAGCCTTGGTTTTCACTTACAAGCTATTTGCCTACGTGGTTGATGCATGCAGTAAAATAAAAAATAAAGATAAAGGCAAGATACTGCAAAGGACAGGGAAAAAACAGAAAATAGAGAAACAGAAAAAATACAATACAAATATTAAAAAGATATGCTACAATTAAACATACTATGACGACTATGTACAATAAAACCGTTTAAGTATAAGAAAGCTTTATATTTTTGTGCATAATGTGCAAATTCAGAAATCTGCAGAGGGAAATTTACTTTTACTTCATTACAAATATCTGACAACTGTACTTAAAAATCCAGTGATCAGTTTATAAAATATAATGCATAGATCCCACCAGTATTAACAGTAGCCTTGCCTGTACCAGATACTATTTAAATAATCAAATTACATAGTAATCCACCAATTATAATAATCCAACAATGTAATATATAAAATTATAACACTGAGTAGGCCCATTTTGCTGCATTTTGCCTACTTATCTATTTTTATTTGGATTTTGGTAAGATCTTAAATGTAGGCATCACTGATTTTTTCACTGTAGTATTGCCTTTTTAAACCTAAATTAAAGATCTGAATAGATTACTTCTTCCACCACTTCCAAATATATTAAAAAGCTTTAAGATTGTTGTACTGAACGTTTATTAAGTTACATTGTAGTCGAGCGTTTTGCCATCAGCTGACTGTAGTTTCTTCACTTTAACATGATGGGATTTTTTCAACCATCTTCCAGCCTGTCTGTTAAACAGTCAAAGTAGTTAAAAGTACAATAATTCAGAATTTCCTACGTTGGTTTAATCCATGTACTTGTCTGTCAGTCAGTCAGGGGAGAACCTGACTGCCTTCTTATTTATCTTTTATTTCACCACTTAATAAGAGATGAAAGCACCTTGACATAAGTTGATATCTAGGCTATGAAAGCAAGCAGCTGAACTGTCACAGAAAGAGTAGGAGATGAAATTTAACTGAATGTTAGTTGAAGAGATAGTTGTCAGTTGGTAGGCCTGTGTAAGGTGCAGTAGTAACCGAAGAGAAATGAGACACATCTGACAGCTTTTTCTGTTACTTTTATATTTTGTTCCACATTCAAAATAATAATAAAAACAGTTCTGATACAACTCATCACAGTCACATGTAAAATCCTATGGGTGAATGGAGATGCTAACGCTAGTAAACGTTACCAGTGCTAGTGATGTGTTCAGCACATGATGAGAAATGACCTGGGGGCAGGTTGAAAAGAACATGTAGCCAGGTACCAGAGCCCATTAATGAAACTTCCAGTGTCTGCTCCGTGCAGCCGCACTGTGTGTGCATGTTCTGGACTGACTGACGCTGTACGCTGGCTGGCAGCAAAGCGGTCGACGGCAACGGTGAGCTGCCTTTGGACTGAAAAGAAGCGGTGGACGGTGAAAGTGAAAGGGAGAGCGCCCTAACTGTGGAAAGCACCGGAGCAGGCAGCCCCCATACAGACAGACAACATAGGGTGGGAGAGAGAGAGAGTGTGTGTGAGAGAGAGAGAGGCCCCGGGTCTTGCTTTGAGGCAGCAGCGGTTCAGCAGACACTCACAGCCATGGCTAACATTGCGGTCCAAAGGATCAAGCGGGAGTTCAAAGAAGTTCTCAAAAGCGAAGAGGTGCGGTAACGTTTCCAGTTATTTTTTATTTCCATTCTGCTCTTTTTTGTCATTGTTTTAACTTAATTAAATTGTAAAGTGTCTGTAGCCATTGTGACAAAGACCAAAATTACCTAACGCCAGGTCCTAGTCCTGTGTTGCAGTAGGTCAGGCCTTAACACAAGAACTTTAGCTAGCTTTAGCTCGATATCAGTGTCTGGCTCAACCTCTCCTGTTATATCAGGTGCGTGTGTTCAGGAAACACCGGGGATTCAGCTCTCAACTGGCAGGCCCTCTGTTTCTAACAAACAATACCGCTTAACTTTGGGTAAATACCTAACAAAAATAGACCTGCTTTGTATGGGCTATAGCACACGCCCTATACATGGCACCATAGGTGTTTACCAACGCGAATTAGTTACTGACACTTCGGGTTAGCAGCTTTTAGCTTGCTAACGGTAACGTTATTTTGACATCTCATCCACAGTTAGCATTAGCCTGTGATGTTATGATATCACGTTCACCAACTTATCACATTTATTTAACGTTAATAACTGTAGTTTCAATACGGATGGCTTGAGGTAGTTCAAAGCGTGTAACGTTATTTTGTCACGCTAACGTTACTGCTTGTCACGTTTTGTTATTGTGGGTTTGTAGTTATGTCAACTTTGCTAGCTTAGCTCCAGTAGCAAGCTATCTATGCTGCTAACGCATTTAAATGTACCAACGGGTCCTGTGGAAACACCAACATTTATTTTTGCAGAAATTGACAGTTGTGCCTTTAATAGCCATCATATCTGTAGCTTCATATTTGTTTGTAAGAGTCTGTGGCTTCATGCTTGACAAAAACATGTCAGGACACAGACTGTGAGCAGGGATTTCTTGAAACCAGTTTATTTCATTGTATTCCTCTGATTTGTCCCAACCCACAGACAAGTAAAAACCAGATAAAAGTAGATTTGGTGGATGAGAACTTCACAGAGCTGAGGGGGGAGATAGCAGGTCCTCCAGATACACCATATGAAGGTATTGTCACAGAGCAGCATCATAATGACCTGACTAGATATTTGCAACAAGACTTTTGAATGTTATGATTTGCCCTGCTGAAACATTTTGTTTTTTTTCTTTATATCCAAGGTGGCCGATATCAGCTTGAAATAAAAATCCCAGAAACCTATCCTTTTAACCCGCCAAAGGTATGTGTGTCAGTTGTGCCCATCTGGTGCTGTATGTCCTTTATTCTCTGACTCAAGTATATTTACATGCACACTGTCATCTGATTAGCGTCATGGTTTTGGAGTGAACATATTCTGAATTCAAGAACTTTGCGTCCTCCAAACCGGTTTGAGGAATTTGAAGATGCCAGCGGAGGCACTTTAATGTGGCTAGTTAACACCTTATTCAGGTTTCTGATCACTGTCTTCTATGTGCGCAGGTGTGCCCTCATTTTTAGTTACACAGTAGTTTTTCTTGTCACAGTTTACAATTTACAGGGATGAATAATATGGTGTCAGTCCTGTGACAGTCTGCATGCTTAAATCAAAGAGTGTCTGACACTGATAAATCAGAGGTTAAACTGTGTCGATAAATGCAGACAGAAAAGCAAAGATATGAGAGAGTTTCTGAGATGTTAAGTAATCATAGACACACCCACATACAGACCATAAGGAACCTGGGACAATTAGAACATGGACATATAATATATATGAAGGGACCTGAGTTTTGGTATATCATTTAAACATTGTTTCTCAATTGTTGGGGTGATAGAAACAAAATCCTGTCTCACAGTAATTTTACATTGCAACATTGATATATATGGTAATATAGTTAAGTTTTTTTTTTGTTGTTTTTGTTTTGTTTTTTAAATATGTTGAGTTTATGGATAAAATTATCAGAGAGGAATGTTTGCTTGTGGCTTACCCAGTGAATTAAATATCTGACACATGGAAGTACTTGGTCACATTGATGCAAAAGTCATATAAGAATCCAATATTGCCACAGGGTAGTTCTGCTTGTTTATTTTTAACATTGCCCACAGTGTCCTGATATACCCAGAGAGGTTAAAATGATGGTATAAATGGCAGGACAAAAACTACCCAAATATGATCAAAACAAAACAAAACGGGACCAGGGCCCTGTTTTTCACAAGTAGATAACTGAGCTATCCATATGAGACCGTTGATGATTTGACACAAGTCTGGATTTTTTGGTTCTTAAAAGCTAGCTGAATTGATATCAAGACCTGCTGTCAGAGTAACAAATCCTTAACCCGCAACCTGCAGAAGGGCAGGTTTACTGACAGCTGGATCATCACCAAGGTGCTTTACTGCAGACCACATACACCAAGTAATTTTAAGATACAAATGGCTTGCTTTTTAGATTTTTGGTGTAATTATTACGGCTAAATTAATTTTCATAATGAAGTTACATATACATTATTAAATATAAACAAATGTTTTACACACAAAAGAACCAATTTAAATGTAGTATGAGAAACTGTGAGTAGCAATACTTCAACGCAGCTTATATACTGACTGTGAAAAGACCAAAGAAGCCTTATCGCCATTTAATTTGACATTCAAATTAGTCATTTAAACACAGAAACTTACTGAAGTAAGAACTGCATAACTCACTTTGTTGTGAAGTGTTTATCGATTGCCTTTTAAGAGGTTTTAGAAAGGTTTAATTTTCATTGAAGGCTTATGATTATCACTTACAGTAAAAGTCTGTTGCATGTCCATGAGGAGATCCTCATTTCATCATGCAACAACATCACTCAGTTTGTGACCATGTTTACTGATATCTGATGATTAACAACCTGGAAACAGTGGAGACATGATGGAGCACAATGCAGAACAACTTGACACCTGTAAAACTGCCAGTTCACACATAAAATGAGACTTATGTCTGATAATATAGTGCCCCAGTGCATGCTGGGCACCCAACACACTTAATTTAAGTTTAATCATGATCAAAAATCAGCCAGTCATATGAATGGTGATCATGGTGTTAAGTGATAAATGTACCCATTATAACCTACAATTGCCTCTGTCTTTTCTCAGAATTATGCCATTGTTATGCAGGTAACCTCTGACATGTGTCTTTCTTAGGTGCGTTTCATCACTAAGATCTGGCACCCTAATATCAGTTCTGTGACAGGAGCAATATGTCTGGACATTTTAAAAGACCAGTGGTGAGTGAGACTAATGTGAACATTGTCACTTGTTGTACTTACATGTACCAGTGTGTCCCCCTTTTCTCAAACACACTCAATTTACCTACTCCAACTTTAAATCTGTCTCACCCAGGGCAGCTGCGATGACCCTGCGGACGGTGCTGTTGTCTCTACAGGCTCTGCTTGCTGCAGCAGAACCAGATGATCCACAGGATGCAGTAGTAGCAAATCAGGTGGGAAACATTTTCTAAACACACAGCCTGTCTCTTTATCTACCCTCACTGTTTGCTGTGTCTTTTGATATTGAACCTCTGTGAATTTTCTCTCTGCATCCTCAGTATAAGCAGAACCCAGAAATGTTCAAACAGACTGCAAGGCTGTGGTCTCACGTCTATGCAGGCGCTCCTGTCTCCAGTCCCGACTACACACGCAAAATAGACAAACTCTGTGCCATGGGCTTTGATAAGGTCAGAACCATTTCCTCTTTTTGTTGTACAATAACATTTATATGTTTGGACAGAGTTTGGGGGTTTGGTTTAGTGGTAATGCTAATACAGTTAGTCCTAATACTAAAACAGTAGATTGCCAGAAAATAAACTGGCAACAATTTTGATAATCAGTTAATTATATGAGTAAGTAGTTGTTGTTGTTTTTTTTTTTTTTTTTTTTTAAATTAGTTTTTCTCAGTTCTCTGTAATTAAAAATGTAAATATTTTTGGGGTTTACGGGCTGTTAGTCTGACAAAAGAAGACATTTGAATTAGTGATGCAAGATATACATCAGGCCAATAATGGGAAATTTATATCATTACGTATTATTCCACTGATGAAACTTAAGCCAGTAAGTTTCATTGACTTAACAAGCACAGCATCTACACAGTCCAGTAAAATAGGTGGCCACCAATAAACACAAAAAAGAGGAAGAACAAGCACACCAGTCTGACCGGAGAGCCAAACATGTCTCCAGTGTAGATGTGTTCCATAGTTTCAGAAGAAGACAACAAAATTGTGCCAGGGGTTTGATTCCAGACGGCCCTACACCTCACCCGAGCAGGAAACTTTCTGTTGCTACTGTTACACAGGTTAGACCCAGCTCTCCAACGGGGGAACGGTCACTTCAATATCTGCCCCATTAGCATAAGCGAACACAACAGCAGCAGCTAACATCTGACACAACAAATTCACACCGACACCAAAACGGTTTGACTGTCACTAACTGTTAGGTTATGTACGGTGCTGCAGTTAGCTGTGTGTGTCACTGTGTGTGTATGTGTGTAGGTAAACTGTCAGCAACTGTCCCCTGCGTGGAGCTCACACTCCTGCAGCAGTAGTCAGTCTCCTTGTGCGGGTAGGCAGAGGGGCTGCAAGCTGCAAAGCACAAAGCCTTTATTTTTGTATTGACAGATGCACTTTACTTTCTGTTTCAATTAATTGTGTATTGATGTACTATGCTGGAAAAAATATGGAATGTTTCAAGAGTCGGAAACCTTAAATTGTTTTTGTTGTGTCAACAGTAGTGATGTAAGTTAGATTTGGTCCAGTCAGAGCAATGGAATATTAAATCACCTACTTTTGCTCACCATATCTTAGCTTTTTTTATGCTCAGGGGTGCATTAACTACTGGTTCTGAACTTCCTTTTAAAATTCAAAACTGTTAAACTAGCGGTTATCTTATCAGTATCAGCCATGACAAAGCAGGTAATTATAGTATTGACTGAAAAAAATACCTATCTTGCATCCCTAATTTGAGTATGTAACCTTGGACTCAGGGAGCTTCTGATTTGCATTTCTCTTACTGTACAAAAAAATAGCCGTAGATTAATCAGTAATGAAAATAGTCGTATAATAATTAGTTGCTGCCTTATTTGACAGCATGCCTGTCAGAGTGAGCAGGGGTTGTGAGTTTCTCTGCACTTAATGTCAGAGAATTTACTCTGAATAAGGCCTGTTTTATTCAAACATAATTCCCATGAAAAGAATTAATTTCCTTTGTGTTTTCTAAAAAGCTGCTAAAAGGGTCGACATGTTCGATGGTCATAATAGCACATTTTAAATTAGTTCTTTCAGTTTTATTATGAATTCGATCTTGCAAATGACGTTCAAATTACAATACTTTAAAATTCTGTTTCTCCCTCAAACACAGAATGCAGTAATAGCGGCCTTGTCTTCAAAATCTTGGGACGTGGAAACGGCAACAGAGCTGCTCCTCAGCAACTGAAGCGCAGCCAGATGTGAGGATCCCAAACTCCCGTCATCATAGCATCAGCTCCTCCCCGGCATCCATTCCACCATTGCCTTTTGTTAAACAGACTACACCCCATTCACCACAGCAGTCTGAGCCTTCTTTTATAACAAGTTTGTTTTGCTACAAACTCAACACCGGTAGCACCACAATCGCCAATATGCACACCACCCTGTTGCCTCTCTGACCCCATCTGTCCATTACGCTGTGTCTTCTCTTTCACTAACTCAAAATGTGTATCCTTGTAAAGCCACCAAAAACCTTCAGTCATGCATCTTGTCTTCCATGCCCTTTATTCATATTGGCTCTGAAACTTTCTTTCTTGTTTGCGTTCATATTTTGTTCCTTTTTATTATCGCAAAGAATCACATAACTGCCACTGCCTGGTGGGTTTTCCAGGTTTAAATGTGAAGGAAATCCTGCATACTGCTCTCACAGCACATAACTATTTACTCCCTCCAGCAACCAGTTGGGACCTTATGTTGGATTATTTTCTTCTGTGGACATTTAATACTATAAAGGTCTAGCTGGATTCGATTGACTTGACTGAATAGTGTTCTGCAGTGAGCAGTGTGATGGATTTTTCCTCATGCTTATCATGGATGCTTCAATCACCTCCAAGTGTTTTTTTTTTTTTTTTCCTTTTTCCCCCCGTCTTTAGAATTAGAGAAGATCACACAGACATCCTCAAAACATCTACACAGAAGGAAAAAAAGTTATCTGTAAATAGATGCGTGTAAATTTGAAAATACAATGGGGATATACTTTTTTTCTTACATGGCATTGTAAAACAAATTATTTTAAATATAAACTATGCCTAGTTTACAATTATATGAAGAGATATCTTTTTATGCTTTTGTGATCCAGGAGAAATCCCTCTGAATGTCCTGTTGTTGTTTTTTTTTTCTTCTTTTTAAGATTGTTTAGGGGTGGCACAACCAAAATCCTGGCCCTAATGGGGACAGGAGGTGACAGCCAGCTCAGGCCCCCGAAGGTCACATTACATGCCACCTTTTCTGCTCCACCACAATCCAACCTTGTCTTTTGTTGTCCTTGCATGTTCTATGCTGCCTTTTATTTCATTTGGCCAAATGATGTGACGGGGATGTCTGTTCCGTTCAACATCCCTTCAGACTTGTGGAACTCGATAGACTCTTTCTAATCTGTGGAAAGAGACACCTGGAAGCTCTGCTTGGGAAGCCACTAAAGCACACCCAGTTTGACATCCGTAGGGAACCAAAGCCTTTTTCTGTTGAGTATGTTGCTGGAAAAAAATTTCTCTTCTGCTCCGAAACAGATTCGCCTCCAGAAGAAATGAGTGATTGTGAATGTTTGCAATGCTGTGGTTTTTTTTTTTGTTTTTTTTTAATCTCATTTCAGAGCAATCATTTTCAAGGACGTTCCTTTGAGCCACGATCTGCTCACCCTCTGTCCTGATGTTGATCATTAAGAGGGGGAGCTTTATCATGAATCACTGATCCAATCCAGCAGCACTCAATCAAAACTTTGGCCATATATATATGTAGAGAGAGAGAGAGAGGTGTGTAGGTGACATCCTATATGCCCAAACATGCTTTACTTGCAGCCAAATAAAATGCTCATTGAGGTCTTTGAATGATGTCTTATGAGTAGTGAAAGAGGCTGGAACTCCTCTGACGCAGATTGCAGGCCTGCACAGTGTTTTCACACCTTTTGATTTGAGGTACATGGACTGTAAAGAAAATGCTCAGCGTATAGACAACTGGGGTGTTGATGAAACCTCACACATGGCCTTTCAGTTAAGAGAATCTTCCTTTTGCTTGCCCTCCAGCTCAGCCCTTGCCAACACGGCAGCATATTACAGTACTACATGGAGTTATCGCGCTCCCTCTCCACTGACAGTGAACAATTTCCACTAAGAGCCAAAAATGAACAAAAAAAAAAAAGGATTCATAATCAGAGGTAGAATGCGCACACACCATCTCCTTGACTTGTAAATAGTCCAGTTCTTGATAAAGAGCTGTCTCGTTATCACTAGAGTGCACCATTGATGGCTGGATCTATATTTTGTAAGAAAAAGAAAGGACAAAAAAAGGAACAGAGACCCCCTCCTCCCCGTCTTCCTGGTGTTCTCACAATGTACAATATTGCACGATGATGAAGCATAGAAAAAAGGGGCTGTTGCATCTCAGTTTCTCCATTTGGATTGAGACTTATTTTCCTCTTTTGTTTCCTTGGAAGCGAGCATCAGCAGTATATAAAAAAAAAAGCATGGTTATTTATTGTGACAGTGTCATGTTTCTTTGATTAAAAAAAAGTGGAAAATCAAATGTGGTTTGTCTCGGTGTTTTCACAACTGCACTTCATTAACATGGTGATCTGGACAAATTCACTGCATGTAACATCTAAAGGCATTTATTTTCTGGAAAAAAAAATTAAATATGATCATGAGAATAGGCAAACTTTTAACTACATCAAAAATAAGTCGTCATCAACACAACCCGCAAGGTTTCCACTCACTCGATGCTTAAAAGCAGGCTTTTACCCGGCAAAGTAACTGACAGAAGTACAAAAAATATTTCATTGTAAAAGAGGAACAAAAACCTGAACACATACTTGTATAGTAATATATCATTTATGCATTCCAACGTGAACTTCAGCAGTAAAAAAAAAAACCAAAACGGTAATTCAAACCCAGCTCAGTTTCAGAGCCCCTGACCATTCTTGGGGAAGAGCTTGGAGCACAGTATCCAGAAATGTTAAACAGCCTAAATTTGTCCATTAACACACTGGAAAGAACGCAGAAGGCCTTTAAAAGCATTACATGTTGCAGTTAAGAGGCCACAGAGTTTCTACAGGGCCATGTGACGCTATAACCAAGCTAAAGCACCTCAACATACCAAAGTTAGAAACCTAAACATACCAAAGTTTATAAAATTTTGGTGTTGGTACATCTGTTAAATGCACAAATCTTATGCTATGATGTTCCCATATTTCAGCCATTTTGTAACTGTCTTGGATATTCAAAAAGTTTAACTGCAAAGTTGCACATGGGTATTTACAAAATACAACTGTGTAAGTAAATCTGGTGAGCTCAAAATAAAAAATTGTGCAACAGAGACACGAGGAGGAAGAGGTCTGGAGACATACAGTAGGATTTTTCCCAAGGAATTTAAAAAAAGCAACAATCATAACCAGATTAAAATGTTTGTAAAATGTCCATCCTGTTTTTTTTTTCTTCTTAAAAATGGCTCCACAAAAGAAGCAAAGAGCAACAAACACAAAGGAAAAAAAATATAACATGTTTTTTGAGTAAGACCTACATACAATGAACTTCAAATCATGACTATAAGGTATTTAAAACCTTCTAGGATGTCAGTGGTGTGTGTCTGCATATGTGTGTGTACAAGTGTGTGTTTTAAGAAAGGTCCATAACGTGTCCAGGAAAGCTTTAGAGTCAGAGGAGCATGTACGTAGGGGTTGGGGGTATGAGGAAGAGTCTGGCCCATTCTCTACAGTCTTGGTTTCACCTTCACCGGTTTCCTCTTTACCTGAAAAGACAGCAAAGTTTGGAATCAGTGTCAGACCTATCATCTCTTTGCTTTTTACCTGTCAGAGACTAACACACAATGACAACCTAACTGATCTAGTCTGTATCTGTGGCTGGTTGCTTGAAGAATAAGATTTTTCTCCGAGAGGGAGTGTGTAGGATCCATAGGATTTAGAGCATCTAGCAGTGAGGAGACTGCAGATTGCAACCAGTTCAAAGTTCTCCCATGTGCTGAGTGTGAACTCATGGTTGGAATTATATCAGTGTTCATTGTCTAGGAGGTTTAACAGGGGGCCAAATTATCCACAGAGGTCTCTTCCTCTCTTCAATAAACAACAATCGGCTCATTAGAGGCAAGCTGCTAGATGGGCTGCTAGCACCTGCTAATGTGTGGTTTACCTTTTTCTCTGGTAACTTATGATCCAAGTGTTCAGGAGGTTTTTACTGGGAGCTGAATTAACTGCAGAGGTCTCCACTTCAAGGTCATACAGACTTGGTGAATTAAACTGCTAACTACAGTGGCAGACATGAAAAAGTTAATGACCTTATCTTCAGCCAGTGTTTGGTTTGTCTGTTCTGGGCTACTGTAGAAACAGCATGCCGTATTCCATAGAGGAGGACACGCTGCCTATGCAGATACAAACTGCTCATTCAAAGGCAACGAAAAACACAATTCTTGTTTTCAGGTGATTGTGTACTAAAGTAAACACTTATATTCCAATTCCTACAATATATCCCCCTTAATCCTACACACACTGGACCTTTACGTTATTAGAGAAACTAAAATTAGTAAAAGTAAACACTGAACATACGATCAGACGGACAACCTGAAAACATAATGCCTCTGGCTATGGCTGTCACAAGCATAGAGCCATAAAAGGGAGAGTACATGTTAGCAGGTGCTGGGCAAGCAAGCTGTCTGCGTATAGTTGAACAGTGTTGGAGGAACACATTTGCAACTGCTTACTTCTGTTTTTTTTTCTTACTGGTTTTAACCACCTGGTCTGTTTACTTTAAAGAGGAAGAAACCTCTAAAGATAATTCAGCTCATGATAAAAACCTCTTGAGAAATGAAGACTACACAGAAATTTCAGCTGGTTGCTGTCTGCAATCCTCAGCGCTAGATGCCACTAAATCCTACACATTGCTCCTTTAACAAATTTGTTGTAGTTAGATGAGATATAAGACATGGATAGTCTAGTGTGGCCCTGTAACAGGACACATCATGGATTAAACCAACTCACTGCCAGCTCATGTTGGGCTCTTGTTGTTTGCCAGTGGGGAATTTCTTCCTTGGTACCTCCTCTCCTTGTAGACTTGGTATCTCCCTGGCTACGTGTGTTGGACCAGGCTGCAAAGCTGCTCTGCTTTTGTGTGAGGGGGTTACTCTCTCTGACCTTCCTGCCACAGATAACACCTTCTGGGCTGGACTCCAGCTCTATCTCAGTGTCACCCTCACTGCCCAGAAGGACCGCGACTGTCCCTGCAGCTCTCCCTGTCTCTTCTCCAGGCTCCCACTTTCTCACTCTTTCATTCTCTCTGCTCACAAAAGGCCACCCAAAGAGAAAAACATCTGACATCAGATTTCTGTACAACCTCAGAACTGGATTCATTGGCCATCAGTGAGACAGACACAAACTGGAAGTACAAAGTTAAATGCACCACTGTTAAGCATTTTGTAGTCAGTTGCTTATTTCATCATTTATTTGCCAAAGCTAGGATAAGCAAAGCTGCTAAAGTAAATTCCATCTTGAAGCCTGTGTCCACGTAGCACTTTTTTATGAAATGATGGAATGAAGCTCTCGCCAGCGCCTTGCTGCTGCTTTTGTGCCAAAGAAAAAAAGCCATGTGGACACACTCCCTTATGTTACTTCTGCTGCACCTTTTCTCCCCTTCTTTTCTCCTCTCTCACCTCTGTAAGTCAATCTGTCTCTTTGTCCCTTCGTCATTCTGCTGCTGCTGTTTTGACATCTTGATGTTGATTGATTCTGCCGATGGGTTGGAGTTGGGGTCAGCTGCTCTCTTCCTGCCTCTGCCAGCTCCACCTCCTGTTGGTGCCGTTGCTCCCTCTTTTTCAGCCACTGCGGGAGCGGCGGCAGCTGTTTTAGGTGGACGGCCACGTCGTTTGACAGGTGCTTCTGTCTCAGCGTCTGGGGTCGCATTCTGAGATGGCTCCTCCTGAGAGAGAGAGACAGTGAGGAGAGCTCAGTTAAGACAACCCCACTTAACACTGCAGTATGTGTGGTTCCAGCTGACATCAGGTTGTCTTCTCTGAGCTTACCTTCTTCACCTCTTCAACCTTGATGACTGGGTTCTCATTGTTTTCCTGCGCTCGGCTCTCTGACGACTCAGTGGCAGCATTGCTATTACTACAAGACATATTAAGAAGTTGAGGCAAGTCGGATTCCTGACAATGTCTATGTGCGAGCGTGTGTGTGTGTGTGTGTGTGTGGTGCGTGTATCTGTACCTGTTCTTGTTGATGGTTGAGGAGCTGAGTGGGGTGGAGTTGGTGCTGGTGTTACTGGCTGTGTCTGAGGCTGTGGGGGTCTTGGTGAAGATCCTCCTCCCTGGTACCGTCAGAGGCTTGTTCACAGCTCCCAACACTGGAGCTGGTTTAGGCTACATCAAGAAAGGGCAGAGTTGTAAAGTGCAGTTTAAGGTATTTAGCTGGTAAGCATCTGATAGTTTAGATCCCTTACAATTATGTAGTGTGTAGAAATAATCAGTGATTAGAGTTCAACGCATCACTCCATTATCTCTGCTCATCTTTGCTACATGCACATCTTGGACCTTTAAAGTCATTTGATGAGGGCTGATGACCTAAGCATTAATATAGTTACATGGTATAGTGATACTAGAAAGGTATCGCAATATCCTGCCATTAGAAACAGTACAATAACACATTTCTTTAGTATCGGTACTATAAGAATGACAGTGTGTTAGTAACAGCCATATTTATGAGTTGGATTGCCGTGGATGTGCGACCACAGCGCTCTGCTTCTATTCCTAGTCCCTGCAGGCACATTGGACTTGCCAACTTCTTTTTCCTTTATCTCATATGCATGCTGCAGCTTTCATGGTGACAACAAGAGGCATGGCTGCAAATACGTGCGCTCCTGCCCACCATCCGTGGCTTGTAGAGAAAGCAGATGTGAGGAGCAATATGGCATAATTTCATTTACATAGTTACAATCAGGGCGAGTTCACAGACACCACCAAGTCTATCCATAAAAAAATCTTTAAACCTACACAGACCAAGGTTACTAACACAGCCAGCGTGGAAAAGCATCTCGCCAACAGACATGCTGACCAAAGAGCAACAAATAAAACCCTAATTTTGGTATCATGACACTGAGCATTATACTCATATAGTGAGAATATAATTATTTATATGCAGATGATTCTAAACTCACAATAATACAGGAAATCTTTTTCACCTTCACTGTTGAACAATGAATGCCAAATTAATGTTTACCCCATCATCATGTGTTCTTTCAAGTTAAACCACACTCACAACAATATTGAGCATTACAGCTTATAATGTGGCTTGCTCAGAAAATAGATGCAACATTTACTGAGGGCATTAAAGCATCAAGTGTTTTGCATTTACCTTTCCAGTGAGAAGCATTTGTCTCATCTCTGCCGTAAGATACTCTTTATCATTTTTGAAGTCCTGTTGAAGGAAAAGACAGAAAACTTGAAAAAGCATAAACTACAAAATCACAAAGCTCTATCTATTTTCCACAGAGTGGATAAGTCAGTCTCAAGAAGAGTTTGAAATGCTTTATCTCCAAGAGGAGAGGGAACAGTGTAAGTACAGGTTTCATTTATGTTTCAGATGTTTGATATCTGTTTAAGTGTGTGTGTGTGTGTACGCGCACATGTGTATTACCTTGTCCTGTACGAGGAAGAACTTGGAAGGCAGGACAGGGTCTTTGGGAAAGTCCAGGTGACATGCAGTGCTCTTGTTGGCGATCACGAAGAGAGCGACATCACAGACGATATACAGCTTCTGTAACCATGACAACATGAGACACATTGTTAAGATTGATTGATAAGAATAGGTGACTCGTTCCAAAGAGTTTTTAGCTTATTGTTTTTGCTGCCTTATTTACAAAGACTGCCTCTCATTGGAAATAAACTCCCCATAATAATTTTAAAATACATTAAAAATATATTTCATTAATTTAAAAACATTATGGACACAAACTGGATTTTCTTAACACTATTCCACCTAACTATTTTGTTTCAAGTTATCCTGCTAGTATAACACATTGATATTTTGACACCTTGCACATGCTCACAACAAAGATCATTCAAAAGGACATTGAAACTTTTAAGTCTCACCTTGCTGGATGATTAACTTTTGCTTTTGAACATTTTTGAGATGTGTGTGACTGTTTCTGATGCTTTTCTGTTGTTGCTTGTTTGCCATGATGTGTAAGCGTGTATTTATGTATATTATATATATATATATATATATGTGTGTGTGTGTGTGTGTGTGTGTATACCTCATTGGCCTTTGCGTCATCAGGACATTGTGCATCCTTAGTCTGTTTGATGTTCTCCACCATCTTTCTTAAAAAGGCATGACTGTTGTTCTCATTCTTGGTCATCAGCACTTCCAGCATGAACCACAGGCACCTTCGCACAGAAGCACAATGAATACACTGCATGTCACAACTCCACTCTTTGCCACTTGTACATTTTTAGTATTTACATCAGAAAGAATATAAATGGTTCTTACAAATTTAGAAAAATAAGGATTTTTAAAGACAAATTCTAAGCTGTGTAATCACAGTCAGGGATTTTATATGTCAACACTCACTCTTTGATGTCTTTGAGCTGTTCATATTCATGTGGTTTTGTGAAGTCTGGATCGTGGGCCAGCAGGTGGATCATATAGGGAACAACATACTCAGGCAGGAGGGAGACAAGTTTTTCTGTGGGCAGAAAAAAAATAACTCATTACAATGTCTGTTACTGTTACATTGCACAACAAAATATTTCACAGGAAGGGTTTTCCACTTAGCTGAGGTGGAAAAGTTGGTGTAGTGACACAAATAAGATGCAACAAAGTGCAATTTAAACAGACTTAATAAATGATGGATAGGAAACATGTGAGTTAAACTTTCAGTGTAGTTTCAGCTCCACTGAAGAGACTAAAAACTGCAGCAGATGAAAACATCAGATCAATGTGGAGTGACGAAGTGAGAGTAAACTACCTCAAATTAACACATAACCTAAACTTTAATGTTATATTTCGATTTGACTGGTATTCTTATAATTACGTCATCTTGCTGCACCCTTTTCTTTTGCAAAGGTTTAATAGCATCCAATTGGAAAATGAGTGCCACAAACTGTTACATAAATTCACCCCACTCCCAATATTTACATAACAGTGGAGGCAGAGACAAGCATTCACATTTTCTTTGGCTGATATTCTGGAAATTCTGTTAAAACCTGCGCTGACTCTGGACAGAAACTTGCTACTTGTCCAATAAATCCCACATTAAAAACTTCAAAGTTGTGTTCCCCAAAATGACAACAGCAGCGGTTTGTAATTATGGATCACATCAAGTTTCAGCATGAAAACATCCACAGGATGAACACCGACCCTGAGCGAGTGGGTTTTGCTTGATGTACTCTCTGCGGACGGAAATGTTTTTGAGGAGGCACTGTCGGGCGTGTGCGCGGCGCTCCTTCACCGGGTCCTTGGCACACAGAGCGAAGACGGCGAGGTACTCCAGGGGCAGCAACAGTTTGACAAGTGCCAGGTGCAACTTCTGAGCAAAGATCTGACGAACCTGGTAGCACTCATCCTGTAAAAACAAAGGAGCAGGCTTAATTCAAATTCAATCCACACGAGTGAAGAAGATTATTAGTGTATCGAGAATGTTTGCTTTGATTCATGTAGTTCACTGTGACTGTAACTAGTGACGTGAAATGATATTTCATTGTGCACATATGCAGTACATAGTGCATACTACAAATGACAATCATTAATATCATTTGACAAATGATATTAATAATGGCTTCATTCTGACAGTGAGCTGGTTCACACAATACTAAGCAAAGCTAAATGGAATTCAGCCATGATTCATCTCCTAATATACACCTGTGCTTCTCCTACTGTGACTTGTCAAAATGTCTTCTCTTAAAAAGCAAATACAAAAGTGATGAAAAAGCAAGACTGACGTTGATGACGAGACCGCAGAGCTGAAACTGTTCAGGTGTGATGATGTCATGGTAACAGGGCTCCTGGGCCAACTTCATAATGGCTCCACCTGCGGCCAGCCTCAGACGAGACATGTCTGACTTACTGTGAGGAGGCAGAAAATTATAAAGAAAAAGAAGACATAAACAAATACATAAAAATATCAATCAGTTTACCACTGGTAGATCTGTTATCTGAACTTTAAATAAATGATTTTATTTTAATAGCTGTACTGAGACCTTTGAACCGTGAATTACCTGATCTTCTTCTGCTCTGTGAGGTCTCCCTCACTGACCAGCATGGCTGACAGCAGGCGCAGGGTGGAGTTTGCTGACTTGGATTGGTTGTTCTTCATTCCTAGTAACCAACGCACTAGCAGCTTGATGGCCTGCACCTGAGCAACCAGGAACCAGGAATAATTAGGAAAGAAGTCCTACAAGTTCTCAGATATTTGTTCTAAATAATTTGATGGCCGACCATAAGAGCTCATCAGATGAAGCAAAACATGCAAGACAATTTCTCTATGTGAAGGTAAAATAGCTCCACTGGTCTGGCGGTTCTCACAAACTGTAATTCACTCTGAACATTCACTGTTACATTCATGGTTTACTGCTAACCTGACATCCAGCTCACCTGCCTGTCTCGAGTCACAATATTGATTGAAACACTACATGTCAAATGTCATCCCTGCCTCCACTTGCAGGAGTGACTGTAATTGCTAGATATGGGTATGGATATTGGAAGCATTTTGTTAAACATAAGTCAACATCTACAACTGTGTACAAATATGTATCTAAAGCCCTTCTCATGTCACTAGCCAACCTAATATCTTTTAGAAGTGCAAAATAAAACTTGCACACTTTAGTGCTGCTGCTGGAAAAAAAAATTAAGGGCAACACTGCTACAGTAAAATAAAAAAACTGAATTAAGAGACTATAAATGACGTGAAATAAACACCACATAAGTGTTTGCATCTTACCTTAGCTAGGACCTCGGGTGAAACTTCCTCGTCAGTGGTCCACAGCTTCCCATTCTTGTTTCCTACTGACTGAAGACAGAAAGGCACATCACAGTCACACTCTCACTCTTTTTCTTGACTGGATAAATTTGCTGAAATTTGTCATTTATTATCTGGCATTTTTGTAAAAATAAAAAAAAAAGGTGTCAAAGGTGTGCAAGTATGTGTTGATTTCCACACACCCTGTCATTC
Source organism: Epinephelus cyanopodus (assembly GCA_026686955.1). Lineage (NCBI taxonomy): Eukaryota > Metazoa > Chordata > Actinopteri > Perciformes > Serranidae > Epinephelus > Epinephelus cyanopodus. The sequence goes on from CM048916.1 coordinate 40,049,249, forward strand.
ATGAGCAAGTCCTTGACAATGAAGTTAGCTACAATGGACTTCATCGGTGAAGCGAACTGATCTGGGGCCAGCATGGAAATGTGGCCCAGGGACACGAGGGGAGTAATGAGCTGCTCTGGGACATCTGCATTCAGACTACGTGACAGAGGCTGGGGGTGGAGGGGGAAAGACAACAAGCAGTGTGAGTGCATCTGAACAAAGAAATGTCAGTTAAAGAGTACATTACATAAAAGACAGATCAGTGGAGAAGAGAACTATGTAAACAGCAAGTTGAAAATAAATAAAAACATTACTGTCTATTTGTTAAACAAAATGTATCACTGAAAATCAGCGAATTAGGAAATGGTCACCTACCTCAAAAATCTGTGCAAGCTGCACCTCCTTGTTGTTAAAGATGGCGTGGATACAGTGGACAGCCTGCTTGGCCTGGTGAGGTGTTCCCCGCTTAGCTTTCTGATGCAAGATGGGAATCAGAGTCCTGATGGAAACATAACAGACATTGGGAGGAGTCTCATAAAACAGATCATTTCTTTTCATTCATCCAGACGTGGACCACATAGTGCCAGACATGTGGATGATTTGCCCGTAGATTCACAAAGCAACAGACTACTGTTTCATCGAAATCCTTTCTGTTAGAATTTATCATTAACACTTAAAAGTAAGAGTTAACATCTCTCTTACGATCGTATTTGTTGTAGCTCTGTCTCAATCTTCTGCCCTGTGTTTCTGAATATCTGGATGGCTGCCTCTGCCACTTTTTCATCCTCCATCTTCAAACACTGCAGCAGAGACTCGTAGGTTTCTGCCGAGTGGAACGCTGTGGGGTGGGTGAACGACAGAACCTACAGGAAATGAAACCAAGTAGATGTTGTTTACTATCCAACATTAAAAGCACAATCCATCCTTTAAGATTGTGACAGTCTATTGCGTGTGCAAGCAGCCCGTCACTACTAATAACACACTCATTACATTTTACAACAGTATGCTTGGTCCATGCTCTTTACCTTGAGTAGCTCCAGGCCAGAGCGGATGGCAGTATCAGGGGTAACGCCCTCTTCATCGTCATCAGCTGTGCCCTCGATGGACTTGTTCAGCAGCTTCACCAGAGCACTAAAGGAAAACAAATGGACTATTATGACCCCTTTGGTAATATAGCTCAAACGTGTGTTACATGACAAACTGGAGCAAATGTAATTGAAATTGTTGCACAGCCTAAATTAAGTTTTTGAAGTCACTTAGTACATGTGTTTCCCTTGTCATGGTGTTTTTCCATAAAGCATAAAGGGTTAAACCTGTTCCCTGTCTAAGGCCTGCAGGTACACCTTACCACCACTAGGTGTCTCAGTGAATGAGAAAAGCCTGTTAATGGTATTACACAATGACACAGAGACACAGGGGTAACATGAAGCTCCCTATCACTGAAACAGGCAGTGCTGCTCTGCCTCCCTTTATTTGTGTACTATATAAAAACAAACCACTTAAATCTGATGAAACAGGATTAACAATACAGTTTCATCTCTTTCAATTTGAATCAAGATGCACTCTTAACCTTTCTGAAATATTACTGGTATTAGAACTTAGACTTAAACATCTGCTGATATTTTTAGTACATTGTGAAATTTGAAGAAAAAATCCCAACTTTGTGTGCTGGACATGTCAGGAATGTTTCTGACCTGATGGCCTCAGAGTCAATGTGGACGGGGGCGATGCGCTCCAGTAGGAATTTAACCATCTCCAGGAATGGGTTAGTGGGCTGCTTGGGGAACGTCAGCTTCCGAGTGATCTCCCTCTGCGCACAGTACAAACAGCTTGAGGTTATCACCAACATTCATGGACTTATGCTTATAAATCTGCGTGCGCATTTACGCCAGGTTTCTATTGTTAAATGTAGGACAACCTTACTTAGGTTCTTTGACCCTCAATGTGTGCTCTGATTACAGTTTCCTATTTCATTACCTAACATTCAAACATGAGTGTAACTTGTTAGCTGCATATCAAACATGGTGGAGTGGTGTTCTCAGTAGCTCTCAAATAATAATGTGACAGCTGATTAACACTATGAGGATAAAAACAAGAGTAGCAGCTGCATGACTTGCTCTGTTAAAGTAAACTGAGACTAAGTTTTGATGAGATGTTAATTAATACTATACGTGTAGAAGCTGTTTCTTGTATAGCATGGCATCATTTCCTGCTACTACAAAATTAAATTGTCATTTTTAAGTGATTGCACCTTTAAAATGTTGATAAAATTAACTGTTTTCAGTGACTACCACAATTTCCTTCTCTAAAACATCACACTGAACAAAAATATAGTCTTTAGGGATTTAAAGCTACAGTGTAAATACAGGCTAAAAAAACCCAAACTCAAAGCACTGTTGTCTCGCTAAAGATAGAGAGCGAGTGTGAGTGTGTAATGCTAAATGCTCTTTAAGAACTTTTCAAGATAAATTTAAGGCCAACTTTAAGACTGATTTTTGTATATTTATCTTTTTTTTTTAATTCAGGCATTGCACTATGCATTGTTAGAACATATATAGTCCCCTGCAGAGGAAGCTTTTATGTAGAAATATGTTTATTAGAGGGAGTTAAGTTAATCTATATTTTGCCAACAGCTAAGTCAAAGTATAAAGTAAAAGACAGTATGAAGGTCAGTGGTGGGTTTAAGGATTTATAACATCAAAAATGTGGACCTTCACACAGAAGTAAATAATTAATAAAAGGAAGGATACATTTAGTTAGATGTTTGTGCCAATTAAGATCTTACAAATTCAAATTTAAGACCACTGAATGACTTAAAAGGCCAAAAAAAAAAAAAAAATTAATGAGGTGCAGACACCCTGTAAATGGATGAGTGTTTCTCTCACCACACAGATCTCAGCTTGTTTGCAGGAGCAGGTTGGGCTGATGAGCATCTCCAGCTGAACTCTGAGCTTTTCGTCCTCACCAAGAACCTGGTTGAACTTCTTCATGAAGTCCTGGGCCTTTCCAGCATCTGGCAGATTTTCTGTGAACATAAACAAGAGCTTAATTAGGCTCACATTAAGTGAAAAGAACCTTTACCATTTTGAAAAAATAACAAGGCGTGTGGTTTGAAGGTATACTGTATATATTTGTGCAGCTTCCAACTTACTGGCAATACTCATCAGCTTCCCGAACATGGCTGTGTTGTTAGCCTCAGACTATCATGGGAAAAAGAGAGGAAAAAAAGTTAAACATATTTCCATCCAAAAACACAGAGGAGATGGATAGTTTTGTATGAAAATGTGAGGATCAACACACCACTGGCAGCTTGTGGAGGTCAAGCAGCTCTTTGACGAGGCCTCTGAGCATGTTCTGACACTTCCACATCTCATTCAGAGCCCTGAGAGCAAACAATAACCAAAAGAGCAGAGAACATGTAAGAGATGGCAAAAACACAGGCGATGGCAATGATTCAATGTTGATCACAGATTATCCTATGCCAAAGTGAAAACACTTCTGCAACTTCACAGGAGTATCACACAGTAACGTTACAGCAATCTATGGCTGTATTAGTTTGTGTATACAAACAGCTGTCCCAGTATGGGTACGTAGATTGATGCACATAATGTGGAACCAAATATCCACAAGGAAGGTTTTAGCCATATGCTGTTAGCAACATGTGCTAAGGTTAGCACAACAAGTGGACTGGTGTGCAAGCCACTCATACTATGATGAGCGCAGATCAAATTCTTGAGCTGGAACATTGCCTGCAGGTTCCCAGTCTGCCACAACAGCAACAGAGAGAAATGTGTATAAGCTGAGTTTGCTGTGTCAGTGTTGCTCCACTGTTGTAGGGTCTATGAATGTAAGCACATGAACTATGGGAACTGAGGGAACAGGTGGCAGTTCTGAACCGTAATTAGACTGAAAATAAATTAAATTTTTTTAAACATTGTCCTAAACCAGAAATTCAAATTCATTAGAAAATCCAATCATCGCCCATCTCTAGTTTGTAGATACAGATTCATGTTTGCTTGACATTGAGCAGTTTTGGATTTTCTCAATAAGTGTATTTATGGCAAACATACATCAAAAGTTAGGGGTCAGTGTATTCATGTGTACAATCCAAAAATGTGTTTTTGCTACGGAAGTGCAATATTGCAGGTTTACTGACTTGACAGCGTTGGTGTCCAGGCAGGCATACAGGTAGTACAGACACTTCATCTTCTCCTCTGTGTCAAGACTGTGAGGGACCATGTACTGAGCGAAGATCTTCTCTACTAATAACCTGAAGAACAAAGGGGAGAGTTTACGTGAATTATGTAAAAGCACAATAAAGTAAATGTGCAAATATGCTTGAATGGAGTAATGACATATACAATGACAAAGATCTGTACTAATATCTCTAGACTTCTGTACCATTCAGCATATTTCCTAATGTCAGTTAATCAAAGTCTCATAAAAGCATATTTCAAAGAAATGTATTATACAACAGAGAAAAAGTACCTCAAGCACTATGAATACTAGTAGCGGTTTCTCCAAACATTTATGCTGTTTCTAATGGCAACCTCACCTTAAGTAATGTTGACAAGGGCTCAACTGTCTGACACAGCTGCTTTGTTCTTTTCAACATTCACATATATATCAGTGTATATGCTCACTTGTCGTCAATGCTGTTCTGATAGTAGATGTGCAGCAGTTTGTCTTTGATCCAGCTGATCTTCAGGGCAGACTCTTTGCCGGCCTCATGGTGCAGACAGTATTTCTTATAAAGCTGAGCCAGGCCCATCATGGCCTCCTTACGCACACGCCACTGTAGGGGGAGGAAGCAGAGGGAGGAAAAACAGATCAGCACAACAGAATTATATTAAGATGAAGAAAGCAAATTTAAATTTATTGAGGTATACAATAAAGCAACTTGGCGTTGAGGGAAATTCTTCTACTGTTTTGTGTCAATTTAATCTGTAACAATTTGAATGAACAGGAGAAAGATTTCAAATGTGAAAGCTAAATCAAACATCCACCTGCTTCTGCAAGGATCTAAAATACCATTTGATTAATTTCCTACATGACTATCACAACATCTACACTTCTGATGCAACACAAGTGACTGTGTATTTGTCTCACCCTCTTGTCTAATGTCCTTTCTCGTACGAAGCCCAACAGCTGGTCATTGACCAAGTTGAGGTCTTTTTTCCCAGCGTTGATGATGGTGACAATGACATCATGACGGATGGCTTCCTCTGGGTCGTGAGAACGCACCTTCAAATACTCTGATAGGGTGATAAAAAGAAACAACTGTAACCACATTTGTGTTCAGGGAATAAATGTGAAAGAAAAGACAGAATTAAAGGGTAAAGTGAAGAAGACACATTGAGTCAGAAAACACAGACACACCTGTCAGGTCTCTGGCCAGGTCTGGGTGGTTCATGAGGCAGTGGCTGGCAAACTTTACACACTCTAGCCTGACAGGGACGTGGATGTCATTGAACCTGGAGAAAAAAATCATTTAATGACATTAACATCATACTCTGAGAGAGCAGGTAAGTGAGCCAATGTGTGACTAAGGAAATACAAATCGGGAGGAATATGATTGATTTGCACAAGGTCTTCTTCAACAACCAACCAACTGTGCTATGATTTACAGGATTCAAAAGTTTTCCTTACTTAGCTGCGCTTCCTATCAAAGTTTAATTTCATCTAAACCCCCTCATAGGAGTACAGATCAGATCTCTGTGTTCATTTTTCAGTTTCAATTGAAAATCCATTTACTTAACTGTGTACCATCTAACTCTTAATTTAACTTAAGAAAGTGGTCGCTTAAATCAGCAAACGAGATCCTTACAACCACCAGCCTAAATGCTCCCACTCCGGCTTCATGGGTTCATCAACCATTGAAAAAGACAACAAGGGAGTAATTTCACTACAACCTTTTGATGTATCTTTAGAAATGTCTTTTGTCTGTTCTACAACAAATTATACCCCTTTCCTCTTAATAACCCCCCCTTGACTGAACTGGATCTGCATAAGGAATCAATTTGTATGTGTGTGTGTGTGTGTGTGTGTGTGTGTGTGTGTGTGTGTGTGTGTGTGTGTGTCTGCTTGTTCATGTTACTCACCGTCCTAAAAAGCACTGCCACAGTGGTCTGTTCTGTGAGGCTAGCTCTGAGTCTTTGGCCCCAAATAACTTAGCTAGCAACCGTACAACAGCTAGACGCTCCTCGCCATCATTGCTCTGTGAAAACAAAACACAGAAATACAAGTTGCCTTTCTGAGGCAGTCTCAACAAAAAAAACCCCAAAAGAAAACAAAACATGATTTGTTTATGTTCCTGTATTTACTGTTTGAAAGCACAAGTGTCCTGGGTTGCCTGGGTAAAGGTTGCTTCACCAGGATAACACAGGATGGGCATTATCTGACACTACTGACAGGTAAAACTGACTCACAGAGAAACATACCATACTTAAACTTTAGATTTTGTCAGTTTGTCAATTAATACTGCTCGACAAATGATTTAACAAGCACAATACAAAGTTACATCACTCATAGATCTGGTATTAACTATACTCTGAATAATGTTAATCTTTTGAGCACAGCATGACGATGATGCTAACTGTGTGTGTGTGTGTGTGTGTGTGTGTGTGTGTGTGTGTGTGTGTGTTGTGTTAACCTTAAGTTTGAATTCCAGCTGTGGCATGACAGAGGTAAGCAGCATAGGGTCGATGGCAAACAGTTCCTGGATGAGGTCAAAGACGTGTTCCGATAAGTCGCTGACTGAGGACTTGCCCATCACTAAAACCTGATTGAAGAACTGAGGAAGAGAAGTGAGAGAAAGTGAGAAAAATACTTCATTAAACAAAATGTACTGTAGATACAGACAGCTGTTTACGTAATGAGTCTGAGGACAAGAGTTAAGAAAAAACAACATCACAGGGGCAAACTGAAAATGAATGAGAGAGGCTGCTTCTCACGTTTGCAATGCATGTCTCGATGGTCTGGACGGTCTTCTTTAGCAGAGTCTTGGCAAGATCGTACGCTTGCTTGTTCAGATTCTGTTCCGAGGGAAGATGAACACTGATTAGTTAATTTAACTGACAGCAAACATCTTATTCAAACATTCACTGATACACAAAATGTTAAGCTTGTCCAATGTGACGTCAACTGACAGTGGTAGACAAATATGCAAGGCTCACTGTTGTCATTTTTGTCATATTAACAGAAATTCAGAGGGAAAAACAAAGAAAAAAGAAAAAGATGTTCTTGCACCAAAAGACCCACTTCATTACAGCACAGAGTAATAAGGCTCAGAATAGGTTTTCATTACTAAAGACAAAAGAGGAAAATGCAAGAAATGTCAAAGAAGTTGCTAATGGTCCACCCAAGTCTCACTAAGTTACTTAAGAAATAATAAACAATAAACAGTGTTTGTGCTGAAAATGGTTTTATAAAAGGATTTTAATCCAGTTTTGAAAAATGACAACACGTTTCATAATTATGTCTGTAGCTCTATCTAAACCACACTAAATAAACAGATATACATGACTGTATAATAAGATAATACATATAATGGTGTTTGTGTGTGTCCCACCTTGTGTGCAGGGATGAGGTTTATGAGGATGGTATCCAGCAGCTCCTGTGTGACTCCATCGCCCTCCATAATGATGGAGCTCATCAGGTCCATCATGTGCATCTGCACCTTCTGGTTATGGCTGTTACTGTGGAGGAAGGAAGAAATAAATTAAAGAAAACTGAAACAATAATAACATAAAGCAAAGAGTGAATATTCACTGTAACCCCCTCTCTTGACCTGGATCATGGTGACTGGGATTTTGTCAGTCTGCATGTTTCTAAGTAAGCAGGACTTGTTGAAAAGGTAGTAAAAATGGAGCTTATCTATTATATGTCAGATTTAAAGGCTACCAGTAGCACTTTGCTGAAATGTAGAAAGAGTCTGATATTAGTGTTATTTCAGAATGTGGAGAAAAACAGTGTTATGAGAAATGAAGAGCATTCACACAAAAGAACACATTAGCAGATAACAACTGCCTTACTTGATGACAGAGAAGAGCGTTTTGAAAAGCTGGATGAAGATCTCGTTGCAGTCCTCCAGTTCAAAGCATATGTTGTACGACTTCACCCACGCCAGGTTCTAGAGAAACACATAACGACTATGAATTGATATTAGGATTCGAATTAAATAGAGTATAGTATAACTACATGGTTCTAGAGCAGCAGCAGCAACAATGTTTATGACAGCAAAGTCACTATATAAACTCAATAATATCCCACTGGAAATACATCTAAAATGTCAGTAAAATAAATCTTTCCTGACATCAAAACACTGAGTGAAATTTAGACAGAATGAAGAACACAGACATCAGTCATTCCTGCTGTCGTCTGTGTGCCTCCCTCTGCTGCTGAGGTGATTCATTCTCTGTAGGTACCACTGCTAAATCTTGTGATATGTGGACAACTAAGCTGAACAGTTACCATACGCCTACAGACAGCTTTGGTTTCAGCTTGTCTGTTACAAATCACTATTAGCCAAACTAGTGCCATGTGCTTGTGTAAAACATACAGGCGGTGGATGAGAGACTGCGGACAGAGCAGATTAACATTTCGCTCACCTACTTGCGTTTTATAGCATTTTCTGTGATGAGCATGGTCGTCAACTCAATTAATCTGCACTTCACCCATTCATTTCACTGTCTCTACCTCAGCCTCTTGACTGTTCACTCTGTGTGTGCGTGTGTGTGTGTGTGTGTGTGTGTGTGTGTGTGTGTGTGTGTGTAGGAGGAGCCCTCACACAGAGATACTGCAGTGTGATAATAAATTTCACCAGTGTTTAAAAGTACAGTTAAAAGAACCGGTAACATCAAAGTAGCTTATCAATACTACGACCTTTAATGAGTTAGCACTGGGCCCGTTTAATAGCAGCAAGATTAATGGGGTTAAAGCTTCATGCATCTGCAGGAAAATGCATTTATGAAAAGACTGATCTCAGATTTTGTGAATTGATATCTGGTCATTCAGACGAAGATCGATTTGAATCCATTTTTAACCCAGTCCTATGCCTTACCTCCAGCAGGTAGAAGTATCTGTTGAACTGAGGGCTCTTAGTGTCTTCCAGTCCCTTCAGTTGTCTAGTGATGAACAGGAAGATGTCCTGGAGACAAGACAGGAAAACACTTGAGTTAGTTGTTTTTATGCTTGTGCTGGTGAGCGCTCAAAAAAAGAAAATAAGTTTCCTGGCAAGCTCTCAACAGAGCAGATTTGATCAGAGCAAGCAGAGACGAAATTAATCATGATGGTTTGCAATGTCAGCCAACGTTCACCTCAAGGTTAAAAATCCCACAGTGATGTTGAAACACTTGTTAGATCTAGATGTCACTTTGATGTGGTAATTCTGCTGCAAACTTACAAATGTCTCTTAATGCACATTTTACTGTTCAAAGTTCAGACCGATATTTTACAGTAAACCATTTTTTGATCAGTTTCTTCATGGGACTGCCAAAAGATGAGCGTGAATCAACTGAATACTGATGACTTCATTCAGCCATTCAGGGCCCTTCTTCCCAGACCTATCATGTACACTTATATAACATTATCTTACAACATTATACAATTACTTTTTCTTGTGTGTTGCTCGTGTCCTTGTTAATTAACTACAGCTCATTAAAATTTGCATTAAATCTCATTTCAGCTGATGTAAGGAGCAAAATTGAAAAGTTTGACTACTATTGGAAAAACTATTCCCTTGGGGATAGTGCTTAGCTGTTTGATGTAGGATTGCATGCAGTTATCAAGCGACAGTTCCTAACCTTGAGTTTGTCGTGGGAGGTGTAGGGGGCCTCCGGAGCATAGATCCTGAAGATGTCAGCCAGACAGCAGGCCACCAGTAACCTTACATCTTTATTGGGGTTCCTGAGGAAGAACTCTGAGGCGAGGTGGAGTGCCAGGCCGAGATACTGCTGCTTCTCCTCTTCGGAGTCTTGGTCCATGTCCATGTAGGTTTTCACCACCATCTGTCAAACAGGGTGACAAAAGGAGCAGGGTTAGAAATGAAGCATCTTGGGCAGGTCACAATTAAAAGAAGTAAAGCAATTTAAATGTTTAAAAGCTCGGCATTAAGAAAACATGGCTGCATCACTGCTTTTTAACTATTGCGATTCTTTCCCCCCACTTTTAAAATTGATTTTCTAAATGCCTGAATCAATATAATTCAAATGTGGAGATGGAACTAAAGTGCTGATTTTATTGCAGTAATCTCTGATTAAGGTTAAACCATGTCTGTTTCAAGAAAAACAAAGCCAAAGCAAGAAAGCAGAAGATGGCAGACAGTAGAGGATACAGATCTTCAGCTGTTTGTATAGCAACTAGAATCCAGCCAGCTTAGTGCAAACTCCCCACCAAATCAGCAAACTTTCTGTTGCTGCTGTTACACAAATTAGACCTAGTGCAATGTGAACCCTGGCGCTGGGGTTTAAGCTTGATGAATACAAGTTACCTCTACTGCATGTCTGTCTCCAGAGTTAACGCCCACTCTCCCCCTATGAATCTCCTAACGGCAGAGAGTGAGGTGGATAGACGGGTTGCAGGAGAAGGCTAAATCTTGTCTCATTTGTGGTTCAATAAACAGAGTGAAAGAGAGAGCAGGGCGAGGGACTAAGCAAAGCAAATCAAATCAATTTACACTAGATGCAGCGCTGAGCGCCTAGGATGGTTCACGATCTGTAGTGACAGTTTCGACATCTGGTCTATTTTTACTGTGAGTGAAATCTGGCAAGAAACCGCACTGCTAATCTATTTTAAACGATACAGAGAATATATTAGATGTGATATAAATTATGTCACTATGACAAATGATAAAATATGCAACCCATGCTTCCACATATTTGTCAGTTGTGTCCAAACAGAGTGAGAGTAATGAGAAGAGCCATAACAACTGACAATGCTTCAAATGGGCTATGTATGTTGTTGCAAAGACGTTACATATTCTAAAATATCACACACATCTTCAACCTGGCAGCACAGAGGATCTATACAATCAGTTTCAAGGTTGACACCCAAGATTAGTGTCCCCAATTAAGTATCTAACCACGTCTCCCCTTCTGTTCCTGAGTTATGTTGTTGAGTATAGGGCTGCAACTGATTATTTTCATTGTCGACTAATCTGTCAATTTCTTCGATTAGTCGACTAATCATTTTATCTCAAAATCTGTTAAAATGTTGAAAAATTTCAGTCTCTCTCCCCCAAACCCCAAAATTATGTCATCTAATGTCTTGTTTCATACTCACGCCAAAGGGTTTTATATCACCGTCATGGGAGAGTGTGTAAAGCTGCCAATATCTGAACATAAGAAGCTGCAATAAGAGTATTTTGGGGTACTTTTATAGTACTTTTCTATGAAAAATTACTCAAACCGATTAGACTACTAAAATAGTCACTGATTATTTTACTAGTTGATTAGTCATCAATTAGTCGACTAATCGTTGCAGCCCTAGTTGAGTAATGGCCAAAAAGGTGTTTTTGCAGAACACTGTGATGTTGCAGTGAAGCTGATCTTTGACCTTTTGGATATTCAATGTCATTACTTCATTATTACACATTTATGTGACATTTTGTCATAATTACCATATGAATTCTCGAGTTACAGACAAAATTGGAATGGACAGATGGACAGACAACCCGAAAACATTATGTTGCCAATGCAGAGGCCTAAAAATCGCAATACCCATGGAATCTGCACCCAAGTATTTAAACAGTATTTAAACAGGAGGTTAGCATAGTGTGTCAACCTTGGTGTTATGTAGACATCATCAAGTATCTTTTGACTCAAAACTGTCAACTGTCACTGGGACGAACAAAGCGCCAACTTGGAACACAGAATCAAATTTCCTTTTAAATCTAGCCATGGTTTTAATGGGATGCAATTGCTTGTTTTTGACAGTGATTTACCAAGAGCAAATTAGGAGGGAACCCCATGAAGTTGGATATGAAATGATTGGCCTGTCAGATCATCTTTGCTGTAATGGCTGCTATAAGGACAGATGAGAGCAGTGAGATTCAACCACACAGTACTTGTGTGATCAGACAATTAAAACTAACAGCTCAATGAGCCTAAAGCAACGTAGAGCTTCCCTCCATCATTTAAGAATTATTGAATTCAGTGACAATAAGCTTGAGTTTTATATACTTTCAAAGCATCTATAGGCACAATGCAAGGTAAGAAACACATTCCCTTCACTAATTGTGAGACGGTTTGTGACTTTGAGAGAGAGACATCACCAAAATAAAAAGGACTTTAACAGAAGCTCTCACACCCTTTTGTTGTTTCTTCTTGCCGAAAACAAATGTTTACTAGTTCTTAGGAAGGTTGCCTTTTAATTTCCCTTTGATCATTTGGATTACATCTTAGCAAACAAACATTTATTAAAGAGTTTTTTGGGTTAAACATGAACACTGCAGTCTCAAGAGATTGTATGCACTTCAATCTTATCAAACATCTCAGTTCTTAAGGGCAGGCTCTAGGACACCATGCTTTAGTTTGAACTACCACTTCCTCTACAAGAGCGACGTGTGACTATGTGTGTGTATATATATATATGAGAGAGAGGTGAAGCAGAGCAGTGGAGCTCACTATACAGCCAGGCAGTCAGCAGGGGTGGGGGATGGGCCAACAGCTCCAGCAGACTGCAGAGCACAACACTCACTCCTACACACAGATACACACACACACACACACACACACAGTCACTCCAACCCTCCGCCAAGCTTAGCTGAAATAGTCACAACCCAGCCGGTGAAGACTCTCTACACAGAGACGAGCGTGTGGGCCTGTTGAGCTGTGGGGTGTGTGTGAGTTTCTATGCACCTTAAATGTATTGTAGTTGATTTGGATTTTGTCTCAGTGTGAAAATATATGACGTTTTCAAATGGCTGCTGATGCAAAGACACTCCGCAAGAGTTGGGAGTGTTTCAGCTTAATGTTTAACCAAAATGAAGCCACAATTTATCCCTGTAATTGATGAAAGCAGCTCTGATAACATGTAACCGTAAGCAGACAGCCATTCCCTAACCCTGGTTGAAGTCAAACACAGCCCTTGTTAACCCTCTTCCTTAATATCAATAAAACAGGTTAGCCTGGGAACTGAAGGCTTCAGCTGTGTTCAAACAGACAACACTGCACGGATATTTTTAAAAAAAAAAAAGAAAACAATCCAGGTCCCCATTCATTTCAATGTGACCAGCACTATGGAGTACTCATGTCTGAATGTTGGATATGGAGCTTGTGCCAGTAGCAGCTAGCTTAGCTTCACACAAAGGCTGGAAACAGGGGTAAACAGCTAGCCTGGCTCTGTCCAAAGGTCACAAAATACACCTCTAAAGTTAACTGATTAACACACTGCTTCTTTAAAAGGCTCTGTATGCAACATTGAGAGCATTAATATAGAAGCACACCACTATTTGTATGTGTGTATGTATGTAAATGTGAAAGACAGAGTAATGGCATCCTGAGCAAAAAAATGTAGTCACACTCCATATGTGTGTGTTGTAACCACAGCTTATTTGTAGTTTGTTGAGGTAAGCCTGTCTAGCAGTGTGTGCATGTTAGTGCATGTGTGTATCCCACGGGCTATCACATAGCTGCCAATTTGGACTGCGATCATACACCAGTTACTGCTGATAACTGGACGGCGTCATCCCAGTAGCGTAGCCCCCACTCTCCAGTTCCCCCCTAGTTAACAACATTAGCTCTGTCAGCACTGTTGCTGTTGTTTTGCCCTGTTTATGGAGTTTGCATCGTGAGCAGCTTGCACCCGGCGCAGCCACGTCCATGATAAGAGCTGTGTCCTGACATTTCATATGCTCTGATTTTTTACAAAGAGCCCCTTTAATCATACAAAAACCAAAGGATAAAAATGACAAATCACAGTTTTATAGGGGGTTACGCAGAGAATTATTCCTTGGCCAGGGGGAGTCCCTTCTTGAAGTCTCAGCCGGTTGCCTGGTAACCTCGCGGTGATCAGAAGACTTAATACGACTCTGGCTTCATTTTAATATATTTGCCATACAGACATGATGATGGTCTGGATTGTCTCATCCAACTTTAGGCATGAGCAAAGCATTTCTAAAATGTTGAACTGGTCTTGTTGCTTAAGGGACCATTTTTCCTCTGAGGAATAAATGTGGTTTGAAACATTTACTCTACAAAAACAGTCTGATCAAGCAGATGTTGTTTCCCGATTCATCATCATGCCTTCTGTTTCTGTACACAGTGCTTTTCTTTGATAGACCAAAGAGCACATGACCAGTCTGTGCTGGTGAAAATACTTTGCCATTGGGTAGGCTCAGTTAGCGTTTCCCTTTCCAAACTATGAACACCCTACTTGGCCTATTTCACCAGCAATGTGAGCTCTGACGATGGCTGTTAATGCCTGAATAATCTGTATAATAACATAATTTGCATTTGGGGAGGTAGTGACTCAGTTAATCACTATACGCTACTATCACAATCCATGACCCACAACAGCCATTTCATTACCAAGCACACAAGCAATTCTATAAAACCCAATATATGCCAAGTCATGAGGACAGTTCTCCAAATAGCATGAATCAGCATCTTCCTCTCTTTATCCACTGCATCAAGTGCTTTCATTTTTTAAGAACTCTGAAACCAACTGAGAAGACTTGTTATAAAAAATGGTATGAAGCTGAAACCTTTCAACACTCGCAGCTAATGTTCAGCAGCACAGTCATCAGTGTTTCCCAATAGGGGTGGAATTCTCACAAATCAATCCAATTCTAATTATTGGGTTCAGGATGCAATTCTCAATTCAGAACTAATTTTGGACTGAATCAATAGAAGAGCACTATTTTTAGAGCTCCTGATCGACCGTTAGCTGGCAGTAAAGCTAACTGGTCTTGATCAAGGTCGCAGTCAGTGGGTTTTCAATTGAAACAGACTGTTCCATCAACATTAGTCTGTGGGTGACGGGGTACAAACAATTCACCAAATACTTCACAGTCACCTTCCAAAGCTGTTTATTAAGTTGGTATATTTTTGAAATGAGCGCAAAGACTTGCCTTGTTTTCATGATGAGATAGTATCTCTGTTATTAGAGCATTTGTAAATTGTTCACAACACAGAAATAAAATGACATTTATTATATTTATTTTTAGGGTCCACAATCATAGTGGATAAGAATTGAGATTCTCCTGTGAATATATTTTTACCCATCCTAATTTCCATATCATGAGGATTAGGTGGGCCCACTAATAACCTTCACAACCTAATGACGAACAACCGTTGATAATCAGACACTTTGCAGTTTTTTACTTGGGCTGACTTTCCTGGAAAAGTTCGTTCAATGGCTGTTAGGATGCATATTACTTAAATGTTACTGCGTCTAATTTGCACTGGAAGCAACATATTGCATATTTAACTTTCAATTAAAAAAACAAACAAACAAACAAACAACAGGAACAAATACTTTCTGTAATACAGTATGTATAAACTACAAAATGTTTTCAAGAGAGTAGTCTGTTGCACTGTTTATTTCTTTTTATTAAAGGGAAACACCATCTAAATTATTCATTCCAATGTTATTTCCATGGCATAAGGAAGTTTAATCAGTATTTGCAAACATGGACTACTCACTCTCAAAGCCAGAAACCACAGAAGTCTCAAACTTGAGATGTCATAGGGTATAAAGTCTGGAGCTACTCCACAGACAATTAATGGGAGCCTGATTTTGTGGACCCACAGAGTGTTTGTTTGTTTTATTTCATAGCCAAGTGAGCTTTATTCTATTGTAGTGTTCTCAGTTCTGAAACAGAAAATGTACCCATAAACTCAGAACATTTACCTTACTGCTCTCAGTGTCATCTAGAACATATTTCACCATTCATTGTCTATGGAGCAGCCCTAGACTTTATACTCTATGACAACACAAATATGAATTTTAACACAGTCTAGATTTGGAAAAGAGTTAGTCACGATAACTACTATTTTTTAACTGTCTTAGACCATAAGAATAACATGTGATTTTTGAAAATGGGCGTAGTTCCCCTTAAGTCAACAAAAATTACGCTCTTTATTAAGCTTAGCTTTTTATATGAATGCATCCAGTAGATTTTTTTTTTACCAAAAACACATTAAATTCCGTGAGTTGACTTATAATCACAAGATAAAATATCTTATTATACATCTAATTATTCTTTATTGCCTTGCTAACACAGACTTAGGTTGTTGGCAACTTCTACATATTCAGAATTCTGCAACAAAGTACAGTTGGGCAATATGTTAAAATCTTTCAAGCCGCCACTGTCAGCCCAACAACCAGCAAATGCCAAAATATTTGCACGTGTGTGTCTGTGTGCGCGCCAATAAGTTATGTATTTTTGTATTGAGCTAAGACATAACATTCTAGTAACTACTCATGTAATATTCAGATAAATGACAGGTTTATTTATGTCTCAACTGTGACCAGCCTGGTGCTATATGGACTCCCTCCTTCTTGACCTACCACAGATAGTGGACCAATCTACAGAATGATTCTACTAGTGGCTGACTGTGGAGGAAAGTGACTGAATAACTTTCATATCAACCTTATAAATAAGCTGTCTTTTGGCTAACAGCTCTGCTGGCAGTACAACACCAATCTTAAATCTCTGCCATCAATTGGCTTGGTTACTGCACATGCAATTAGTGTCAGCCTTTCAAACTCTCAGCAGTATGCAGTAGAGGTTAAATGGATCTGTAAACATCTGTCTTGCACAGTCAACAACCTGCCATTCAGCACACTTGTCCCGCATGCCAAGGCCAAGGATTGTGTGCTTTATGATCACAATGCTAATCTACTAACAGTTCTAGGATGTCAAGGAACCATTTCACTATTACTGTAGCAAACAAGCTAATTTGATTAAGAAGATACACAAGATCCATGTAAACACAGATGCACAAATGCTGTGGATTTAAAATGTGGGGTAAAGGGAGGGGTGGCTATCAGAATGCAGGGTAAGAATGTTTAAAGGGATAGTTCCAATTTTCTTAAGTATGGTTGTATGGGGTACTCATCTATAGACACATAAATTACATACAGTAGATGTCAGTCGGCACGCCCCAGTTTGGAGAAGCACAATGGGATCTGACATTGAGGCTAACCACTGTACTGCTGTGGACGAGTTGACACCTAAAGAAATCAATAGTAGTTTATGAGCACACTATATTAAGGATATTTCCACTGCTTTACCTTACCATCAGCCAGTAATTTCCAACAACAAAGTGAAAACGTTGTGGCTCTCTCTTTTAAGCCAGACTCCATTGAAATACAGTGATTTAACATTGCTGAACAAAGTAGCTGCTGGTTTACCATTGCCAGATTTTTGTTTTGTTGTTTAAGAGGGTTAGTTTGGATTCATCAAAGTTATACAATAGCACAAAATAACTAACTTATCAAAGCAGTGGTAGACCAGCAACTCCTGTGTTCAGCAAGCTAAAATGAATGATTCTGTCAATGGAGTCTGGTGGCTTTCACAAGAGCATAGAGGGGGAACTGAAGCTGTTAATGGCTTTCCAGTCAGAACCAGCTGTCTGGCAGAAAGATAAAGAAGTGAAAATAATATCAACGTGGTGTACACTAAAGCTGATATTGATTGTTTTTTTTGGTGGCTAAACACCTTTTTTCCCTCCTCACTCCCTCCATAGCAGTACATTGATTAGCTTCTGTGTCGGGCCCCAGCCTGCTTCTTAAAACTGAAGATGTGCCGACTGACAATGACTGGATGAAATACACTATCTATGGATAAGTACTCCATTTTTAGGAGGCTTCAGCTCATTGTTTGGCTGCACCAACTTTACTGTCTTGGTTCATTTACACTATTCTCATAGTGTCATTTTTGGCAGCAGTGTTTTTTGTAAATGTTTACAGCTAGTGTACACTGAACAAAGCAACAGCAGACAGACACAGCGACTAGCTGGAGAACATAGTGGAACATTTTGCAACAAAAGAGCCTGCTATTTCCCTCAGGAATGGTGGAGACCAAGACAGAGCTTGACACTTGACTCCAAATAAATTATGATGTTGCTCCATAACTGCCGGATGTGTAAAGCAAATGTTTACTAACACATAAACTTAAAAAAATCACAACTTGTTTCTGCTATAGCCAAGTACCGAAAACTGGTTAAATATAGTAGTATGCTACATGTATACAAAATGATATGTGATGTAATTCAGTACTTCTTTGAAAAAGAAATCCAAACATGAGTCGCTCATATGTTCCCTTGCAGGAAAAACAGCTTCAATGAGGAATGTTGTTTTGTTCTTGTGGTGACATTTAGGGATCATCACACTTTTCCAGTTTTCAGGTGTAATGCTGATAAACTCAGAGACTTTAATACTTCTGAACTGTAGTATCTCCAGTACTATATCCCATAAGGTCAACAATATCATAACACTCTAACTCTGGTAGTGATTACATTAGATTAGTTGACAGACAACAAAAACAGGGGATTGGGAAAACAGTCTGCCAATAGAGAAGGGCCTCTTATAATATACCACAGTTTATAAAGTTAGGAGGGTTTTGGCACTGTGCCAGAGGCTGGACACTGATAAATGAGGTTAGGGTTTACAGAAAATGTATCTTGACAGCAAGATTCCCCATCAACATACCTTCAGTCGTTTGACCACCTCATCGTTGCTGATTTTGTCCGTAATCTCCTTCACTCCGGGTGGATAGATGATCTTTCCGTCCCCCGCCGGTTTCTGCTGTTGCGGGAACTCCATGCTTGTTGGTGTATGGTCCACACGGTCTTCTACTGGCCTCTATGGGTCAGAAAACAAAAGTTCAACACAACCATGCTACCGCACTTACCAAAACCTTGTTATAAGCATCATTCTTATTTGCCAATCATTAATCTTGCTCACTAAAATTGACAGCACCGTACCTGTATATTAAACGATATTCTGATCCAGCAAAGTTTTCAGACAGAAAGACAACATTCAACCAGCATTGTGCATATCATTAGCTTGTATGCTAAAATACCGTCAGCTAAACATCAGCTCCATATTTTCCGTAAATTTCTCTTGAAACATGGTATCGATAGGTAAACAAGCTCAATTCCTATTACGGTACCCTTGTGGCTATTTGAACCGCTAAGTTGTTAGAAAAACACTTTAAAACACCACGAGAGCAGCCGGTGTATGTCTACTGTCATACAGGTTATCAAATTAGCTAGCTAGCTAGTTGCAGTGCAAACATCAATGGCTAGCGGCTAGCATTTTGCGGGAGGGAAGTAAAGCTAGCAGCGAGCGGCTAATGCACGTTAGCCGTGCCTGCTATCTGGTTAGCCTACTTTGCTAGCTTAGGCCGCAAACTATTGAGGTACCCATCACATCTCCAGCTACAGACAATCACAGAGGAAGTAAAGTATCCTATCACTGCTGCCTAAAATAGCGATGCTCGTGGTCAGTTCCTGTGGTTTACAACAAATGCAACTACTTTGTGAAGTTTAAAAATCAAGCTAATTTACTTGTTACTATCTTTTTTCAACTTCAACGCATCGCTCCGCACTGCCGCTAGTTTACAGGCGAAGAAGGGCTGCTACCGTCGCCCTGAGCCCTCCTCTCTCACCACCAACTTGCCCCCAAAGATGATTTTTAACATCCTAACAAATGCAAAATGAATCTATTTTCAAATATACAACTACGACTAAAACAGCAGGATATTTGCCAAGCGTCTCCCCGTCTGTATTTACCTCTCAAGTGGGCCGTTTTAATTCATTAGTCTGACACAGGTTGGGTTTAGTTTTCGGCACAAAGCTCTCTGTCCGTTCAGTCAGTGCTGTCTGTGTGTAGGCTGGGTGCAGAGCGCCCCCCTCGGTCTCACCGGAGTACTGCACCACCAAATACATGGCGGGAGTCAGGAACAAACAGCTCGTACACCCCAATCAGTTTCACTCCTTCAACCTAATGTGGCTTTATCTTTAAAATACACGCTGTACTGGTCAAATTTGCTTTTAATAACAAAATGTAATGACTGTGTTTGTATGTACATTCACTGACACATGATGCAGTTTTCATTTTGTGGCATATGTGCTATGTACAGGAAACTATTGAAAATATAATATTTTACCGATATTAATCCCTACTTTAATTGCAGTAGTTACTGTGAATACAAGTCTACAGTGATGATCGGCAAATACTGATTTCTGCTACCACTACGTTTCATGGTATTGCTGCTTCTTCGTGTCATTGTGGTATAAACGAATTCAATCAATGACTCAACTTTCCTTAAAGTAATGAAATGTGAGAGTAGTGACACCTGGTGGTCAACTGGCAGCTATTGACAACTGGAAAAAAAAAAGGTTCAACTTTACCCATTTAACGGATGCTGCAGACCATCTGCTTTTGATCAAATAGGCAGACTTTCTGCAGTGACCCAAACTAACCACCATTTCATTGTTTCAGTAACATCTGACATGGTAATGTTCTATTGGTTATGTGCATTAATGATAATAGGGTCTAACGTAGCAGGGATAAAGTGCCTAAACCATCAGATACTGACACACATTCACACACAAAAAGAATAAATGGCTGGGGTGAGGGTATTACAAGAGGCTATTGGTCTTATCTCCCAACTCCCAACTACAACTACAAAGAAATACAGTGATAAATAATCAAAGTTCAATTAAAAAAGAAGCAATGAAGTATTAAAGATTTTGTGTAAGTAATAGTAAGTAGTATAAGTAGTAGTATAAGTAGTATAGCTTGTAATATATAAACTATTCTTAAATTGCAAAATTGTTTGCGCAAGCAACGTCACAGTACACAGAACTCCAGATATTCAATTTCATGACCAAAACCTCACTGTGGGTATTTTACAGTACCTACCCAAAATCCTAACCATGTACATTCACCCCAGTACTTGATTTTAAAGCTACTTTGTACTTCTAATACACTACATTTCCATGGAAACTAGAAAACTGATTTTCTGCAGAAAATCTGTATGAATACTGACAACTCAAATTGCAAAGCGTTGCTGAGAAATGAGGAATCTTACAGCGCAATTGCATTGCACTGCTGAAAAACATGAAAACTGAATTGTAAAACTTGCAGAGTTGAAAGTTGAACTGCATTACCTTTAGAAGCTAAGAACTGAAACACATTGCTAGAATAGCTGGAAGCTAAATGGTAATACTGTTAAAGGTGGAAGTTGAAATGACCTAAAAGGCTGAAATAAACAAATGCTTTGTGGTTTAAAAGCATAAAATCAAAAAAGTCAAATACAAGCATACATGTCTTTAAAGAGCATAATGGTTTGACCTTTGAATGGAAGTATAAATACTTTGTGACCTATTTCAAGCTTTAATTAAGTTTGTAGATAAAAGTATGGAAATTGTAAAATTTCAAAGTGGACTAGACTGAAGTCTTTATTCAACCCACTAAAATGTCTTAACCTTTGAAAAAGCTTTAAATTAAGTATGACTGTCTAGGAGTTTTTGTTTTGAATGTTCATTTTTGTGTTACTATCTTGGGGCTTTTATTTAGAAAATCTGGCCTTGTTCTTTCCAACCAGTAATCTCTTGTTGACATCTAGGGACTTTTATTTTGAAAATCCAGCGAAAACCAGAGTCAGAGCTCCTCTTGCCTGGTTGGTGCATTACCTAAAGCCGCTAAGAGCTGAAAGACAGTGCTCGAAAAGTCAATGCTGATTCAGCATTCACACAAATATTTAGTAGTTACTAGTTTCTTTATGTTTACAATTTTACATACATTATAATCAACGTCTAAGGTGTGGTGAAGCACCATCGATGTAAGAGGTTAAAATGCTGCTTACATGTTACGTATCACTACTAATAATCCAGTGTAACTATATGACAATTTCACAATGACAGGGCTGCATATGAATACTTTTATACTTAACGTTTTTCTCATTGTTCTGAAGCTCTATGTAAGATTTGAATGCATGACTATTTTGTATTGTTACATGGCTACTTTTACTCACGTACAACCTTAAAGTTAGGTTAATCCACAAATGCTGAATTGTTCAGAAAGGCCATGCTCCAGACTCAAGTCTCAACATGCACCATGTGCCACAGCGACCTTTTATTTTGAAGTCACTGTCTTGACTTCCGGTGTTAACCTCTCTGGCGGACTTGGCACTGCTCACACTTTGTGAGGTATTTCTACCACTTGGAGTGCTGTTAGATATCATAACCTTGAGTTGCTGCACTTTGGTTACTTCACAGAATCATGGTTTCAGCTCCGGGACGGCCCCTGGTAGCTCCAGCGCTACTTAGTTAGCTCCATGTAGCCGCTAACGAGAGCTACCGGCGGCTACGGCCCGGATAGGGAATGCCTCGGAGAAAGAAAAACGGCCAAAGCCCGGCCAGAGTCCCCGGCGGACCACCA
Source organism: Epinephelus cyanopodus (assembly GCA_026686955.1). Lineage (NCBI taxonomy): Eukaryota > Metazoa > Chordata > Actinopteri > Perciformes > Serranidae > Epinephelus > Epinephelus cyanopodus. The sequence continues at coordinate 40,071,626 of CM048916.1, forward strand.
GAGGGGGGAAGCCTCGGCCACAACACCAGCTACCGACTACCTCAGGGATTTGACGGTGCCATGGCGAACAACTTTCCATCCAGCACCTCGCTCCCCAGCTCCGACAAGGAGAACATCGTCAAAAGCATGCAAGAGATGTTCTCACACCTGGAGCCAGAAGTTATATACATCGTGCTGTCCGAGTGTGATTTCAAAGGTAGCATTAAACACGGAAGACTAGTAATCCAGCCTGCTCTTTAACTCATGGAAATGCTATTTAGTGTTATATGTCTAACCAGTTAGCTGTGTAGCTTATTAGCAGTGTTACTGTAACAGCATTTTACAACGTTATTGTGTAGTGGGGGTCCCATGTGTATTACTGACAGTATCAGCAGTCATCTGAAACGGCACCTTACATTCCTTGCGTCAGCAGCCCACGCACCCTCTTCCACCTGTTGTGCCTGTTTATATAAGCCACGAGTCCCTGCGTCCCCAATACATATATGTATGAGTACACTTTACTTTTAACTGCCTACATTGCTGATGGAAGAATAAAATGCAGTATCAAAGCCGGGGACACACAACAGAAAACCTGCAACCAAAGCCCAGTTGCTAATCCCAGGTCAGATGACTGCAGAGTCCTGCCTGATCAGGCACAGTTTACAAAATTACACAGAAAGGAGTTATTTAAAAGACTGAGAAGTTCAGAAGTAGGACAGCCAGGTTCCGTAACACCTCTTATCCAGAGAGTGCTCATGTCTTTAACTCCAAAACCACCAATTGTGTTGTTGTTATTCTTGTCACTGTAATGGTATGTCTGAAATGGTGTTCATCATCATTGGTTTGTGGGGATGACAGCATTGCTGCAGTAAGGCTTCTTTTGCATACCCTTAGTTTTTTTTAAATGCATTTTTAACCACTTTAATGTTTTATTTTGTTCTATGTGAGCACATTCCCATCAACTATGTTGAAATAAGTATTGAAAAATGTAGTCGTGACTTTTAAATTAACTCTGGGTGTCTGTGGTTTCTCTGTTTGTGTTCTAGTTGAAAATGCAATGGACTCTCTCTTGGAGCTGTCTGTGGCTGCTGAAGTTGTAGCCCCTATACCTTCCCCAGTCTCTGGCTTTGAGCGCACTGCTGCAGCCCTGCTCAGCCCTCGACACTTTTCTGAACCTAGACCAGACCCAGACTCCTCCAATCCATCACAGCTGCCCTCCGCCCCCCCCTCCACCAACCTCCTGACAGCAGAGCTGGACCTGCTAGTTGATCAGGAGCTGGAGACACTGGACGCACAAGGCGTTAAGGAAGAGCATGGCAGCAGCCAGTATTTATCTATTGGCACGTCGCTTTCCTCTTTCCCCCCACCACCATTCCCACAGCAGGTCCTCCCTGAGCTGCTTCAGTCCAGCCTGCAGCCTGGATCTAGAGGGCCCTCTGGAGCTGACCTGGTGGAGCATGTTTCTGGACCTTCCTCTCCACTCGACCAGCTCAGCACTTGGGAAGACGAGACTGTTCAAGAGCAGCAGTCGATGGTGGATTTCACACATCTGATGACAGAGATGCCTGCAGAAAAGCCGAAACCTCCTTTAGACCTGGCAGCTTCAGGACGTCCCTCGGCTTTCCAGGTGTATAAAAAGCAAGACCTATCGCATGCTCTCTCAGAAAAGGCCGAGGGCATGCCCCCTAAAGTAGTAGTTGGAGGAGCGAGATCTAAGGTGAACACGTTGAATCAGGTGCCTCTAGGTTACATGCCGTCACCCTGGAATCTGCAGGCACCAGTGTTTTCTCCTCGTATCCATGGGAACCAGGGGCCAACCTTCATTACCCCTGTAGCTCAAACACCTTCCAACTGGCCCGGCCAACCCAGGCATGTCTCTCCCTGGCTGATTCAGGGCCCGGTCAGCCAAGCACCTCTCAAACCTTCTGCTACTATTCCAAAATCCTGGGCCCTGCCTGCTGCTCCGCATCCTCCTGCGCAGTACAGCAGGCATCGTTTGGAAGGGAGGGTCCTCGTTCTGCTACGTGGTGCTCCAGGATCTGGCAAGTCGACCATGGCTAAGTAAGATTTTTGGGGTACTCTATATAACAATACACTTTAGTAGCACAAGTTGTTTAGGAGGGCGGTTTTGCAGTTACATCACAGCTTCAGGCAGCAGAGTGGAGACTTGTTTGAATCTAGGGGTGTAACGTGAGATCGATCTGTATCGATATATTGATTCAGTGATCAGCGATCCAATATCATGGATGCAGAGTGAAATCTTCGTCCCCCATTCAAGTGCACCTCCTTCCCAAACATTTGAACAGTGCTAACAGCCTAGCGCCAGGCAGACGATGACAAGCAGCCAAGAAATAGACAATGAGAACATTTACTAATATTGTTTCATATAGAACACGGGCCCCTGAACTGAATCAAATCAAAATTTTATCGTGGCAGACTTTGTGATATTTGCAATCTCTGTGTGTAGTGCCTGTAGGCCATGTTCAAATCAGACATGTTTTAGTCGGAACAGTGATGATTTGCTAACAGATAGCTACTTAACAAGATCCCATCATCTAAATATACAGTAGATCAGATGTGTCAGTAGTGAGATGATTAACTACAACTTCATAGCAAAAGCAGTTTTCTAAAAAGATAAGCAGTGATACATTTAGATTCACTAAACGAGCCACTGTTGCTCAAGAGTCACAGACTTCTACTACAGCAATCACAACCTGTGTTACGTCACCTGAAAGCTGTCTTTATCTTTATGTGTCTGCAGAGCCTTGTTAGAGCATAACCCAGGCGGAGTTAAACTGAGCACTGACGACTTCTTCACTCGCGATGGAAAATATCAGTTTGACCCCACTGTTCTGGGGGAAGCCCATGACTGGAACCATAAACGAGGTAAACAACACGCATACAAACACACAGTTTTGATAAGGAGTGATTCAGCCGTAGCAGGTCAAAGTCAAAAGATTGTTTTATCTATTTAACTGATTGCTGTTGTTTTCCCTTAAGTGCTGTGTGCAGTATAACAAAGGGTTTGTTTCTCTTGTGCTGTCTCTCTTGTGCCAACTTTGTTCCATAGCCAAGGAGGCTTTTGAAAGGGGTGCAAACCCCATCATCATTGACAATACCAACATGCAAGCCTGGGAAATGAAACCCTATGTGGCTCAGGTCAGTCTGCTTGCCTAACATACCTTAAGCGTGGTAACAGCTTCCACGGGGCTAACTGATTCTGCCGCTCACAGCGGTACATTGTTTAGCCTCTGTGTGGGACTGCAGCCTGCTTATCCAAACTGGGGGCGTGTTGACTAACCTCTACTGTATGTAATACTCTGACTATGGAAAAGTACCCCATAATGTCCTAATTTCATTTCAACGTTCATTCAACATTTCATTGCCTTGCCTGTACCTTAAGAGCATGTTCATACTGATGCATCCTTGTTGTAATGCAGGGCTGATTTATGTCTGAACTTCTCTGTCTGCCTGTTGAACTACACTTTCACTTTAAAGCTCTTTATGCATTTACATTTATAGAATCATTTAGTCTCTGAAACAAATACGTACATTGTGGGATTACGTAACATTTGGCCTGACAGTGTAAACTTTGTTCTGAACTGTAAATGTTTGTTCCCCTGTTTGTTAAAGGCACTGAAACATGGATATAAGGTGCTGTTCAGAGAGCCGGACACTTGGTGGAAGAACAAGCCCAGAGAACTGGAGAGGTGAGAGAGAGGGGGGGTGATTACAGTAGCATCTGTTTTTTATGTAGAATGTCAGTAAAGTTTTTTGCACATGACCAGCGAGATACTGTTGGAGACAATTTTATATATTCCACTTTTGCATCTTGTTCTGTTTGTACGTGTGTTTCTATGCAGACGCACCACACACAACGTGCCAGCGGAAAGGATCAGACGCATGCTTAATGGCTATGAGCGCTTTGTCACGGTGCAGTCCATCATGGGTTCACAAATGCCTGAGGTGAAACAGCAGCTCCTCCTGGCAAACAGAAATTCACAGTGAGTTTCACCTTTGAACACTGGTCTTGCAGACAGCAAATCTGCTTTGTTTCACATAGAAGACCCAAATGTGACTCACATAATCAGGAAAAGCATCTAATTTAGGAGTCAACATGAATATTCTCAAAGACAAATAATTAAGTTTTCTGTGTATGACATTTAAAGACACTGTCAGTGTGGAATAGTGCAAAACTAATACTGACTCAGCTGCAAGCTATGCAGCATGTGTTGATCTTTGGATGAGATCAGATCTGTCTGCAGGGTTAGGAACTTATGTATATGAATATAAAATATTTTACAGCTAAAATAGTGGAATTTAATGACTGTTGACAAGGGATGCACAATAAGGGGTGTTGTAGAAGGGGGGAAAAGTGGGACTGATTACCCATGGCCCCAATGGGCGGGAGGCCCCCGAAAAGTCTAGAATGAAAAGTTTAGTTTTGCTATATATTGTTATATATTTAATTTGGCATGTATTAATTTCTCTTTACTGCAGATTGCTCTGTGCCACTTTGTTGCCCTAAAGGAATACACCCACAAATGACCATTGTATATCAGTTACTCAGCCTGTGTCATGTTGAGTTTGTGAAGAAATATTTGTTTTTCCTGCATGCCTCCACAGTGAACGAAGAATCCAAAAGTGGTGAACATTCTTGAACTGAAGTAAAAGGGTTTGAGTTTAACACCAGCAAAACTAAATTTGACTCCTGTTTACTAAGGTTCACACAACTCGTTCGTTATAATCCAATTCTCATTTATCCAGTGTTTTATAAAACACATCTGCAAAGGCAGTCTCATGCACAAAAGTGTAGCGTGCCTTGGCAACTCCATTGAAAGCACAAGCAAAGATTAAATAATGTTCTTTCCCCTGATGCGCTACTTGTATTACTACTTGTATTTTAGACTGTAAGGTTTTAGCGAAAATGCGTGTGTTTGGGAAGTATTGAGAATACAGCTGAGGAAATCAGAGTGTGCTAGAGTTTGCAAACAGATGTTGTGATATGCTTTTGCTGCTGGTAAACACAGTCCCCCTTTACTTCAATTCATCAAGAATTTTCTTAGTATTTGGATTTTTCATTCACAGTGTAGGCATGTGAGAAAAACAAAGGATTCATTTAAGTGATTTCTTTTTTTTTATCTTATCAACAAAATTTTAGATAATTCTAGTATTAAAAAAACCCTTTGTGGTTAAGATAAATGAAAATCATGAGATTTATGCTCATCCAATAAACATGGACCATCCAACATCATTGGGCTAAATCAGACATGATGTTGATATTGTCCAACCATCATTAGTTTTGTTAATTGCACCACTCCAATCTCTCTTGTTTTCTCTAGGCTGGTGACTTCTGAAACACCTCGTCCTGACCTTGTAGGGCAGCCTGGATTGGCTGAGGAATCTAAGAAATCCCGTCCTCAGCTATATTCCTCCCTCCCTGATGTTTCCTCTATTGGTCGCTCCAGCGAAGTGGGAGTATTAAAAGACAGCACCCACAAATCTACGGAGTCCCTCAATTTCCAACCAACTGGAACACTTCAGGAGAACAATGAAATGTCTGATGGAGATGACATGGATTTGGGGGAAATAGATTATGAGTTGGACGCCCAGTTGGAGCTGAATTGTCCAACAGGAGATCAGAGAATCCCCGACTGTATTGTGGAATCAGTGATGAGCGAAGATCATCGTGGGGAAGAAATACCTGTAGCTTTCTCTGAGTCTATTGCACAAAGAGTGAAGAGAGAAAGGCCGAGCAGGAGGTCTGACTTTGACAGGTTGGAGCCTGCAGATCTAGTGAAAGATACTAACCAATCCAACAGTGAGGCAAAAGAGAAAGAAAAGACAATGGAGGCAGAAGGGGTTGAGATGGTGAGGGATGGGGGGGAGATGGAAATGCCTGAGATGTTGGATTTTGTAGGAGATTGGCCTTGTGAAGGGTCCCTTGAACAGCGACAGGTGAGGAGAAGAGAAAGGCATAAAGATGGAAATGGGCAGGAAGACGAAGGTGTGTCTCAAGAAGCTAATGACAATCCAGTGCAGTCGGGACCCAATGTGGCAGAGTTTCAGAAGCTTCTTGATCTTATTCAGACAGGAGTAACTGACATTCAGGCCAGCTCTTCACATTCATCCTCCCTATCCCTGAGCTCTGGAGAGGAACTGGAGAGAGGCGAGGAGGCAGGTGGCAGGTTTGACGAGTCACTCTGCAGTAGATCTAACATAGATGAGAGGGAACAAAACATGAACCCAGGTAATGGCAGCAGAGGTGAATTACCTGACTGTGTGTTAGACTGGAGACCAGCTGACTCTTGTAAGGTCAGGGAATCGAGGATTGATAATTGGGAGGGACTTAAAAACGAAAATGAAGCAAGTAATACCACAGATAATGTATTGGAGATTGGTAGAGAAACAGAGTCTGTGGATCTGAAATCAACCAACCCAACCAATCTCCTCTCAGCTCTTTCTACTGACTCACTAGTTGTCCCCAAAACAGTGGAGGCAACTGTATGGCATGATGGAGAGGGAAGCTGTAATATTGAAGGTGAGGTTGGTACAGAGCCTGCTGCTGCTCGTACTGATACGGACAGGAATAACTGCACAGAGCTTGGCAGAGATACTAGAGGTGAGGCTGAAGGGAGTCATATTAATGAGAGTCCTGTGTGTGAGGGCTCTGTGGAAACAGAAAGCAGTTCTTTCAACGGAGGCAGTCAGGAGAGAAAGCAGCGTCAGGGTCGTAGATCAGGGAAACAGTGCAAACTTGCCCTCACCTTTACTCAAAACTGTCCAGACTCTTCACTGAGTCCCCTTGAATGTCCCAACAACACAGCTCAAAGTGTAGACAGCACTCAGAGTAGCATTGACACAGATGTTGAGCCTAACTGTAACATTAGCCCTAAGCCTGACCTGTTCACCGAGTCCAAATCTGAGGCACGCTTGCAGCCTCCTTCCCCACTTCCTCTGGTAGACACAGGCAGCCCCACCCAGACAGAACCTCAAGACTTTGCCCTTCTTTGGCGTCTCAATCGTCAAGACAGCCTTGATGATGCGGTTGTCGCTGCGTGTAGCCACCCCAGCGACATCACAGTCCTGTCTGGAGACTCTTCTCGTTTTGTGCCGGAGCTGTCCTCTGCAGTCTCTGCAGCAGTTGCAGTTCACCCTTCTGGCCAAAAAGAGGTGCCGTACCGCGTGGTGCACGAGAAAGGCACACAGGTGGAGGAGAAAGAGCTTGGGGCAACTCAAGACCGGCTCGAGAGCCTGCGTATTCTCAGCCGCCATTTTAAACTAGTTAGTTTTGACACATTGGAAGATCTGTATGACAAATGCCATCAGGACCTTGAGTGGACCACCAACCTGCTGCTGGACTCTGGAGAGAGGTTCTTCAGAGATGATGATGTTGAGAAAGAGGAAGAGGGTGGTGCTAGGGGTGAAGATGAGCAGAACCCATCCAGTCTGTGTGGGGCTTTAGGCAGGATGAGCATCGCCCTAGATAAGCATCACCCTGAAGACTGGCCAAAGGGAGAGCCAACTGGGTTGGAGGAGGCGACTCAGCAATTAAGCTTTGGGACAGTCAGTGAATCAGATGAGAACTCCAGTAATACAGATGTGCAAATCTTAGGGGGTGCAGCTGTTCCAGTTAGAAACAAAGATCGTCCTTATACAACCTCACTCTTAAAAACATCTCCTCAAGAAGAGCCTAATCTGCCTCTTGCAGTAAATGAAGGAGAGAGATGTGGTGACGCTGAACACAAAGTAACATCAGAGGCCGACCTAGAACACGGCGCTTGGGGTGGAAGCTTAGACGATGTAGTGATAATTGAAGAGTCAAGAATCGAGATTGAGGAGGAGATTGCCAGCATGGATGAGATCCACCGGCTGCTGCAGGCTGAGCTAGAGGAGATGGAGAGAGAGCAAAAGCATAAGGTGGAGGAGGAGAAGATGGAAAAGAGGCATGTGGAGGAGAGGAGGAGCAGACACCTGGACATTCAGTGTGTGGAGCTGAAACTACCCACTGAGCTGGCACTGCAGCTGACTGAACTGTTTGGTCCTATCGGAGTAGACCTAGGTAACCAACACACAGGTGTCACACTGAAGAATACCTTTTACCTCAGTCACTAAGTTTAATCCTTAGATGACGATGCAGGCCTTAACGCTACTGCACCAAAAATAATGGAAGTAATTTTTGGAAGAATGAAAATAACTTTAACAGAAGTTGAACTCTTTCACGTGTCCACACCTGGCCAGTTGCTGCATAATGTAAAACATGTTACACATAGCCCTCGGGATTCTGCCATCTGAAATAAGGTTGAATCCTGCTGGGGTCTCCAAAATCTGAGCCAAATCCTCAACAAAGTGGCGTCTCAAGCCTGTTGTAGACGGGAGGTTCCAGGCGTAAAGTCTACAACTATGCTGTTACATGAAGTGACAAGTAGTTTTGTTGGTAACATACTGAGAAAGAAAATGCATTAATTACTTGCCAGACCAATAAAAATGTTTTTATACTTCCCTGGTACTCAGAACTAACATTAGGGTATTTGTTCACTCCACTCCACAATATTCAGGTACATGTTCCAGTGATGACTATGCAGTGCAGATGGACCTGAACATGGCTAAACTGCTCCACCAGAAGTGGAAGGAAACCATTCAGGTGAGCTCTTTTAAAGCAGCTGTAAACAATATGTTTATCATAACAGTTTAGCAAACAGCAGTGTGAGAGGTGAGAATTTTTACCAGTGAGTTGCAGCTCATTGTTTCGGAGTTCTGTATGTCAGTGTTGGGTTCACAGCTTGTTTCTGCTGCCCCCAAGTGGCCAAAAATATAGTTAATGCAAGTCATATGGCAGGGACTATGTTTACATGCACACTAATATCCACTATTATTCCGAATAGGACAATATTATGAATTTGACAGAGGTCATGTAAACAGCAGGTTTTGTTTGGATATTCCAAATTAGGCCTTATTATGAGCAGGGCTGCACGATTCTGGCCAAAATGATAATTATGATTATTCTGATCAATGTTGAGATCACAATTATTTCTCACGGTTATTCATTGGTTTTAGGGTTTCACATTTATACACTTTCACATATAATTAAACTTTTTTTTTTTTTTTTTCCCATCATATTATAGATTGTGGTGAGTTTTTGAGCGCCTTAACAAGTTGGTTGTGTTGCTTTGCAGTGTAGACACAAGTCTTATGCACTCTTTGTATATGATTACATTCAGTAAAGTTATTCAGATGCTGTCATTGCAGGATGCACGCGTAGCGGCATGACAGCTCCTCAATAGTAGAGTCTGACTGTTAAGGAAGCGCTTGATTTTAATATGCAGCTGAGTTTTCTATGAACAGAGCATGCATTTTAAACGTCAATATCACAGGTGGTCATGTTCATCGAATTGTGGGAAGCCAAACTCGTGATCATGATTTATATTTGATTAAATGTGCAGCCCTAATTCAGAATGTAGCATTTTCTGTTTAGGACAAAGGGAATATATATCTAATATATTTAGATTTTAGGAGCATTCTTTAGACATGTATACAGCACATTTAGAATATGCGCCTCAGTTGGGGGTTTTGCTGCAGTTTGTGACTCACAGCCTCTTTCCTGTTTATGGTCAGCTCTATGTGTTGTCATGGATGAGTTGTACACAAACCAATTAGCCAACAGTTTGCAAGGCTGTGGGGCAGAGATGCATGGCTTAAAGAAAAGCCTTTATTTGTGGTCTTGGGCAAAAATACCTGCTTTTAAACATTCTGAAAGACTTGGATATCAACAGGTTTTTGGACATGCACAAATATTGCAACGGCAACCTTTTTAAGAAGGTGGTTAAAGGAATGAAAGAGGGAGGCTGTGCTTGCACAGTAGAACAAGTCCGTTACTGGTGGAAGACTTTAATAATGTACTGTCTTGATGCGAAGGACAAAAATGGCCAATGCGGCTCAAGTTTTTTGTTTGTTTGTATTTTGATGTGATAGACGACATGACAGGGAACATTAATCGGAGTATACAGTATGTAGTCATTAATAACTTACCAGCATCAGTCAGTTCTATCCATGTAAATATACTACCCTGAATTCTCTTTTACAGGAAAAGCAGAGACAAGCAGCTCTTTCCTTTCACTTGCTTCAGGAAAGTAAGTTCACACACACAGACATTCTTAGACACAAACTTAAAATCCATGGAGCATCATGTAGTGCTAGTGGCAGCATACCTTTGCTTAGCACATGATCAGCACTGTGTTACATTCAAAGACACATACTGTATGCACACATCAAAACTTCATCCATATGTTTGTTGGGTTGTTTGACTAAGAATTCAAAGCCTAACCAGCACTGGGGACTGCAATTCAGATGATTCAGAAAAATCTCCTTTAAACATTACACCTGTTTATCTTTACTGTCACTGTAATGTTTTTCAGACATAACTTCATTTTGTTTCATATTTTATTTTGAATGTACAGGTTCAGCACATTGGGGTGAGTCAGAGACGGCCAAATCTGGATCACGAGACCGGACACAACCAGCACGTTTCTTGTTTGGTGCAGATGATTACATGTCGCTGGACAGCCAACCAGAGGCCCGTGGTCAGATGCCATTCATGGACCACTGGAATGTGTCCCGCCCTCATGTGTCTCTTAGAGACATCATAAAAGAGCAGCAGGCTCTGCAGGAGAATGTGAAGAAGGTAACACATCTCCCTACTGTACCTGCGGACTTATATTGAATCATGTCGTTCGTCTCACATCCTAACCTCTGTCCAATCTTCTTCCTCTCAGACCAGACAAAGTCGCGCCGACCTAGATCGGCGTGATGGAGCCTCCCTGCTGAAAGAGGACCAGCTGTACTCCCTCTTTCCCACCATCGACCGGCATTTCCTCAAGGACATCTTCAGAGACCACAAGTGAGAAAACAACTTTGCGACTGAGTTCATTTGATTTGTTTGACAGAGATGCATCATCATCATGTAACTGATGAAGGCTGATAATTCAAAAATGCTCTCTTTTCTTCTGTAGCAAGCAAAAATGTATGAAATCTGGTGTGTTAAAACACTGCTCTATATTCCTGACTATCTTGTATATGTGTCCATGTTTGCATAGTTACAGCCTGACACAGACGGAGCTGTTTCTTCGCTCTCTACTGGACGAGGAGCCCGTCAAGACAGTGGTCGCCCCAGAGGCTCCTCGCGCCGACCACTTCAGAGCAGCCAGCAAGGAGAGGGAGAAGGTATTCACAGACACAAGCAGAGAGACACTATATAGTCTCATGTGTTGGTCTATTTTCTAGATTTATACATCTAGACTCACGCATCTCCTTATTAATCTATAGACCTATTATAGAAATAGCTGTGTAATGTCTACTTCTTGACCTCTGTGTCATTAATTGTTTTCCTCAGCATTCCCTTTCAGCATTTATGTCTCCGTTAACAAGTAAATCCTTTTTTGTTACTACAGTGCATATAGATTTTAGTATTCCTTTTTTTACACACAAAAACAAGAACTCTTGTACCATTATTCAAACATCAAACTGACTAAAGGCTGAACTGCTACAAAGCAGAAAGAGTTTATTATCTGCATTAAAAAAAACATTAGTGTAAACTGTGCATCTGCAAGGCTGCATCAAAAAATAAGTTATTGATTACTTCTTCCACCCTGTTTCACTCTGTCCTTTATTTAATTTGTCAGAGGCAGAAGCCCCTTGAGTCAATCGTACCTGACTATCAGGATACAGAGGACCCAGAGTATGAGGACTTCAGGGCCGAGGCCAGCATGCAGAGGAGCCGACAGCTGGAGAGTTTCTCCAAGGCTGCTGAGGCCTACAAGCAAGGGCGCAAACAAGTGGCTTCATTTTACGCACAGCAGGTGAGGAGCAGAGTATCTTACTGCAACATTTACACATGTGAAGCACTTTGTAAGTATTTTTAAAATAATGGATGGCGGTGTTATATACTGAATTGGAGTTAATTTAAATGTAATTATTCAGCTTTCCCTGTATTTGTTTATTTTGAATATGCAGCTCTTTTTTTACTAATAAATGATCAGCCCAAGGTTAATTGATTTGCATCACCTCTTTTGTAGGGACACCTGCATGGCCAGCGGATGCGTGAGGCCAATCACCGTGCAGCCGTCAAGATTTTTGAGAGGGTCAACTCATCACTGCTGCCCAGGAACATCCTGGATCTCCATGGGCTGCATGTAGATGAGGCCCTGGAGCATCTGGCCCAGGTCTTACAGGACAAAGCCACAGGTAATATACTGCACAAAATATGGCCAAACACCAACTGTCACCTATGACTGTTGTACTTTTACCACCATATGTGTTGCAAGCTTGTTGTTCACTTGTTGTTCACCCTCTCTTAACATAGCATTATGTAAGCTACCTAGCTAACATTAATGTAAAGATGTTGTTGTCATAGAGTCATAGAGACATCGTACCCACGTGTAGCATGTTATTGATAAAAGTGCTGGGAGCCCTTTTTTTGAATAAAGTGCCAGGATGAAGCAAACGCTATGTGGTCACAGGCCCTAAGTCTTACAAACAGGTTAGATCTGGATTACAGAGATAATTGCAGGTTGGTTCTGTTTCTGATCTTTGTGAGTACTGGGTGGGCCTCACGTCTATACTCAAACTAGGGACAACACTGTTCAGTGGCATACATCTAAATCATGTGAGGGACCAGAATATCTTACAAGTACGCTTGCATAAGGTTGTGTTCCTTCCCCTTTGTTAAAGTTTGTGCACCTCTTAACTGTATACACTGTGTGTGTTTTGTTCTTCTTTGGCCTCTTTCTGTGTAGAATGTGAGCAGGGTCTGTGTCGACCTCAGCTTTCTGTCATCACAGGAAGAGGGAACCACAGCCAGGGGGGCGTGGCCCGCATCCGCCCCGCCGTTATAGACTACCTCACCAACAAGCACTATAGGTACACACACACACACACACACTCAGTCACACATGCAAAACACACATGCACAACCTGTTCATTGTCGCCCACCTTTTCTCTTATCTCTTTATCTCTCAGGTTCACTGAGCCAAAGCCAGGTCTCATGTTGGTCTCTTTGAAGTGAGCGGAACCTGGTTTATTGGATTCAAGCTAAAGCTGCTATGGAGGGCAACACACACACACAAACACACATACACTGTGTCTCTCTCTCTCTCTCTCTCTCTCTCTCTCTCTCTCTCTCTCTCTCGCTCTCGCTCTGTAGTTCTACAACACTACATATACATTGACTACAGTTTATACAGTATAGTACACCTTGTTTAGTACCTCTGTCAGTTTTGGTCCTTTTTTTTTGATTAACTCTCTCTCCGTCTCTCTTTCCATTGGTCATATGGCCACCAGAAATTTAACTTAATCCCAATTTTAATCATTGTTAAATTGAGGTTTTTTTTTTTTTTAAATCTTAATCCTGATTCAGATCATAATAAAAATAGTTCTTCTTTTTGTGTATGAAAGATAACTGCATAGGCGTCAAACACAAATAAAGTCTTCACATGCAGTTGTAATGCTAGAATGTATGTAAATTTTACAGTTAAAAATGTTTTATATTGTGGCGCATTTTGCTTTACATTTATCTTCATGTCTTTTAAAGAGCATGTAAAATCCCTGTGTTTTGGTTGGTTTTTAATTGTCAGTATTTGCTAATCTGGAGTCATGTTTGAGAAATAATGTGAGGATTTTAGGAAACTGTTATAGAATCATGACGGCATACTGTCTACTTGGAGGTTGCTCTATAGGATTTTAAATAATATGGCGTCCCTTTTTGAGGCACACTTTAAGCATTTTTTTTTTTTACGCCAATTCTACATTTAATGCATGCCATCGAATCAGAGAAGTTATGGCAAAACTAAATGCTGAGAAGGAAGAGAATTTTTTCTCTCTCTTGTTTGCAGTGTTACAATTCGTGTTGCTCACCAGCAGGCGAGACTGAAACTCTTGATGATAGACAATGAAAAAGCCAATAAACAGGTTGAACAACCTCATTTAATAGTCAGAACACCTCCACTGAGAGTTCTGCAGCAGTCTCCTTTGTCGTAGCAGCTGCATTATACTGCAACTGTTCATTTACTAAAGGCCAAGCAGAGCTTAACAGCTAATATATTGACTCCCAAACTCAGGTAAAGATTTAGCATTTGTTTTAGCATATAGGTTTTCTCTTTTGAGGCGTGTTGATTGTTTCCACCCTGTTCCTGGTTGCTTTTATTCGAACCCATTGTGCCAAATTTAAATGTAGCAGTTGTATTCATCAGGATGCTACATTATTTTTGTAGGTTTGATATAGCTTCTGATATTTTTCAGAAATATGCAACAACCATGTTGACAAATTTTACTTATTGTACATAATATTGTGAACACATGAATTATAAAGAAAATATTGTATTTTTTTATTCATTTGTTCAAATGGTTTTACAGAGAATATTGTATTGTGAAATAAACTATTTGTTTACAGTTTAAGACTTGTGCATTTATGAGTTTACATTAATGGCTATGTATCATAGTGGAAGAAATAAGCCTGTGTTACTGCTGTTGTAACAAAGTAAACCATCACAAAACTCAGATAATCCGTTTTAGGCATTTTAAAGTAGTACTGTTGCTGAGAAAGAGGAAAATTATAATGTTTGCAATTTACAATGGTACTTCTTACAAGTCAAAACAAAGACATCATGTACTTTTATAACACTTTAGAACTACTGTTTCATAGCTTCCCCAACATAAAAGGATCTTTAACATGGACAAAAACCTCACATCCCATTCACATAGTTTTTATTGGACTTGAGAGGTTTGAGAACTCCTGTGAAGGATGTCAGATTTAGAGGGGACTAAGTGGGATGTAATGGAGGATTTCAAAATAAAAGAATGTGTCTTATCATGGGATAGCCAGATTTTTTCTCACTTTGATGGCAGCAAATCATGAACTACTCAGATATAAATTTAACTGCAAACTGAGTCATCAGCAGAACCATATCAGCATTAACTCACAATATATTTGGAACATTGCTAATGGCATAAAAAGAGAGCAATACATGTATGTGAAACACTGTTGAAAAGGGCAGTCCACTGATTTAGTATTGCGTTAATTATTGTCAGACTCACGAATGACAGTTTTAAAAAAGGATAAAATTCACTGAAGCACAACTAAAGATATACATTTTCTATTCAACGCATCCTTCTTTAAACCTTACACTGTAAATAATGGATGTGGCTAATATGACATCACCCATTGGTTTGTGGACTCCTGTTTGAAAGCCTCGAGTTTGGCATTTTTTCTGTTGCCATCTTGGATTTTTGGAGACACAAGTGACCATATCTGGATAAAAGGGTGTAGTAGGGGAGGAGCAAGGGGTGGATTTGTCTAAGAGTCCTAAGACACTATGCACATTAGCCTGTCACTCAAAGCAGACACACCCTTATTAAGCATAACTGAAGGTCCTAATAATATTTAAAGAGGTGACTTACATGAAAATTTGCCTCGTGCTGCTTTCAAGAATGGGGAAATTAGTTTTGTAGACCAAATCCTTATTTTTGTATCAGGCTGTAAACATGTTTATTTCTGCTGTCAAGTTGGGCACTTTAATAAAGGGGTCTATGGGGATTGACTCCACTGGAGGCTGTATGCGCCAGCCTCCAGTGGCCATTTGAGGAACCGCAGCTTATAGCACTTGCGCTGACTTTGTGTTTCAGACCCACAAACAGACCCCCAGGAACAGCGCAGTGCTTTGGAGCCAATTTGACAGAGTGGCCAAACATGGAATTATAACTTCTGATTTCATCATGTGATGCCATGGGGCCTAAAAAGACTCATAGACTTACATTGTAAAAGAGGCATCTGTAAATTTGGTTTGTTTTGAGTGCCACAACCCCTGTGAAATGACTTCTTTTTTTTTTTTTTTACTATCGGGGTTTGATGCATTTGATTCAGTAACATTTCAAAAGTCTAGTGGAATTGCACAATTCAATCATTTTATCCCCATTCCAGTTAGCGGAGTGCTAAACCTGAAGTTAGCCTCTTGGCTGGCGGAAGATCCAAGTAATCTTCTAACCCATTAATACACAATCAATCTTAAAAAAAATCTGCCCGCCCTAGCGTCCATCCCCACAACTAAACCACTCGGTTCGTACTCTTCAAACACTCATGTAATCAACAACACTACCTAAAAATAAAACAAAAACAACAACAAATCAAAAATAATCTTACTATCAGCACATTTCTGTACCTCACTATCACTGGGAAGTTACATTTTTTGACTTCATGCGGCACTGAGCAGCTTTAATTGGAATGAATGGGCCCCCGCATCCTGTGCTGTATACAGTCCTCTTTCATGCCTGGATAACCATCGGCAACTGTCCAGTCGCAGATCTGGCAAATGTAGCTTCGAGCTGCTTGCCTCAAACAGATGAGGAGACGGGGACAGAGGTCTGCTAAGCTTATTGCTTTCTAACTCTCCACCAACAGATTTCTTTCAGCTTTAAACTTGTAGTCTCAGACACAACTAACCAGTGATGGATCTTCCTTAATGTTTGATTTTATTGACATTCACAAAAATCAAACATAAGGTAAAAATAGTCCAAAGATATAGTGCTAATCGTCGGCATGTAGAAGGGGTACCACCTCTAATCCATCTGCTCATCAGTGAACGATCTTCAGTCACATCATGTTAGAACATTTATCAAGTATATTTGAAAAGCGTTAGCAAGTTGTTTATGTGTGTTGTTGTCTCATTAGCTCTTATTTTTGTTTGTAATTAACACAATAAACCTCATATTAAACCTTGCTCGGGTGCAAAATGTGCTAGGTCAGCACTGCAACCCATGCTGACTCAAGTGACATCACTTGAGTCAATCCATCAGCTTTCAAGGGCAGCTTTCTCTGGAGCCACAAAACACTGCACAATTTCTTCTTTTTAATATATATATATATTTTACACATAGGCTACTGTTGTACTCAGCAACTCTAACCAGACTTTGATGTGTAAAATTGGTGGAGTTACCCTTTAACAATTCAATAAGAGCGATACAGAGATAGATGAGATACATAGCATCACATCTTGAGTTGTAGGTTGTTTTCTTTTGATCACATCACTGGTGTGATCCCAGCAAGAAGTGTAATACCTTTTTAAAAATGTGTATTTGTACCAGCTGTGAGCTCTGCTGCTCTGTGAAATGCCAGATAAAATGGTACAAATCCACAAAGCACAGCTGCTGTGGGGGAGGCGAGCAGAACATACGAGTCACACCTCCACACTTCAGCTAGCGGATGTGTTTTACTTTTCTTTTCTCCCTCTCACTTCCCTCCTTTGTACTCACCCGCCTCGGCGTTTTGAGACAAGTGCCAAAATATTTCCTCTCTAAATAATACAGACTTTAATTAATGGTGTTTTAGGGTGTCCAGTTTGGCAGACTGTAATTAATAACACACTGTTTCTGGAGTTTTTGGAGGCTTTTTGCGTTTCTGTCCGCACTGTGAAACCTTCAGAGGCGGCAGCCAGCATCCGCCCGTTACAGATCAAGAAGACTGACAAGAGAGGTAATTATCTTTTTCTTTGTCTCAAAACAGTAGGCTACCGTGTTGCTGAGATCGCTGTTCTATTCAACTCTTTTCTATTCTATTCTATTCTATTCTATTCTATTCTATTTGGAAATTTAATTAAGACTCCATAATGTAGGCAAAAACCTAAACTAGTTTCAACATGAAAACTTCATGGGTTTGTTCGTACTCTCTCATTACAACAAAAAGATCATTATGAATGTGTAAAATGACATTTTATTGTATATAAACTCAAAGAAAAGTATGTTACATGAAGTAAGAAGAGTTTAAACAGTTCAAATTCATTTGCACTGAAGGTTTGAGCCTTGTTTTACACTTTATTAATTTATAATTTATTTCTCTGACAGTAGACTGAGATTATAAAAGGTTTCTTCCAGTAAGATAATTCAGAAAGTTGAATGGTGGAAAAAAAACTGATTAAAATGTCCCATTTACGTGATGGAGGTCTTTCCATCTGTGTGTCATGGCAGGTGGTTTTGAGGTTATGACTTGTTACGTCTGCTACTTTAATACAGTTGTCAAATTGTCAATTTAATGCAGTAAAAAAGTCACAATAAACCACCAGCGGTATTTTGTTGATCATAAAATAAAGAACAATCAGAATGTATATCCATCACCATATCATACAATAACACAGAGAGACATCCTTGTCTAGTATCTGATGTTCGTACATAGGGCAAATGAATCAGGCCTGGTTATATAGAGGAGATACGTTAGAGTAAACAGAGACAGACAGGTCATATGTAAGAGCTTTATAATACAGCAAACATGGATATGTTGTTTATGAGCCTCTGTTAAACTGTTCGGGATCAAGTTGTGAATTCTGGGTCACACCCAAACACACAAATCTTCACTTCCGTATTTGTAACACTTTATCCTCAATATGTATCACTCAAGCAGTTGACTACTGCTATACTGTTTAGCAGATATTTATCTTATCTGTCACGCAAACCGTACTGTATCAAGGTTTACGCAGCTGTCACTTTCTCCGGCAGCCTGCATATTTTATGAGAATCTGTCAGCTGGAGAAACCTAGTAGCTTGCGGATAAACGATTTGTTAAAGCAGTTTTAGTTTTGTCTTTTTAAAGTGAGACGATAGAGTTCTTACAGATACTTAATGTTTGGAACATATCTTCTCTTCCTCAGTCGATTTCCCACGTCATCTCTGAGAGGTTCGGTCTGTTTCGACAGAATGACAGCCATCATTCGAGAGAAGGGCCAACGCCTGACCACGCTGCAGAGACCCAGCGGAAGTGAGATGAGCCAAGAGAGCCTACAGAACAAAGACATTATGTGAGGAGTCTATGAAGCTCACTGCTGGAGAACTGTTCGCTGTACATACCTGTGCCATATGAGAGACGCTTAAGGACGCTGAAAAGAAAGAGAGACATTAAAGGACAGGTCAACAAGCTGAGTGACCACTGAAATCTCAGGGAATGGAGTTACCATAAGGCAGAGCTACAAATCACCTGCTATGAAAATTACCACCTGAACACGGAAGTACAGCACACAGATGAGTGATTACTGCCCTTGACTACCTCGTGAACGTTGCGCCTCTCCTAATCGGTTAGTTCTAGAGACACTACCCCTGAGACTTTTTCCACAATACTGCAAAACATCTAGCGGAAATAGACTATCAGAGGCAACCATGAACAACCTGGAAGAGATGTCGGTGAAGTGTGTCCTGGTCGGGGACAGTGCCGTGGGCAAGACGGCCCTGCTGGTCCGCTTCACCTCAGAGACCTTCCCGGACACTTATAAGCCCACAGTGTTTGAGAACACAGGGGTGGAGGTGTACATGGACGGAGTACAGATCAGCCTGGGGCTGTGGGACACGGCGGGCAATGAGAACTTTAGGCAGATCCGACCAAGATCCTACCAGCAGGCTGACATTGTCCTCATTTGCTATTCTGTGGCCAACTCTAACTCACTGGCCAGTGTCCAGCATAAGTGGATTGCTGAGGTTCGAGAAAACCTGCCCAAGGTGCCGGTGCTGGTTGTAGCCACCCAGACAGATCTGCGGGAGATTGGGGCATATCGGGGCAACTGCATCTCAGCAGCGGAGGGGGGACGCGTTGCTCATGAAATCCATGCTAAAGGCTACCTGGAGTGCTCCTCCTTAAGTAACCGTGGTGTGCAGCAGGTGTTTGAGCATGCAGTGCGGACGGCCGTAAACCAGGCCAGGAAACAGGCCAGGCGACGGATGTTCAGCATAAACCAGTGCAAGGTCTTTTGACCTTTGACCTTGACTTTGTGGACACCTCAGCCTTCACGAGAAGACTTTTTCTGTAATACTTCTAAGTGTGCTGTTCAAACTCGCTGAGGGCTTGTAGAGGAACATGAACCCAAAGCTGTATTTCTCTTACACATGTGTAGGGTTTTTCTTCACTAACAGGGTGTCCTGCCCCTCACAAGACTTCCCTAAACTCAAACCATATTTAACATGAGAATACCTTTCATCATTTACGCAGATGGAGGATCTACTTCTGTGTGATCCACAGAGGTGAACAAAAAAGTGCTTCATTTTTGATTCCTCTGATCTGTTCGCGAAGTGAACCGCAGCACGTCACATTCTTATTTCAAACAAGGCATCTAAGATTTTTGTGTTTCAGAAATACTCCATTAATAATCTAGCTGTGAAAGATTTACTTAAATTGAAGCATTTGAAGCTTTAATATGTTGTTTGTGAATGGATCACAAATTAACCTTTAAATCATTGTGAAAAATGAGTAAGTGCTGTTACTACCACAAATAAAACGACGCAGCCAGGTTTTACAGTTGCATGAAACTTTACAGTGCAATTTGTCAAAATCAAACAAGGAAAAGTTTATTCTTATGCTCCTGAAATGTAACTAATATAAAATCAGGAATGGTGAGTGCATGTTGACATTTGTCATCAGTGACTTTAAATCTTTAGAATAATAAAATGAGGGTGTCAGCTCAGAGAGCCCAATGGGTCCACTTTTGGTGCATCGGGTTCTACATACAGC